>WEIV01008389.1:123404-403749 GCA_013390005.1 Calyptomena viridis
CCATTGTATGTAATTCAGAGAAGATCAGGTGTATAATGGGAGCTTATTTTACAGTTTTTGCCATGTCACTTTTAGTAACAAATGTAATAATCATGAAACCAGCTGGCAGCTTTTCTTTCAGGACACAGACTTTTGCAGCCTCTTGGGTTGCAAAGCACTTAAACTGGTGTGGAACAGAATTATATCTAGAATGCATATCAGTCTCTAACTGAAACAATGGCTATTGTGAAAGCTTAGAAAAGAAACTCCTTCCTGAAAATAACTTAATTATTTGAATAAAGTTGCTTTCTAAGGCTCAGTGTACTTTGCATTCTTCAGCCATATCTGGAAAATAACGATTATTCTGCTTGTTTTCAATGAATAATTGTCATCAAATATATCCCAGATAATGGTTTTAAGATGACAAATTATTTCTTTGTCGCTGTTTTGGAACTACAGTACATATGTATATAAAAGAGAAACGAAAGAGATTCCTGCTCTCCTGCCAGATCAAATGGATGCTTTGCATTGTGCTTGTCTTGCAGGGTTTTGACCAGCTGCGAGTGGAAGGTTTGCTCTGTGATGTGACACTTGTTCCTGGAGATGGTGACGAAGTGTTTCCTGTTCACAGAGCAATGATGGCTTCTGCCAGTGATTACTTCAAGGCGATGTTCACAGGTGGTGTTTTTATTAAAAAATTGCTGTTACCAAACTCAGACACACAAGTTCAGTGCTGTGTGTGAATCAGCCCAGGACTGCAAATGACTCGGAACTGAACAACTTTCTCTACTATTGTATAGGGATTTTTAAATTAAATTTTAAAATTGTGTTTTAATTTTGTATAGGTTTATGAAATTATTGCAACCCCATCAAAATGAGCACATAAATTTTACCCACATGTCTTTTTCAGGAGGAATGAAGGAACAAGATTTAATGTGCATTAAGCTTCATGGTGTGAACAAAATAGGCCTAAAGAAGATAATTGATTTCATCTATACTGCAAAACTTTCCCTTAACATGGACAACCTTCAGGACACTCTGGAAGCTGCCAGTTTTTTGCAGATTTTACCTGTTTTGGACTTCTGTAAAGTGTTTCTTATCTCTGGGGTAAGATTGCTTGTTTCCCGTTTACAATGATTATGGCCTTGCTATGTGGGGAGGGTTTTTATAATGACATTGACTTATGGAACAGTCAAAGTTAAGTCTAGAACTTTCCATTGTTCATAATTTGGATTCACGGAGAACACGTTTTCTGTGTAGTTTTCTTGAAAATCTTTTGATTTTGAGTATTATATACAGTGGGAGTTTAAATGTTTTACCTTGTTAAAATTCTTTACTTACCTCTCAGATATTAGATGTGTCGTTGTCTCATTGCAGTGTGCCTTTCCAGGGTTGACATTATCATAAATACAACTTGGAAAAAGGTCTTGGTTGTGTTTTGAGTCAGAGATTTGGAGTGGCCTCCCTTTAATGATGAGCCCCAGGGACACTGTGTTGCCCTTTCCCCTTTCTGGGTAGGGCAGCTGGTTGTTTATTTTGCTTTCTTAGGGAAAGAACTTTTTTCATATTAGATAGTGTTATTTGGAATAATTTTTTTCATTGTTTAAAATGCTTGTTCTTCGAAGGTACCTTCACTTATGATATTAGTCGCTGTTTTTGTTCAAGTGAGAAATGTCTTGTTTGATACTACATTTTCAAAGAATTGAGAAGATTATTAAGTCACTTAATTTTATCAATTTTTTTTTTCTGGAGTACTTTCATTTACACCAGTGTCTAAGGGAACATAATCTCATTCATAGCATAGTTGTAGGAGAAGTACAAAATTGAGGTTGTGCTGTTGGCATGGTTATATTTTCAGCATCCTTGTACATAGAATTTTTGAACGAACTTTTGAATTTGTTTGAACAAGAATTGGTTAGCAAATGAGTTGGGGTTTTTTACTTTTTTAATTATCGTATCTTAACAAAGATTACTCCCCCAGTTTCACTCCATTTTTTTGAAGGAGTATTTCTGTAATTTAAATGAGTATTCTGAGCAAGTCTTGAGCTGATTTCTGCTGAAGGTATTTCACTTGAGAGCAGCATCTGAGAGCTGATGTAACCAATTCAATGCCTATTTGTCTTTGAATCGTCTAGGGAGTCCATTGTTAAAGAGATTATTATAGAAGTCAGTTTATGTAAGGCATAATGTAATTGTGTTAATTCATAAGAGGGTATTGGAAATATTTACAAAGAAAAACAGAAGCTTAAGGTAACAGCTTAATTTGTGTAACAAAAATAGTGAGACCTTCAAAGAATGGTATCTGTTGTAGCTGACTTGAAAGTCATTTACACCCCTCCTGTCAAGTAGCCCATTGCTCTAATAATTTTTGCTCTGCAGCCAAACAGACTCTCAGAGAAACACTGAAATACTTCTTAAGATGTTTTCAGTCTTGCTGTTACTATTGGTTTTAAATATTTATAGATGTATAGACTAGGGCTACTCCCGTGTTCATGTCTAAACGAGCCATAATATAATTACATTTCATAAAATTGCCATGGAAGTGTTTTCAGAGCAGTGAGTGCTAGAGAACACACAATAGTGATTTTGGAAAAGTAGGAGCAGTGTACAAGATGGTGAAAGATGAGAAGCCTATCCAAGTAAATTACAGGGGAAAATCACAGGGTAATGGGGACAGGGGTGTTATACTGTGATTAAAGACAACATTCCAAAACATTGAAAATTAATGTTTTGGCTGTACTTGCATCAGTAAAATTTATTCTTTCCATAATTCTGTGCTTTACGTTTTTGTAACAACTAGCAAATTTTCAAATATGAAGGGCTTAATACTTGGAAGTCCTATCTTGTCAAAAGAACTGCATTATTTGAGGGTGGAGCAAGTTAAATCCCACACTCCCACAAAACAGATTAACACTGGGACTGGCTCTGCCAGCCAGCAGAAATTTGCCTTTTATTGTGCAGGGGTATGATTGATTCCTTTGTCTGAGCTGGTCAAATTTCTGTGCTGTTTTTTCCAGGCTCCTGTGTATAGGAGCCCATAGAAAAATTGAGAGTTTCAGGAGTGTGTGAATTCTTTTAAACTTTGTCTCTTTGAAACACTGCGTTCAGTGCTTCGATGTGTAACAGTCATTGAAACAAAACCAAGTCAGGCATCTAAATGTTTTGTGGTACTGGGCTTGAGGGCTTGATAATCCGTGCATGATATTCCTCCTGAGTTGTTTTCCAAGGTTTTCATACTTGCAATCGTTTTGTTGTGTCCAGTTTTGTAGTATTTTATAGTCTGTTAAGTTTTTCCGAGAGCTTGGGAAGTGATTTCTTCAAAATTTCAGAGAATTATGTGAACTGCTTTCTCAAAAAAGTACTTTGGCTTTTGCGTAGGGATTTTCAGGCTATAATAACACTATGCTGTGCTTGACCTTTCTTTTTTGAAAAATTTTTTGTATTTTTTTAACTTCTGCTTTGGAATGAGCAATTGCAATGAGTAACGTGAATGAGCAGCTCTGCTCTGTTGTTAAAGCCCAAGTAAAATAGGATTTGTTTAAATGAAATTCTCAACTCCTTGTGGAGCTGCTTAGTTGTTGGACTGTTACTGCTTTTAGCTTTTTGTGTAAGTATTTTTGCTATTTACTGGATGCACTGTACAGCTGGTGGTATTTTTTAGCCAATACTCCCATTCCTCCTATTCACTTCAGTAGGATTTCCAGAAGTAACAATTCCTTCTCTTTGTTGATGAGCTCCTGATTGACTGACTTCAATACAAAACCATTTCCATGCCTCTCAGAAGTAACACAGCATAAGTCAAATTTTTTTTTTTTAAATTAACACTCGAATAAGTGAAATATTTAAATAGCATTATTGTACTGAACTTTGTCCAATTTTGAATATTGAAGTAGAAGCAGCTATTGCATTTCTTTCTGTTGAAGGATTATTTTTTGGCTCAGGACTTAAGAATCTCTAGAAGATATATTTACATGACGGTTAATCTTGGCAATATAATTTGGCCTGGTACATTGATTATTATCTTAGAGCACAGTAAAGAGGGTAATAGTAATTTTGCCAGGGAAAGTAACCTTTAAGAAAATATTTCATATGGCACCCTAATCTGAGGGGAGTGGTGGAATTTGTTAGTGAGCTAAACATAGTGCACAATTTTAGATATTTCATAAGCATAATGGGAAGTTCTTGCAATCATATATAAAAAACCCCAACCATGGGTACAGTGCAGTTCCAGTGGATTAATAAAACAGTACAAGGTAAATTTTCTGAGAATTAGGGGGTGACTGGAAACTGCTGGTGTCATGTTCATCAGTCATTAACAGTGTATAATGTGTCAATAAATTTCTCAAATGTAAGAATTCCAGGAATATATTCAATTCTATAGATTTACGGTGTAACATAATTATGGTAATACATAACTTGATGCATGCTGGGCCTCGAGAAGTGACAGAAAGTCTGCAATAGCTCCAAATACTTCATTACAACCTGAACACTACATACCAATGGTACAGAACCTGTATGGTTTGATCTTTTAACTTCAAGTATGCCTTTTCTGTGTGCAATATCTGCCTGCTTACCTTGATGTGGAGAAAGAGCTGCATCTTTCTAGCTTGATGCCAGAAAATGTATTCCAAAAGGGTTTTTAAATACAATAACTGTATACCAAAAATTATGATTTGTGCTATGCTGCAAGTAAGACGTTTGTGATCTTTCCATTGGTTTATTTTTTTATTATACAACTTGAAGGAAATTTTAGAGGTAAGAATGCCATGTTTCATTTACTTAATTTATGGTGTGCTGTTACTTCCATTGTGCAATTAATTTATGTAAAATAAAAATTTAGGATTCATCCCTAGGAAACATACAGAAACTAGAATCATAGAATGGTCTAGGTTGGAAGGGACTTTAGGGATCGTCTTGTTCCAACCCTGCTGCCGTGGGCCGGGACACCTTCCACTAGACCAGATTCCTTGAAGCCACATCCAACCTGGCCTTGAATACTTTCAGAGATGAGGCATCTACAACTTTTCTGGACAACTTGTTTGATGTTGACTCTCAAAAAACAGTCAGAGAGTGCTATATAGGCCATTGCTAGTTGGTGTGATTATATTTTGATAAACAATGTCTTGTAATAATTTCTGTCTTGTAATAATTTCCAGGTATACGTTGCATAGATTGTTTCATGATAGAACTCCTGAGAGTCTGCTGCACGTTCATCTTATAGATAGGACCTGATTACAGGGTTAGTGTTCCTGGAGATGAAGAATAAGTTTTGGAACCTTTGAGTGTATGAAGGCATTTCAGGATGTGTGAATGAAGACTTTGCAAGACTGTAGTTCTTAACTCGAGGGCAAGTTAGATCAATTTCTAGTGAATTAAGAAAATCTCCTGTTCCTGTACTCATTAGACATTTGAATTATCTGGTATTAAAGAGCAATAATCAGATTGAGTTATACAGCATCAAAATCTTGTAATCTCTGTCATGACCAGAAGGTCGTTTGAAGGTTTTTAAATTCTTAGGTTACAGTCAGGTCATAGTCCTCAATCTTTATAATCTTTTTAAAAATAACCATGAGATTCAGAAGCTTAAATTCTTTTGGCATTAAAAGTATAAAGAGAATTACAAAGTCATGGAAATGGTTGACATTGGGTAGGATTGACATGCACAGAGACTAGAATGCATGTGTAAATGAAGCTTGGATTGCAATGAGTCTTGAATGCAAAAAAAGCTGTAATTCTCAGCAAGAAGTATTTGATTTACTTGTTTTGCATATGTACCACAGGGCTTGCTGAAATTAATTGACTGGGTTCACTGAAAACTCACTTTGTTATGCCTCACACTTAACATATTTCTTGCTCCTTCTGCCTTTCAATCCCACATGACTTCAGAAATTTAGGAGCCAAAGACGTAAGAAAGGTAGATGCAGGCACAGTATAAAATAGACAGTACCAAGATATAGTCATTTAAGTATTGAATTAAATTAGGGTGTGGTCCCTACTGCTAAAGCATTTAATGTGCTGGGTAATTTTAGGGGAAATCCTACTAGGTTCAGTATTTTTTTAAAAATTATATATAAAACAAAATCACTACTTTTGTCTTATTTTTGACTTGTGTTTAATTTTGAACATAGTCTTATGAGAACAGCCTTGATTTATTAAATATCCATTTTTGTTTGCTTTGAAGGAATAGATTTATGTGATTGAACACTGTAAATAAATTGCCTGAAATATGTGGCATTGTAGGACTAGCTGTGCCATTCTCTTTGGTTTCATTATGCCAGTAAAATCCTAATAACGCTAAAAAATGTCTAATGGCAAGACTTGTGCATTGCTCTCTGTAACCTTGGGCTGATCACCTCTCCCTTAACTGTATTTTCCTCGTGTCTTTCTTACAAAGATGTTTTCAAAATTTTTCAAAGATGATGTGCTGTGTAATTGCTATGCATCATCATTGTATAATGTATTTGACATAATATATGCCATCTGCTTGTTACTTGTCTAATTTCTTGCTTCAAAATAAGAAATAAATTGGGTCTACCCTTGCAGTCATGAATATATACATCGCATTGAATATTTACATGCTCATGTGTAAATCACCCTGAGCGTTGTGAAATGATGAAATACTGCTGATTCTGCAGTATTCATTAAATTTTACATTATCATTTAGACACCAAATTAAGAAGTGT
The DNA here is from genome assembly GCA_013390005.1 of Calyptomena viridis. Taxonomy (NCBI): domain Eukaryota; kingdom Metazoa; phylum Chordata; class Aves; order Passeriformes; family Eurylaimidae; genus Calyptomena; species Calyptomena viridis. The sequence continues at coordinate 130,067 of WEIV01008389.1, forward strand.
TTTGATTGCTTTTTTCTGTTTACTTAATAGGTTTCGTTGGAAAACTGTGTTGAGGTTGGGCGAATTGCCAACACATACAACCTCACGGAAGTGGATAAATATGTTAATAATTTCATCCTGAAGAACTTCCCTGCATTATTAAGTACTGGTGAATTTGTGAAGCTCCCCTTTGAACGTCTTGCCTTTGTGCTTTCAAGTAATAGCCTTAAGCACTGCACTGAACTTGAACTCTTCAAGGCAGCTTGTCGCTGGCTGCGCTATGAGGAGCCCCGGATGGAGTGCGCTGCAAAGCTCATGAAGAACATCAGGTTTCCGCTGATGACACCCAATGATCTTATTAACTATGTTCAAACAGTGGACTTCATGAGAACTGACAATACCTGTGTCAACTTGCTCTTGGAAGCCAGCAATTACCAGATGATGCCATACATGCAGCCGGTGATGCAGTCGGAGAGAACGGCCATCCGGTCGGACAGCACGCACTTGGTGACGTTGGGGGGAGTGCTGAGGCAGCAGCTGGTTGTCAGCAAGGAGTTACGGATGTATGATGAAAAGGCCCATGAATGGAAATCCTTGGCTCCCATGGATGCACCGAGGTACCAGCACGGCATCGCCGTGATCGGAAACTTTCTCTACGTAGTTGGGGGCCAGAGCAATTACGACACAAAAGGAAAGACGGCGGTTGACACGGTCTTTAGGTTTGATCCTCGCTACAACAAGTGGATGCAAGTTGCATCTTTAAATGAGAAGCGGACCTTCTTCCACCTAAGTGCCCTCAAAGGACATTTGTATGCAGTTGGTGGTCGAAATGCAGCGGGTGAACTAGGTGAGTTCTCCTGGAGCTGGCCTCTTGTCCCGTGTCTTAGGCCCTGAAATACTGTGCTGCCCTCTGAACGGGTGGAGAGGAGACAAGTTGAAGTCATTGATGTGCTGCTACTTTCTGGAAATACTGCAAATGCAGATTGAAATGTGTCTAGATAGTATTGGAAGTTAATTTTAGATGGGATTCCACAAAAAAAAAATCAAAATACATTTTTCTTGTGTACTGATGTGTAACATCCAATGACTTCACCCTTACCATCAAACATGAAAGTAAGCATGTATGTAAGTGTGGAGGTATATATATGCAGTTATTTAAAAAAAATTAATTATTACTTTAGCTGGAAAACAGAACACTCTTCAGGGATGCATGGCTGAGTGAAACTCACTGTTAAATGAAGGTTACATTTTAAGACACAAATCCTCTGCAGTAGTAATTAGAAATGCTAAAGGTTTTTCAGGTTCTGCTTTTTTTTTATGTGGACTAATGTCAGTGATTTGTTTTACTCACAGATCAGCGAGTTTCACATATTCTGACATTCCGAGCTTTTTAATTATGAAGTATGTTACATTTTGTCAGTACATAGTTAACTTACTTGTATGAATGACACTCTTCCTGCCACCTCTTTTTCTTCCCCCTTGCAAATGATAATTCATTTAACATGACATATAAAAAAAGGGAAAAATCAATGTCCAGGAAACAAGGTGATTGGAAACAAAGAACAAATGTGTGGTAACTTTTAATTTAGCAAAAGTCTGCAGAGGATGACCAGTAGTAATCCACTGCATTCTGCAAAGCCATAGTGGTCAGCATTTAGTCGAGACTGGGGGAGTACACTCGATTGTACATTTGTCTGCTTTAAAATTGAAGTGTTACAATGATTATGCTTGGAGTTTTAGCATAATATTATATCTCAACCAGATGTAATGTTTCATTATTTTGTTTGCTGCTTTCAGTCCAATACTCAACTGTCTTGTCAGGTCTTTCTGGCAATATCTCTTGCTGCTAAGATTTGCTTTTTGAAAATGCACAGGTATCTTTAAGTGCAGTTAGAAACATTTTTAATTGAAACAATGCTAAACCTAATTTCTACTGCAGGATCTTTTTAATTTATGCATCTCAGTTATTTAAATACACACTTGTTTTTTTCATGATCATGTTGCAAACTTTCCTAAGAAACATATAGTATATTGCTTCCACCACACAGAACTGGGCTGGCTTTGCTAGAAGTTTAGAATCTGTTCTATTATTTGATGAAATGGGACACTTAAAAATGCTTCTTTTTCCAAAAAAGATGGGAAACTGTTTTTCAGTAATATGTTTTCCTTAGACAGCCATTTTCTGATGCAGATCCTGAGGTTTTCAAAATTTTTTCTACATGTCACCTTGTCTGCCTGAAAATACATTCTAAACAAGCTTGATATCCTGTAAAAGACCAAACGTACAAACTAATATGTACTGACATTTATCTTGATTATCCAAAGCCCTGATAAATAGCCTCAGTGGACATTTTTCTAATGGTGTGAATTAATAGCAGATAATCAGATTGCTGACCTTGTGCACTGTACCATCTCAACAGAGTAGGGTTATAAGAATGTCAGTGAAAAAGTTGCAAGTCTAATCAAAACAATATGAAATAATGCTGTCACTAAGCCAGTGCAACCTGTGTGTGCAGCAGGCTTTAAGTGCAGTGTTCCCTTAAATTAGATCAAGCTGTATCATTCTGCTGACCTCAACTTTTCTGCAGCTTTAATTAAAATACAAAATTTATCACCTATCTAAAATTCTTCCGTTAGAGTATCCTTAAAATGCTGCAGTGATTTCCACACAGACCTGAAAAATGTCATTGGATCATTCTGCGGGAAGAGCACTCTAAATGCTAAATATTGTAGGTGTCTGATGCTTTGATTTGGGGCTTCAGTTTCTTTTCTTGTTAATTGTGAGGCAAGTCACTTTTCATTTTCATGTTTCTTTCATAAACCTTGACAGCTGATAGATGAAATCCAGCTTAAACTTCCCATTTTCTTCAGAAGAAAAAAACTCCCAGGCATTTCATAGAAGAGAAGGTCAAACGTGTGTTGGACAGGTATTAAAGAAGTTGCCCTTGGGTTCAAACTAATTTCAATCTGTTGTTAGAGAAAGAAGAATTCCCAAAACCAGAATTCAGCTTTCTGGAAGATCAGCTCTTATGGAAAAGGGCCAGAGGATTAAAGTTACTAAAATGATTTTTTTTTTTCCCCCCTGACATTTGGTGGAACAAAAAGTATACTTTTTTGAGGCTTTCTATCAAGCACTCCCAAACCAGTTTTCAGATGTCTTATCTTCTGAGAACTTTGTAAATGCTACTTTCTACTCAGTAGTACATGCCTTAGTGTAATAGCCAGCTGCTGTTTTACCACTGCATGCCACTGAGAAAAGTTTGGTTCATTGGTAAGGACAGGTGAATTTCCATGTTTATGGTACATGTGTTGGAATGTGGCAAATGTGTCCTTGAAACATCCTGAATTATGAAATTATAATTCAGATTTTTCAACTCTGTAACAATTTAGGGTTGTGCAGAAACACACACTGCTCCTGGAAGGATTTTGTGTAATTCTAGTTGGTCCTCTTTAAGTGAAAACTCTGGCACCTGCTAAAGGTATTCCAGGGAGAACAGCACTCTGGCACAAGGAGGAGCCCAGCCTGGAGAAGGCAGGTGTGCAAAACACAAGACTTTTTGGAAAAGGAAACAAAGGGAACACCAGGTGTGGCTCACTGAGATACTCATGAAACAGAGCACATTGGGAATTTCCAGATGTGCTGTTGTGCAGAGTATTGGAGACTGTTTTCTCAGATAAGTAGATTTTTGTAGCTCATTTGAAGAGTTTGTTTGTCTACTTTATGGCAGAAACTGTGCCTGTAAGTACTAGAAAACTTGTGTATTTATGTATTTTGGAATGTTTTGGGCTCTGCTGTTGATAGGCTTGAGTGGAGTTTGAGATTTTTATACACAGGCTTTTCCTAAGCACCTTAGGGGATGTTAAGTTCAACTAAACCACAGATTCATTGATACCTTCATCATAAGGCTGCAATAATGACAGAAAGGGAAGACTTGTAGTCCAGGGCAGGACATTTGCATGTTTTTCTGACCCTCTCCCCATCAAGTTGGAAGGCATTTGTTTTCCAGGTGCCCTCTATGATGCTGAACCCTCTTTTTTTATGTGGAAACTTCTCCCGTGAGTTTATATTTTATTTATATATATGTATAAAATGTATCTTAAATGTTGTTGATTAAGAAGATATGCCTCATTACCCAGTTGGGCTTTTTACTGTGAGTAGTAGTGTGAATATCAAACCAAAGTGTGAACTAGAGAATCTCTAACATAGGGGCTTACTTTGAAGTGGCTCCTTTCTATACTAGGACAAAATTAGTCAGGACTCTTTAACCAAGTCAGCTTTGAGTTGTACAGAAACAAGCTGTAATACAGAAATTATGTAACAAAATTAAGGTCCTGGGTTTTGGGACATCACACAGTAGCTAAGTGCTGCTGTAATAAATCTCAAGGCACGTTAGAAGCTACTGACAGAGAAGTGCTAAATATCTGTATACTCCTCAAATAGCATCACAGATGGCACTATAAAATCAGTGCAAGCTGAGCACCCCTTGGGACTGCCAAAGCTTTGTGTCTTTTTGAGATTGCTTAATTCTATTAAAACGAGGCCTGTCTTGCCTGGATTATGGTAATGAACACATCAGAAGTTGTACTGTTAAGCATAAATAAAGCCTGGTTTGAGTCATTCATGCTGTTGAAAGATCCTTATGTGGTATATACTTAGGTTCAGTAAAGTAGTTCACAAAACACTCAGAAACTGCTGTGGTCTGTCTGGGGATGTTGTAGAGAACATCCTGATGCCTCCCTTAAATTGATGGGCACCTTTAGTATCTGAAATTTTGAATATTTTTTCCTTTCAGTGCAGAGAAATGGAATGACCTTGCAAGGTGACAGGGAAACAACTGAGGATCAGTCAAACAAGAGTAGGTTTTTTTCAGCTGGGAGGTGGTTGGCTTTGTTCTAGAGCACAGTAAATGTGAGATTTGAGTTGGAATAGTTTGTTTGAAACACTGTCAAACAGTACTTAAGCTGTACTGGGAGTGTTCAAGAATTTTGAAGCCACATCAGGAAGTGGAGGATCTCGGACTGAACATCATCTCAGATAACTAATATCTTTACAACATGGTGATAGTGTTGGCAGTGATGTGTACCAATTTCTGTGTGTTTTATTTTCTCTTGCTAAAGTGATCTTTTGACTATGGCTTCTCTCTTAGATGCAGTCCACAGTGCAGAGTGAGATAAAACTGTCCAGTGTTGAATGTCATGTTCATGTGGGTGCTGCTGGCTTTGAGATTGCTTTGCAAATACTCTGCTTTTCATGTCCTTGTGTGTTTGAAGTACAAGTTCCTCACCTCAGCACAGAGTGGAAGCACTGTGGGAAACAGGAGATGCCTCTGTTTTTGTGAAAGCAAGTAGAATGATGCAGGTCGTAAGGGTCTGCTGTCAGGGTGGAACTGGGACAGCTATAATTACTTGCCCATCAAATCTGTTTTTTTTCTGGTTTTGAAATTTCTGCACATCTTTGCTTCTGATTGCTAAATAGGGCAGAGTAGAAAGGAGCTTTCCTTTTTAGAAAAGAGTACTGGAATGAGTGAATACATTTTCACAAGAGCGAGTATGGGATTATTTGGAGATTGGGCAAATACTGCATGTGTTGTCAAGATGGCAGTACACAGAAATAAAAGTCAGATTTTATTTTAGGTGTAGTTTGTGGAATCAGTTCTTTGTTCCTACACCTTTATTTAGGCAAGAGGGTGTCTCCAGCATTCACTGGCTTTATGTCTGTGCAAGCCCTTGATGGGTGCAGAAGGCCTGCAGGATATCAAATGGAAAAAATACAATTGTTTTTTTAAGAGGAGATTTCTAACTTAGCTTTGATTGTTTGAGCTTTTTTAACTAACTTTAAAGATACAAATTGTAGAAGAACACTTCAATTGCTTTTCATACCTTCCCGTATGGAGACGTTTACCTGCCTGTGTAAGTGTGTAATGTTAATGGCAGCTCAAGGATCACTGCAGATGGCTGAGGTAGGAAATGCTGGAGTGTAGAGAGTAGTACTGATCTCTGAGTAAGCTTGGGAACTTACCCATATTGTGCAGATTTTTTAAAATCACAGATTTGGTGCATCAGCAGTAGTGCAGACACATGTGACTTCAGTTACTTTGCATCAGTTTATTATTTTGTCTGTTTTACAAAGCCCTGAGATGGCTGGAAGAACTGGGTGCAAGACACCCTCACAAAACCAGAAGTGTTTTAAGCTTTCATTACTATTTTGAAACATTGTCAAGAATGTGAAATTAATAATGTCATACATACAAATAAATGTATATAATTTGTTTAGAAAGAAACAGGAATTTAGTGTGTTTTGCCTTATTTAATAAACTTAATGTTCTGGACTGGCACTCCTCTGCATTTCTTAAATTTAAATTTCAGCTCCTGGATGGGGAAAAGTTGAAGCAAATCCAGTGTGCTGTAACAATTTAGCCATTCTTATGTGCAATATAGATTTTTTTATTTATTTCATTTCTAGTTTTAGATGATGCTGAACTGGCTGTCAAACAGTGTTTCTGACACTGGAACTGGAAGCTTCTATTTTGAGTGTGTGTACTTGAGATACCAATTGCATGGAATTACAAATTATCATCCTGTTTTGAAACAATAAGCAGTCTATGCAGCACATAAAGGAGAATTCAGAAGGTCACTCTTTGTGCTCTTTGCTAATTTTTCCATGACTAGGGTTTTTTTATAGTAGTCTGAAACCATAGCTATACCTTAGTCTTCCAAAATGCTGCAAAGCATTTAGTTAGGGAGAGATGTCTTGTAGTCACTGTATAAGTGTTCCTGTTTGGTGTTCTTTACTGGCCTGGCCAGTACTGCTAATTCTGCAAGTTTAAACTAACACTAACTAGATTTTGTCTTTAAAATGGCAAGTTTCTCAGATTCTAATTTTTTTTGTCTCCTTCATTGGATGGGTAGTCCTGGACTGTTAAGTCACCAAGAATGATTCCACAAAGCCGGCTCAGATTGTCCACCCTTGATTCTATAAAAACCTTGTTCTAAAGCAAGTAAAATGCCATTTTTCAAGACAGATTCAATTTTTGTTTACAGAGTTCATAAATATCTCTCTTCAGGGATTAAGCATTGTAAAACAAACATTAGAATCTCATTCTTAATTTTAATGATTTGAAATGAGATTTAATTTGTCTTTAAGATAACTTTATTGATAATTGCTCTGTGCATCATAAGGTCACTATATTACAGGATTTTTGAGGATCTCGTGCTCCTCCTGATCATATTATACTATTCAAGCTGCCAGTCCCTACAGCTTGCTCATATCCATTATTGAATCTGTTTTCTGTTTGTATTCTCTGTGCTTATTGCATAGCCCTTTACCTGCAACCTGCTACTTGGAAGAGAGGATTCCTTCTCAGCAATACATTCTGCAAGGACTCCTGGGCACTGGGTTTCTTTTTAACTTAGCACTATCCTCTGTCATTTCTGATCTGATGAATCCTTTGATCATTTTAACATTCCAATTCACAAAGAGAACTGCACAAATTGACACAGGCATTGCTTCTCTCCTTTCCAGATTCAGGGATGTTTCATCTTGCATTTTTTTTTAAAGCTTGGCTTTTGTAAATTGTTTGATTTGGTGACTTCCATATGCTGTGCAGTATGTTGCTGTGCAAGTATTTAATAAAACATTGTAAGACAATCGAAAATTAGTCAACAAGGGACAGAGTGTACTCTCAGCAAGTTTGCTGATGGTACAAACCTGGGAGGAGTGGCTGGTACACCTGAAAGCTGTGCTGCCACTCAGCAAGGCCAGGACAGGCTGGAGAGGAGTCTAATGAAGTTCAGCAAAGGCAAGTGCAGGGTCCTGCCCCTGGGGAGGAATAACCCCATGCACGTGCACACACTGAGGGCTGACCTGCTGGAAAACAGCTCTGTGGAGCTGTCCATGAGCCAGCAGTGTGTTCTGGAGGACAAGAAGGCCAGTGGGGTCCTAGGGTGCATTAGGAAGAGTGTGGCCATCAGGTCAAGGGAGGTGATCCTACCCCTCTACTCAGCACTGCTGAGGCCACATCTGGAGTCTGTGTCCAGTTCTGGGCTCTCCAGTACAAGGAAGACCAGGAAGAACTGGAAAAGGTTCCCATGGAGGGCTATGAAGATGAGTGGACTGGAGCATCTCTTATGAGGAAAGGCTGGGGAAGCTGGGCCTGTTCAGCCTCTAGAAGAGAGGACTGAGAGGGGATCTTATCAGTGCACACAAATGGCTGAAGGACAGGTGTCAAGAGGATGGGAGCATCACTTTTCAGTGATGCCCAGCAACAGGACAAGGAGGAAGGGGTGCAAACTCATACACAGAAAATTCTATCGAAATAGGATGAAAAAAATCTTTACTTTGAGCTCAATAATTCCCTTGAGACTTTCTCAGCTGAACAGTGTTTCTTGTTGGTACCTTCTCTGTTTGTGAATGTTTCTGCCACTGCACTGTGCTCAACACCAAACTGCCATGCTGGCTTCAACACTTTTGTATTCTCATTTGTTCCCAACAGCCACTGTGGAATGTTACAATCCCAGAATGAATGAATGGAGCTATGTTGCAAAAATGAATGAACCCCACTATGGTCACGCTGGAACTGTCTATGGGGGATTAATGTATATTTCAGGTAAATATTCCTATGACGATATCTCTATGGAACAATTACTTTTTCTATTTCAGAGGGAGACAACAAAAGTCTGTGGTTGCAGCAGGTTTGCTGTGGTGTAAGTAGTGATGCAATTTCATATGAAGGCAGTCAACATAATTTTGTCAGAGCCTGCAGTATATATTTTAGATGATGTTATGCATTTACATAGTAATTGACAGTCCTGAATTCCAAAGCAGTTACTCACTTTAACTATCAGAATACAGTTTTTTTTGTCATATATATACATTTATGTAGCAATATAATTAAATATAACATTATTATAATATTATATGCATTATGGTAAAATCATAATATAGCAATATAATTGAGCACATTCTCTCTATACACTTTGGAAAGCATTGAAAATTTTATAAAGAAGAATATTTGCCTTAATTGAGCAAATGGAAAGTCATATGATAGTTAATCACAGTAGATGAATGATGTATTTATTTTCACTGGTCTTTCATTTGGAATATGCTCAGTCCTCTGTGGTTTCATTCCATTTTTTTCCAAACTGAGGCAATGGGTTGTCTGATAATCTGGTATGTGCTCAATTTTTAAAGAAGATTCAATCTGTGTGTCAATGATCACTACAGATACCAGACTTACGTTTATTGTCCTACTGAAATTTTAAGGGATGTCCTCTGAACTAAGCTGAAATTTGGGACAGGAGGTAGAACAAGGTTACTTAGCTGACTAGAACTGGTGGGGAGATGTGCTGGAGCAGCTTGACCCTTGGGATATTTTGAATTAGGGGACCTTGTGCCAGCAGACTAGGAGGGATTTATTTGAAAATTTACTATAAGGTACAGCTTCTTATTTTTTATAAGTCCATTAAGCTTCTAATTGCTGTGCTGTTATCAGTACCTTTTTGCCCATTTGGCTTGTTTTACCGCAAGTGGCAAATGTATATGCTCTCTCCTGTGGTTTTTGTCATATAGATGCTGTGTATTTCCCACTCTCCAAACACTTGGGGTTGAAATTGTGAAGATTGGTTCCTTTCTCACTAAAGTCTCTCCCCTCTGATGGGCTCTCAAGCCCTGACATTACTGTGGCTATCATTAAGGGTCAGAGCTGGATAGTCCTATTTTTTCTGTATTTAGTTCTTACTGTCAAAGTGAAGAATTAAGTACTGTAGACCTCTGAGCACTAATAATTCCATGTGGAGTAGGTAGCCCAGCAAGAGGTTGTTCAGTAGCAGCATGTTCTCTACATATTTTTTAGACATGAAATGTAGTTGCATTATGGTCTTAAACCATAGCTAATATGCCTATGGTGTCTGAAATTGGTGTGACCTGCCTAGTGACCTTGTGGAAAGGTGGGACATTTCTTCCATTTATGAGAAGTCAACCTGTGACTTCCCCTGAAGTTTTTCTCAAATGCCTTTGTAGAGAGCTATGGAGAAGGTAAATGTGGAGGCAACCATAGACATCTATTGACAGAAGAATATTTGAAATCTCTGTCCTCTGTTCACTTGAAGTTGAAAAAGGTTTTCTGATGAAAATTCTGCTGTGTGATAGAATTGTTTAAAGCTCAATGGCATAGTATCAAAGTTTGGAAGGGAAATGGATTGCTGTTTTGTTGATTGTGAGAATCAAAACTAGCAAGCTGAATGAATGTAATTTTGCCAAACAGAAGCACAGGTGACAATTTTTTGTTCTTTTAATTCACCAGTATCGATCATGTATCATAAAATGCTTTGTGAGATGTGGCTTCTGCCCATGTTGACATTTAAAGGAAAAAATGTAATTTGGAATGAAGTACATCTGCAATAATAATCTGAGCTAGAGTGAAGAAGTTTTAAGGAAGATGGAATTATTTCACTAAAATGTTTGTTATATAATGCTTATTAGGGTGAGTGCTACTCTAACATGTGTTTTGTTTCTCTAGGGGGAATTACCCACGATACTTTCCAAAAGGAACTTATGTGTTTTGACCCTGACACAGATAAATGGACTCAGAAAGCTCCGATGACGACAGTCAGAGGTCTGCATTGCATGTGTACTGTAGGAGACAAGCTGTATGTTATAGGTGGAAATCACTTTAGAGGAACAAGTGATTATGATGATGTTCTAAGCTGTGAATATTACTCACCAACTCTAGACCAGTGGACTCCAATTGCTGCCATGTTACGTGGGCAAAGTGATGTTGGGGTTGCTGTCTTTGAAAATAAAATCTATGTTGTTGGAGGATATTCTTGGAATAATCGGTGTATGGTGGAAATAGTTCAGAAGTATGATCCAGAAAAAGATGAGTGGCATAAAGTATTTGACCTTCCAGAATCCCTTGGTGGCATTCGAGCCTGCACTCTTACTGTTTTCCCACCGGAGGACAATACAGGGTCACCGTCTAGAGAATCTCCTCTTTCAGCACCTTAGAACCATCCCTTGACTTATGATGTTGTAGTAACACCTTTGCACTGCATCATGGAGTCTGTTATTTTTCTTCAGTAGTTTCTGTTAGGCTTAGCCTTACAGCATTTCGTACAATTACTGGAAAAAAAAAAGACTTTGACATTATTTGTGCTGTTCGTTTGGCCTAGAATGTTTGTCAAGTGGTTAACAAAAGAGATGTACTCGCCCGAGCCAAATGTTTAACAAATGAGAGGATATTGTCTATAAAATGTATGAACTAGGTACGTTATTAATGTTGTGTATTGGGTGTGAGGTACATTACAGCTTACATTTGGGAGCCCAATGAGACAAATTTGAAGATTTTTGTATTGAACACATTCTTTCACTAAATTTCGTAGTTGAAATCCTTTTTCTTTTCATTTTTGACTGCAGATTACAAGGGGAGGTAGACAAAATCAATGTGAACTGTCTGAAGGTTGCCAAGGGGCCTGAGCTACCTCCCTCTTTTCACAGAGTATTTTTGACATATCTGTTTACCCACCTGACTTTGTGGGTGCTTTCAGAGCATATGAAGTTTCTTAGGCAGAGGGGAGAAACAAAATAATTTTAAAATATTAGCACTGTACAGGAAGCGGATCTTGTAGAGGCTGGAGTTTTTTATAACATATATTGAGTGTTTTTCCTGAGTCAGTTGAATGATGCTTCAAATAAAACATTTTAAATATCTTTGCGTTTTTTAATTTGGGTTTTTTTCAGGAATTGGCTTCCGCTTGCATGGGAGCACACACTATTAACAAACGGGAATTCAGTGCAGTTGTATATTCTGTTGTATGCCTGTACTGAATATAGGTAGTTAAGGGCTAGAAACAGTAACCTAAGCCACTGAATTTGACCAAATCATTCCATCAGATCAAGTTTAATCTACCTTTTCTCCTTTGCTGTTGGGATAACTTGCATAATGTCTCCTCTGTATAGTCTCAGTTAATAAGGTTATTTAGCACAAAGTGCAGCTTCAGCGAGAGAGCTGCTTTTGCTCAGTGAACTTGGACTACCACATTTTACCTTATTTTGTTCAATAAAACTTTTAACTGCAGTTACCCAGTCTAAGCTACCTCATTAATGTATTTGGTTTTCTTCCTCTGCCTCACTGTCTCCGGGATACGCATTATGTATATCCGTGTGGGTAGATGAATTTGCTAGGAAACCAATGCAGAAGTGATCATGAATGGGTATTTTTGTGACCTACTTTTAAGAAACTATTTTGGTCTGATGTGTTCATTTAATTGTTAAGGACTGATGAAAAAACAGTCTTGATGTTTTTTTCCTTGGAGAACTACTGCTTGTGTGTGCAGCCATGCAAATTTACAGAAATCTTTATCTGCTCCAAAATACAGTGCACTGCTGACAAAATGCAGCTCTGATTAAACCATCCTGCTTGTTCTGAACTTCTCGTCATTTGGTACAAGTGGTTTTGCTAATGAACACAATTACAGGGGTATCCTCTGGGGAAAACTGTTTAAATCAGCTTATTTTATTGTGTTATCTATTAACAATAACCAAGTAAATCTTAATAAACTTTTGTTGAGAGTTTGTTATTTGTATTTTGTCCCTGCTTGATGTATCAAGCAGCAGCATTACTATGGTGTCAGTTTTGGAAGTACTGATATTTATTCTTTATGCAGTTTTACTAGTAATGATCACTTCCAAAATCTGTGTGTAAGCTTTAGGTTTTATAATTGTTTTGGTTAAAATCAAAATCAATTCTTCCTCTTTAAAATAATAAAATCTCACTTCCGTGTGGCTCTGCAAGGTTGTTACAGGTGAGATAGTAGCACCAGTGGATACTCTTGGAAGGTAGCCAGTGAGGATGAATTCATTTATCACCCTAAGAATAAATTTCTAATGCTGTGCAAAGCACTGGGTAGGAAAATGTTGCTCTTTGGTTTGTGTCAGTCACTTAAGTGTCACATGCTACTAATTTTTTTTCCAGTTCAGAGACCAGATTTTAGACCCTGCTTGAGTTTAAATCCCCTAAAATCCATATTTAGCTTCTTTCATTAATTAAACTGAAAAGTACTTGAAGGAGTTGCAATTCCTTTTGGGTAATGTCAATATATCCTGCTGCTTTTATGGTGGGGTGAGGAGACACACTGTTTAAAAGTGGGTATCTTCAGTGATACTCTCTGTTTGGAAGAAGCTTGGGGTGGGTTCTAACCATTTTGAGATGGTGTGAAGTCAGGATGTCAGTTTTGTGTCTGAGCCTTGAATAGCTGGGAGCTGGTATATGGCCACAATGTAGAGCTTATCTGTTATACATAAAGTGGAAGAATTATTTTTGAATGTCATTTTGTCATCAGTGTTGGACACAGCATAGTGGATTAAATGTAGTCCTTCAATCAAATTAATCTTTAAGGGTTTCTTTTATCTTCCCCTCTGGATTAAAGTGTTCATAATGACATTAGTTAACTCACTAGGATTGAAAAGCAAACATCAAAGATTTGCCAAAAACTGCAAACTGTTTTCTTCTGTAATGTAGTGTAAAATTACTTGATGCTTATTACATCCTTCTTAACCATAGCATAAGAAACCCTTTCCATCTCTGAATCCACAGCTGTAGGTGTATATATGGATACAGCAGATATTCCATCTCCATTGTCAGTTAGGCTGCTTGTATGAAGAGTGAACCCATCTTGGTACCTGGAGCCAGCAGTGTCCACATGGTGACCAGCTGCTTCTTTTTTTTTTCATAAATCTTGAATTCTTTCATTTTGCAGCTGTAGTACCTAAATAAGAAAAGCATGTGGTTAAGAAGCAATTAGTAGACATTTGACTTGAATGCAATTAGGATTACATGGTGTGCCAGCTGGGGGAGTTACTGGAGCTGTTACTGGAGTGTCCAGACCCACACTGCAATCACAAAATTCTTTCAGACTTTGCTTTTTTGGTGCCTAATTAACAGCAAATGCTAAAAGTGCTTACCTCCATATACAACTCAGCAAACCCCCCTGCTGATATCCCTGCAAAACACAACACTGACTTGAGACATCTGAGGTGACTTTTCCCTTGTGCTGTGTTTTGAGATACAACAAGGACGATGGGGAAGATGACCTGGGAAAACCCAAGTTATGTAAAGTTTCTTTACCCTGTTCACATCAAAGAGTTGAGCATCTGCAGATACCCATTTTTCTGTGGTTCTCCTTCCCTTAGAAAGTTGTAAAGTTCAAGATCCTGGTCCAGGGAAAGCAATTCATGGCAGGACTCAGCCTATCTTGGGGCATTTGCAGTCCTGCCATTCTTGGGATAGTGGAGTTGTGCTGAAGGGTGAGCACTGGCACAGCAGAAGGTGATTGTGTGAGGGCCTGGCTGCAGCTCTAGAGGGTCTCTTGTGTGGAAGAATCACTTTACCTTTCTCAGGACAAAAGTGAGTTTCTTTCACTAAACAATGCCATTTTTAAATTGCCCATTCTGTTTCTGAGGGGTGGAATCTTCAAGGAGTAGCATTTTAGTAACAGGAGTTCAAACGAATAGTCTGGTTCCTTAATGGAGTAATGGAAATCTTGAATTAGGGCAGTTTGCATATAGATAAATAGAATATTCCCCAAAGGCTTGCAGTCTTAATCTGATGGACTGGTTGGACTTAAAAATGTAATTTGATGCCACAACAGTAAGTGCAGTACAAACATCTGGAGAAGTTTATAACCGAAGATTTGGGGATTATCTGATCTGACTCTGCCTAGTAGAATTGTTGTTCTTAATTTGCCCTCCAGCTGGTAATTACCTCACCTGTACATTGGTGTCTGACTCTGCTGGTCACTTGCTTTGTAGCTGACATCTGTTACTTCCTCTGCTTCTAATCAGAATTGTTAAAGCTGAAGTTTTTCTAGTGACACAGTCCTTACTTCAAGGGAGAAAATAGCCCACTGCTGATATGTCATGTACTTTTGATAAATATATTCATAATTCAGCTTGTACATACTTGGAAATATACAAGCAGTTTTAACGTAGTAAAAGGTATGTGCATGTTGAAGGAATAATGTGTGTCCCATTTCCTCCTGGCTTGCACCTTACATGGTGTGTTGGGTTGTGTGTAGGGGTAGGTGACCCAGAGGTCAGGAGGGTGAGTCAAGCTCTCATGTAGCACTTTACGCTTTTCCATGCTCTGTGAAAGTGTTCTTTACTTACACCATATGTAGCTTATCATGCATTTTTCTTTTGTATTTTAGTTTACGTGTGAGTAATAGTCTTTTGTGTACAAACATGGTCAGGAAAAAAAGTCTTAAGGTGCAGAGTTATGTATACTCTGCTTAATGATAATATGTTTGGTCCTGTGAGTATTGCAGGACCCATTCAGCTGTGAAAAGGTGATTGCAGTTTTGAGAGCAAGCTAGGAAATTAGGATGGCTTTTCTGTGTGTCAGCAGTTCACATGTTCTTGTTGCCAGTCATTAAGTGAACTTTTCTCAGTCCATAGGCTCTGTATTTTGATGTCCAGCTCTGCTGGGCCTGCTGATTCTGGGGAAAATGTGGTGTGATTTGTTTCACAACCTCTTTTACTCAGTAAAATATTATGGCCAGTTATTGTCAGAAATTCCATCATCAGTGACACACAGGGGTCCTCTGGAATTATTTAATGACCAGGAGATTTGTATAGAAGATGTAGCCCAGATAACCTGGGAGTGGTGCTACAGCAGGAGCCATGAGTGGTTGACATTCCAGAAGGGATTGTCTTCTCCTCTGTGTATTATTTTGGCTCGAGTGCTGTTTTTTATCCTGTCTTTGGGAGTATTGATTGCTGCTGTTTGAGTGTTTAACTTTTTATTTGTGAAACAAGTAATGTGTCTCTGTAGTGGGAGTGAAAGGTTCAGCTGGTTCTTTCAGAGCTATGTGCTGTCAGGCTATCCACATAGTTGCTAAAAAGTTTTCTATTTGCAGCTCTGTTTCCTAAGCATTTAGAAGAAATCAGTTTGCAATGTGAAAATATGGCAGATGAAAATGTGTTTGGACTGGAAGAAAAAAGTGTATTTTGGGCAGAGGGTTGTTTGTTGTTGGGGTTTAGAGGTTAGTTTGGACATTGAGCTCCCACAGGCTGTGTAGATTGATTTTTCATTTTTTTAAAATAATTTATAATTGGTTTAGGTGAAGCCAAGTTTGGTTGTTTATACCTACTTGCACTCTTGGCTGGCCTATTGCTGTGTTCTCCCTTAGACATCAGCATTCTGTTTTTCCTCATGTGAGACCACCTCCTGTCTTCCATGCTGCCTGTTGATTGAGTTCCAAAATGAATCTAAGCTTGGATTCTTACATCTGAAGTACCTGTGGAGCTAAAGATGGTGTGGAGTTGTGGAATAAGGGCCATGGCTTTGACACCAGCCCCTCATTGCTTTGTAAGATGTTCCCAAACCCAGCTCAAATCTGTGTGCAGGGGGCAAGTCTCTCAGGCTGAAAATTTTAGTAACCTTGGCGTCTACAGACCACCAGAGGCTCCTGGTCCTCTTTTTAAGGATGGTTGTGCACTTGAGCTGCTGAGTCCTCTGGAAGGGGGCAGATGCAATAACTCTTTGATTAACCATTTGTTTTCTCGGCCTTTGATTCTGCCCTTTCTTCTGTGCCCAGATGGAGATTGCAGAAGGGAAGGTCAGTTTGGTCATGCTTTCCAGCTCTCAGTAGAGAGCAAGCTTATTTACTGTCATCTGTCAGCACAACACTGCAGGAAAAAGAACTGTAGGAACATTTCAGGTTTTAAACATTGTCTCACAGAACAGTATCAATTAATAATGGAAAAAATTAAAATTAGTCTGTTTTATCCTGTGTTCCTCATAACCAGGATTGTTCCGAAATACGTGGCTTCTTTTGAATTAACAACTTTGCCTTTACCTCCCTTGTTCAACATTACTGTAAAAAAAATTGCTTGGTTTCTTTTCCATTTGTTTTTCATTGCTTGTAACCTTTTCTTAGAAATGTGGAAATAATTTTCCTTATGTGTTTTATGCGCCGAAATAAACACACCAATGATCACCAGAGTCCCCTCCCCATGTTTCTTACTCAATGCTTTCCAGTGTATCTTTCCATATTTTTACCCAAATGCTTGACAGCTGTCAATAAATGCCATTACAGAGCCATATAACTCCTGCTCATGGGGGCAGGCTCCTGTTCTCCATTGTTAGGTGGGGTAAAGAGTGGGGTTCATCTCTCAAATACTTCTGGAAAAAATTGCTTTGAGGAACAGGCCTGCCCTGGATCAGACATTTAAATGAAGATTGTTTTGGCCAGTGCTTGTTAACTTAAGTAATTTGATTGTAAACAGTGCCTCCATATCTGTTTTATAGAGAGTGTGTATTCCCTGCTAGTAGGTGGGTGAGGTTTCCTTGGCCCCTGCCTTTCTACCCAGAAAGACTCGTTGAGAGCAATATTCTCTCAGCTTCAGAGGAACAACCTTGTGTAACTAAAGAACCTGCACCAGGGACAAGAGAAGTGAACTTGGATGGAAAATCAAAGCAGCTTCTTAGTTGCAGTTAAAGAACAGTCAATGGCCCAATTTCTCACAAAGGGAGGGAGAGCTGCTGTCCCTTAGACATGTTTACTCCCTTAGGAGTAGAGGGTATTTGCAATGAAAGGATTGTTGCTCTAAATAAAGACAATTAAATAAATCCCTAAATCTGTCTCTGAAACAGAGAAAGATTGCTTCTGTTGATATGCCACACTATTAACCTTGTCTTTGTGTATATCTGGGATGTCTGAAGTGCTCATGTCACATGAGTCATGCCCTAGTTCCTATGCATCAGTGTTTTCTATATAGTCAATTCTGAATAATATTTTAAAATTATATAAAATATTAAAGGATATACTTTTGGGTTTTTTTCCTAACCCTTTCTTAAAGCCATTTATGTTATCTAGCTATTTTAGCATTATTGCATTTAGTCAAACACAGCAAACATGAAATGTCTGGTTTTGGTTGATCATTCAGGTGGTTTTGGAACTGCTGCTGCTGCTTTTCACTGTACAGAGTTTTAAGGAGGGGATATTTCTTCCTGTGCCAAGAAGAAACAAAGAAAAGGAAACATCAGGTGCCAACTGGACTATAGTGTATGCTGTCAGCAGCTCTGCCATTTGGGACCATTTTATGATTTACCATCCCGTCAAATCTGTCTTGTGTAATAGCCCAGGAGGTTTCCATTTGGCCTGCAGTGACACAGTACTGGGAAAGGAAAAAAACCAAATATCTTTGCATTATTCCCTGATCTGTGACTTTTGTCAAATGCCACAGAATGGCAATGCAGACTCACCTGTACTGAGCCTGAAATCCCATCTCTGCTCCTGCCCGAGGAACAGGTCCATTCCCTGCTGTGGGAGCAACTGCCCAGAGCCAGGGGCCATCATGGACCACCTCTGCCCCTGCAGGGCTCCAGCCTCCAGTGCTGGGAAGCCGAAGGGAGCATGAGTTTGGGAAGGTGTGTTCTGCTCTGCCTGTCTGATCACCAAGGCTTGTAGCAGAGCTCCTGTGTGGAGAGTGGAGCCATGAAAACACCTTCATCCAGCAGCATGGAGGGAGGATCTTTTTTTATCCTTGATTGTTCATCAAGATAATTTGAATCTTGACCCTTCAAAGTATAGGGCAAGTTTAAGCTGCAATCATTGCATGTAGAGGTCACTTAAAAGCGTGTCTAGATGAGCCACTGATTTTGGAGAGGATCAGGATTTTTTTGCCCCCTAATTTTCTGCCAAGTCCTTAAACATTTCTCAGACATTTTGTCTGATTCCAGGCTGGTTGGGCCATGCAGAGGCTGAGTAGTTAAGGATGTGACTGAGACCTTGTGTCACCAAGCATATGTCCTGTACTTATGGATGCTGATGAAAAAAAGCTGTGACTCTGTTTGTTCTTCCCCTCTTTACTTCCTCCCTAAAGAAAACCCACCCTAACTGTAAATTAACATTTTCATTTGATCAGGCTTCAGATTGGGAGTTTTAAAAAGGTGCCTCACGTTCTCCACTCACTCCTCATTTTTGCTGTCTATTCCAAATTCAGATGAATTTTTTTGTTTTCCATTGAGACCATGTGGAATGAGAGACCAATGCCATTTGATAAACAGCTGCAGCTTGCAGCTTAGGGTTACTCCAGAAAGTACACTTCTTTAAGGAATCACATTTAATTTTCCTCTTCTGTATTTATACACTTATAATTGTGGACTTTCTGGGATTTAGATAACTTGATAGAGATGATGTGTGCCATATGGTCCTTAGGACAAATTTCAGCTTCATTAACAGTTCACTGGCTGAAGGAAATAGCAGTTACTCTTTTGAGCAATGTAAAATCAGCTTATCAATTAGCAAACAAATGAAAAAATGAAGGTGCTTCTTTTTATAGGGCACCCTTCTCTGAGTCTCCTCCCTATGCCCTACATACATCTGCCTTTACAGCATGAAACCATTAGACCTTGTGTCATTGTTAGTGCTGGCCCCTTACCCTACCTGTGCTGCTCTTGCCAAAGATGGTATGCCCCTCACTCAATTTTTGATGTCTACTCTCTAACTGGGGACTTATTGATGTGATTTGACAGTCTTCAATGAAAACACTCCACTAAACTAGTAAGTAAAGCCACCTGCTCAGGCCTGTGACCTCATTGTCTGGAGATCCTGGACAGCATGTTCTCTAATGCATGGTACTGAGGTGTGCATATCAGATATTCTCCTGTGCCTTTCAAAACTGGGGAATAATGTTGTGGAAAGATGGTATCAAAATACTGCAAAGTGGTTTCTTTTCTGGACATGTTACTTGTTGCCATGATTGGGGTTAATTGGAGCAGCCAAAATGCTGTGATGTAAAGACCCTGTCAAGGGTGGCTCCGGGTATCTGAATTTGCTGACACTGGAGATACTTATTTGGGTTTGTTAGACAGTTCATCGTTTTTTTTTCTTCTTCCTCCCAGTCCTACCCCTTTTGCTTGGAAAATACACAGATGGCTTCATGTCTGACAGCTCTGAATCGTGGAGGGGAGGGTTTCCCCACAGGCACCTCTGCTTCTGCAGATCACAGCAGCTCTGGCACTGCAGTGCCTGTCCTTCAGGCTCCTGTTACCCTTGCACTGCACAGGTGGCACCAACAAGACGGTCACCAGTGCACAAGCTGAACTTCAACAATTATTTTAGTAACTCTGCTAATGGTAGTGGAACTGAGCTGGAAATCTTCCTGTTTGAGAGATTTAAGCTACAGAAAGCCACCTACTTTTCCTCTGTAATTCAACAGAAACTGCGTTTGCTCCTAAATGCAGCCAGTTTTTAAAACAAACCTTGTCTGGAATGGGGGGGTTAATGTCCATCTCTGCTGTCAGATGAAAACTTCCAAGGCTGGTAGGTATGTTGGAGTGTGCAAAGCAGCTCGCAGTCCCCTTGTGTGTTGTCTGCTGTGCTGTCTGCTCTGTATTTAGGCTGTCTTGCTAATCACATCACATCTGTCAGCACTCTGTGGCTAGAAACAAATTGTAAACAGGACTTCAAGGTAGAGTGGGATGAATTGTTTAAAAAAAAAGGGCAAAAAAATCAAACCACCTTGAATGGCTAAATAAAGAAATAGAATAGGTAAATGGCAGCTGAACATTCTTTCATTTTTAATGCTTGTTTCATCATAGGTAGTGGGTGATGGTTTATACATGAACGTTTGGTTGTAAGGATGTGTACCCCAGTGACAAATCTATGGCAATTTCAGCCCTTCCTCTTCTCAGGGCCTGTAGCAAGGACTTTAGTACTTCCCCACAAGCTTGCACGTTTACTTTCCAACATTAAGGTACTGGAAAGAACTGCACTAGTTCATTAACAACCTGTTCTGACAAACAGTACAGCCCCACCAGCATTTCACAAGCAGCGTTTGCCCTGTTCGGACCTTCCAGATTGACTGATAATTCTGTGCTTCATGTACCAGGTTTGCATAATATCAGGACTCTGGTAATATCATCACAGACAATGTACGAGAAAATAAGTCCTGTAGGCATGCAAAACTTTGCAGTTTATTTATTCAGTAAAAGTTGCATTTGGTCACTAATTAGAAGTAATTTTAGTTACTTCTTAGGGTCTCTGTCATCAATAATTGTGTGTTCCCAGCTGAGTAAAGTGATGAACAAGAAGAATGTAACAGGCAAACTGTTTTCCCTCAGTTGAAAACGATGCAATGTTAATCAGATGCAATGGTTTATGTTCATTAAGGTCCATTTTCTTTCCAGTTCCAGTGAATGATGGTGGAACCAGGTGAGATGTTTGTGTGTGAGTCACAGATCAGATTTACATGTCTTGATGGAAAGCTGTTTCAAGTAATTTTCGGCTCGAAGAAAAATGTGGAACTCATTCCCAGTATTACTATAGGCACAGGGTGTTGTGAGTTTTGTTTGTACCTGTCACCAAGCAGTGAGTGAGCTTTTTTTATCTTGATAAAATTACTGGTAAAATGAGAGTTTTATGAAAGCTACAGTGATTTTTTAAAGGAATTTTAGGAAAAATACTGCTTTCCTTCCAGCCTGTTTGGTAGGTTTTAGGGTTTTGCTGTTTAAAGGTGGTGGAGGCCAGGGAAGCATCCAGGCTTTGTGTGTGCTCTTTGGCAAGGCTGCTGGTACCTGAGAGCTTCATCAGCCTCCTGGGGCACAGCTTCCTGGTGGCAGGGGAATATCTTACCTGCAGCCTCTGCTTCCCCTTGTGAGAGGGGCTGGATTCAGCACCCACCTGCCCAGCAGTTTTGGGCTGTCTCTGTTGTTACTGGCTGCTCCTTGCTCAGCTGTGCTGTTGGAAGTGGGTGATCTCCAAACTGGATGCCTTCAGGAGAGCTGGGAGTTACTTTGGCCACTTTGTTTTCTCAATAGAGAAGCTAAATGAAGCAGAGGAGGTGAAAAAGCTCTTGCGTGCAAAGTGGTATTTGCTGTCTAAACAGATGCCAGGAGGAACCTACAGCCAGGAAAAATCTGTAAATCCAGGGGCTTGGGTTTTGTGGGGTTTTTTTCACCCCCCCTAAAGAGTTGCCCTTTATTTCAAAAAACATCATTTTATTTCATCACTGATGCGTAATCCTTGTTCCAACAATAAAAATAGACATGTGACTGTGAATATTTTTGCCTTCCTGATGCTGTTTTGCAAGGTAATGGTGCTTCCTCTTGTGTTTAAGTAATGTAAACGAAGAGTCTTTTAATTGGTAAATAAGAGTACTGATCTTGAGGGGGCAGGGATGGGGAAAGGGAGATCTTGTCCATCCCCATGACTAGCGCATTGTCATGGGAGTGGGAGTGCTTTGTATATATATATATATAGCCTTAATTCCCTGTTGTTCCCCGTAACACTTCTGTAAACATAAAATTTTTTAGCAAGTTAGGCCTTTATGTGAAAGGGCAACACAGGAATTGTGCTGCATCCTGCAGGATGATGTGACAGCATGGAAAAATTCAACAAGCAACTGCCTGTAATTCGAGTCCAACTTCTTGTAATGAAGAGACACTGGAAAGCTGTGACTTAAGAAACTAAACTGAGCCTGACATGGGTGTAGAGCTCTTTAGTGAGGTGGTGCTTCCAGCTGGCACAACCCTGCCAGGTCAGTGTGTCTCATGTCAAGGACCTCCAAGAGCGGCTGTAAGGGAATGAAAGGGTGTGGCTGTGCATGGTCTGAGCACAGAGTTGAATTTACACAGGCAAGATTATTGTGAGCTTTTGCATATCGTGGTCTGGTGTTCTTTTTCTATTCTCACAAGAAAGTAGCTGATTGTTTTGACTGTTTTTACCCCTCAGAAAGGCATAAAGCCATCGTTTAGTTTCTTTGATATATTTTTTATGTATATTAGTCTGTGCTGTTGCATTAGATAAGAGTAACCATGATTTGCTAATGAGAATCTCTCTATTCCCAGAGACAATCCAAGAGTATTTTTAGGAAGGGGAGAGACTAACAAGGTCACCAAGAGGATATATGGTCACATTAAATATTGCTGTTTAATATACAGATGTTTTTCAAAGGATTAGACATTGTAAATCCTGTGGTCTTCCCAAGTAGGATAACTATCACTTTGAAATTATGTTTAATTGTCCACTCTCGACTTTTGTGTCATTTAATGTGTCTAGCCATGCTATTAGTGCCTTACATCAGGGAAAGCCTGCTGTGACCTTACAATACACAAACCTCTAGACAATTCCTCTTCATCCTTCTCTCAGGGCAGTCTGTTGTTCAGGAATAAAGGCTTGGCATAAAGGAAAATAAAATTTAGCTGTACCAATGGAGGGAGGTAAAAAAAAAAAAAGGTGGCTATTTTTATGTGTAGAAGAGCACTTGAGGATGATGGTCTTGGGATACTTGGATGTATCTAATGCCTGGGACCCCCTGAGTTCTGGATCCAACCTACCTCAGAGAAGGTTGTGAAGTTGCCATTGTAGAAATGAACCTGCTTTGAGGTGAAGAGATCTCTCAGAAAAAAGCAGGAATGGCGATGCAAATACTTTCTTAATAAAAATTATTAAACCCAGAGATTTAGCAGTAACTGCAACATGGGTTAACTCCCAATTGGAGTTGCTTCTCACTAAGCATCTGATGGTGTGAGAGCCAACATGCAACAGTCCCATCAAACTACACAAAATGAACTTCTGATGGTTTTTCTCTTCCACCAGGATTTAAGCTGCCTTTCCCAAATTAAAGCTGCCTTTTTCATGTAAGGAGTGCAGCAGCAAAATGCTGGCATGGTAAGCAAGCTGATCAGATGACTAATCGCTCTCATTCATGGGAATGATCCTCAAGGGCTGGTTGCAAATGCTCAGCAACGACAAGTGCATCCACCTGAAACAAAAGGACAACCAGAGCCCTGGAGCATCACTGCCCAGCATTCCAGAGAGTGAGCCCTCAGGATCACAGCTAGTCTCTGGGGAGGAACAGCTTTGCCCTCTGAGGCCCTGTCCTGGAGGAAGATGCTGCAATTAAAGCTGCCTGCCAAGACAGGTAGGTTTTGCAGCTCTTGTCACTCATTCGGATGCATAAGACCTGTGAGTGGGCAAGAGAGTAGCTGGTGGCCAGCACGGTGCTGCTGCCTGTGGCTCAGCAATTTGCCTCTGAGACAGCAGCACCTGCCCAGGTGACATTTGTAGCTACCTGGGCTCTGTGTGGAGGGGCATAGCCTGCACCTGCTGGCACGTGGATGTCTCCAGCAGTGGCACTGTGTTGCTCAGTTTACATGTGCAGTGAGGTCCCCATGCATGATGAGCCCTGTGTGGGTTTCCCTACTGGTGGTAGGGACTGTGAAACAGTGTGTGAGCAGAAACCTCCTTCCTTATGTGCAGGGGAAAAGCCCAGGCTCTGGTTCTCTGCAGAGAGTTTTAACTGCTGAAGAGACCACATGCCTCTGTGGTCTTTGGGCTGCTCATCTTCCCCTGTGTCCCATGTCACAGCTGTTGACCCCCTCTGGCTGGGGGAGAAGTTTCCTGTATTAGGGCAGCAGCTGGCAGGAAGCCTGAGGGCCATTGACCCACACTGGGGCTGTGCACACATTGCTTTTGTGGGTGCTGGCAGAGCAGTCCCCGATAGCTCCTTCCTGAAGGCGTCTGGACAAAGGAGGTGTTTCCAGTGGGATCAGTGCCCAACATGGCCCAGCAGGTTGGGCCATATGGGAGAAAGCAGCTGTTTTGAGCTGAGCAACTAGATGCAGAAGTTGTTTTGGGATCTGCAGACCTAAAGGATGGAGGGGAGGAACAAGAGTCTTGGCTCTGTGAGTGAGGAAAGTGGAGACCACTGGCATGGCAGACTCCAGACAGTGATTCTCTGCAGCCTTCATTGTGGTGGGCACAAGCAAAGGGAGAAAAGTCAGTGGGAGCACAAGCTTTAGATAATGTCAATATGTTCACAAGGTGAGAATTTGCTTTACATAATTGCTGGTAAATACCAGCACTCTGATATTTCCTTGTGTCTGCAGAGGCATAGGCTGCTCCTCTGCAGTAGATGGTACAGATGGAGCCTGGGACTTCAGAAGGAAAAATAATGAAAGGACCTGCACTGCCCAAGCTGCTTTTTGGGAAGCTCATGAGTACACATTAAAACATGAAAATCCAAGCAAGCTGCCAGCTCAAGCAATGCCTGTGGGATCTCCAAGGGGAAAGTGCAATGGTCAATCATCCATTGTTGTATAGGGTTTTGCTAAGACAATTTCAAATCCCTCCCTCTGGTGAGAAGACCAGAGCTCATGAGAGGGACAGTGTGAGGAGGGTCACCAGCTGCCCACAGCAGGGAGAGCTGACCTGGCTGCACAGCTCAGCAGTGGGAGGGAAGATTGGGTCTGGCTTGGTGGGAAGGTAAAAACAGAATATGTTAGAAATGTAAAAAAGTGAAGGAAAAACGAGAACAGTAACAGGAGAAAGGAAGCATTTAACAAAAGGGAAAGCTGTGCAGGAGAAAAGGTTCTTTTCTATCTTTCGAGGAGTATATCAGGTGTCTGACACATCAGGCACCATGCCCTCTGCCCTTGGATACTCTGCCTCTGGCATGGCACCAGCTCCCAGATCATGCTTCAGAGAGTCTGCCCTGGGATTTTGGATCTGTGTGTTGGCAATGCTTGGTATGACAACCACTGTGAGCACACTGTGGGCAGGCTGCTCTTCCAAGTGGTAGAACTGAGAGCAGAGCTGAGTCTTCTGGTTCTCTCTGGTCCCTGCAGTTGCTGTGGTTGTGAATCTCAAACCTCAGGTCATAATGAGATTGTCATACACAACAAAAAGTGGTATTAAAGAAAATGAATCGATGTCAAAATCCATGTAAAAAAAAACGTGGTTCTCACTACTCATATGCAGTGTGACACCCCAGAATTGTAATTTCCAATTACATCTTCTCTGGCTGACCACAAATATGAATTCATTCAAATAGCAAGGAAGGAATTAAGTGTTAATTTAATACAAAGGAAAGGCTACTGAGGATTTAAATTAGATTCTTAAATTAAATATAAACCTGTAAGAAGTCTTTCTGAGTGTTCCCAACCTCTCTCCTTGATAATTCTCCGCAGCAATACTACAAAATGGTATCAAGTGTCTGGCAAAGTGCCAAGGCACTACCCACATGCAGCAGGACAGGAGACAGCCCAAGCTGGGAGCAGCTGAAACTGCTGGTGAGAGTAGGTGGGTTCAAGGCATGGCCTGGGCTGAGCACCATCTTTCATGGTCCTTGAGGGCTGTGCTTGGCAGCAAGGTACGGAGGCTGGCATATCGAATTTTAAATAGGGCTTTAAAAGCCCTTTCTCTAATGGAGCATCCGATTGTGCTCCCTAATTAAAGACCGCGGTCCCGGCGGCTCTGCCTGTGGAGAGGGAGGCGGACCCTGCTCACTGCTCTCTTATCTTCCTGGCGTGGCTGAGGAGGCTTCAGAGACCTGTCACAGCAGAGATAAGGACAGAAGCAAATTAAGATTTAGGAATTTCTTATGGGACTTTTCTAGGCAAAAAGAGTTTTTTAATTGGTTTTCAATTCTGTGGCAGCCAAAGGTCTTTAATTAGGTTTTACATCATTCTCCATTATCGCTTTCCCTTTCTATGTTTAGCCCACCGTGATTTGGGCTTCTTTAAATAGATAAAAATTCACTATTTATCTTTGTTTCCAAAAATCAAGGTGCTGAGTGATTTTGTGTAAATACTGAATAGCAAATGAATTGTTGAAACTTAAGCCTGCTAGAGACAACGCTTTAGTCTAATGCTGCTATATTTAGCTTGTCTGATAAATGTAGTATTAAAGGCCTGATAACTTTATTTTTAGTTATGCTTTTTTTCCTTGCACTATTTAGCTGGTGAACTGGCTTTATATTTTTCATCTGAAGCTCCCTTTTTTTTTAACTCACTTCCCCAATTTTTAAAAATCTTTAAAACAACCTTACAAATATCCTGCCTTGCAGAGCTCTGCTGTGGCATCGACAGTTTACAGAGTTAATTTTGGCAAAAAAAAAAATTGTGCTTGTATAATCCTTAATAAATTGTTTTTTTAAGTGGAGCTCCTGCACTGCAGAGGGATAGCTGAGGCTGGTGGGTGCTGGGTTTCACCCAGGCTGGTGTGTGGACCAGCTCCAAATCCCCTTCCCTGCACCTGGGGCAGCACAGCCTCTGGGAGGTAAGCCCAGAACTTTGGAAGGTAACACCTTCCAAAGTCACTAAAAATAGTACTTCTGTCTGAGCAGATTTAGTATTGGACCAAAAATCCATCAATTCTCTGCTAAGAGTCCAGGTGATGAATTATTGCTCAACACCAGACAATACATTTGTTAAAATCCAACCAACCAGCCAAGTGTGGAACCACACTGTCACTCATCCTCTCTGGCTGAATATAACTAACTCTTGGGACTAAATTATTTTCTGGGTGTTTCCATTGATTTAACTGGAATTACTAAGAGTGAATGCTACTTTGCTGTACCGCATATTGTCAGGAAAGAAACTTCCACTATTTAAAACTACTGCTTNGCTTTGCTGTACTGCATATTGTCAGGAAAGAAACTTATTGGTAGATGGGGAGATTTGTCTCTGTATATTGATTTACTCTATGCCCTAAAATGTTTTTATGCCCAAAATCTGAAGTGGTTTTGCAAGTTGCCTTCTCCCTTGTGTTCACATCTGTATGTGGATGATGAGGTGATGTGTTTTAGTGATGCAGTTGTTGTTAATCATGGTACAGCCAAAACATGTGGGTGGATGTGTGGGTGATGACAAGCCTGGGAGAGCTTTTCAAGGCAAATGCTGCCTGATCCTGGTGCATCATGCCCCACCCAGAGGAGCACCTTGTCTTCAGCCAGAAGATGCAGCACCAACCTGAAGTGAAATTTCAGCTGCCAGCACCTCTCCAGCACCATCCATGGACATTGCTGGTGCTGTTTTCCTCCCAGGGACCAGTAGTGCCGTTTTGGTAATATTTCCAGTTCCCACAGCTTACACAAAACCCTGGATACCTTTGGGCACAGATCTCCTGTACTGCACCCATGTCCCCTGTGTCTGTTCAGCTCCCAACAGTGCAGGAGGTTAATCCCAATTACAATAAGGACATATGTTAATAAATAAGCAATAATATAAGAGCTTTATCCAGAGGAGGGAAAAACCCAAATCTGTGGTCAAATCATATTAGTTCCACTATTTAAAACTACTGCTTTTATTATTATTCTGTTGCATGAGAGAGGATGCAGTTCTTGCATCCCATGTAAGAATTCCAAGTGATTCCCATGAAGAAAAATCTTTTCATGTGCACCTGTGTGCCACAGGATCTGAAGGGAGATGCTGTTGTCTTGTGGAATGGGACAGACCTGGTGCTTTAACACTGGTTGATTATTAGTCAGCAGATGTGACCACACAGTTTGTTCCACCTTCTCTCTCAAGGGTCTTTTTCTCCATGGTCTCTGCAGGATTTTCTTTCAAGATAGCCCCAGTTCAGTGCATCTGCCTGTGATGTTGAACACACGTGGGCAGCAAGAAAAAGTTTCCCATACTTCTCCCACTCTATTTGATTCCTGTCTCCTGTTCCAAGCAGGATTTCAGCTCCCACCAGGGCTGTCAGGGAAGGGAGGGTTCAGTGCTCCCCAACACCCTGTGAGTGGCTTCATTGCTGCCTCCGTGCTTTGACCGTGTTTCAGCCCCTCATTACCACTTGGGTCCTGCAGGGAGGATCAACATTAAATGGCTAAAAATGTGTATTTGGCAATGGAAATGCTCTGGCAGGCCCTGATCAGGCCATGTGCACTCTGTTGTATGTACACTGTATTGTATCATCACCATGTTGTACATACACTGTAGTGCAGCCCCAGGAAGGGCTGGTTGGAGACCAAAGTGTCTGCAGTGCTGCTGGTCTTCCTTGGGACCATGCTGTCTAAAACATGAAAGGATCAGTTTGGAGGGTAGATTTCCTTGGACAAAATTAGAAAATTGAGTGTGCTGAGAAGTCTGGGTGTTTTGCTTTCTATCCTGGGAAACATTTCCAGAGGAGCGGATGCTCAGCAAAATCTGTTGCTCAGTGCTGACTCCACAGCTGATCCAAAATAGCAGTAATCTTTCCACAGATATTTATAAAGGGGGTTTTATATTTAAAAATCCTGTGGAAATACTTCTATTAATTTCTGTTTATGCACTGTCTTGTTATTTTTTGTTCTTTTTGGCTTTCTTTGAAAATCATGGTATTTTCAGTTTAAAAATTCAATGGGAAAGAGTGAAAAATGCCACCTGCTTTTCTTTTTTTTTTTTTTCTGTGAAAACTGCAGTTTCTGATAAGCAGACATTCTCTACTAGATGAGAGAGGCTGAGTGGCTCTGCCTGCCCACAGAAGAGCCCAGGACTGCCTCTGTGCCCAGCACCACCATGCTGCAGCTTGGGATCCTGCTCATCAGCCCCCTCGAAGCTGCAGAGGAATTGGGATGGTTTGGGATGCAAAACCATCATCTCCCCTCAGCAGAGCACTAATCCTGCCCTGGGAAAGCCCAGCAGTGGCAGTGAGCATGGTGCCTGCCCACCCTGCCCTGCATCCCCCTCGCTGCACCTGGGTCTCAGGGAGCTCCTGTCTGAGCTTTGGTGCCCCAACCTGGGGCACACAGGGGTGTGGAGATGCTGCTGCTTCAGGAATAAGCTGCTGTTTGTCTCAGTGGACACTGCCAGGTAAATGGAGTGCCAAAGCATAATGACTCCAGCATAAATGGGAGAGCATTAAAATTAATGCAGTTTGTTCATGTAATTGGTAGCTCATTAGGGTGAGTGCTAAGCTGCCTCACTGTGATGCTCTGGCCCAGAAGCTGCCCCAGGAAGCCTTCCTGGTGCTGGGGCAGGACTGGCTGCCTCAGCCCCAGGTACCTGTCCTGGCAGCTGTGCCACTGCTCCTGCTCCTCATTGTGCTCTCGTGGTCCTGACTGAGCTGAGGAAATCCTGCAAACTTCCAAGGGTTTGGTGACCATGGGCAGGCCACTGCAGGGCCTCCTAGCTTGGTGTAGGAGATGTTGTCACCCCTGTGTGGATTAAACCCTTTGCACCAGCTGAGCCTTTGCTGCTGCTCCCTGTATGTCAGAGCTCTTGCAGACACAGGCTTCAGCATCTGGCATTATAAACCCCCCTTTTCCTGCACTGCTCAATTATTTAGACATGAAGTTTTTCTGCGCAGGTAAATGAGATCAGCTCATACTCCATGTCCTGCCCATCAGCTTGCACAGAGGTGCTCAAATGTCACCTGGCCCCCCAGGCTTGGTGCAGCACTGACAGCAGCAGTACACAAATCAGTGAGGCTGGTTAGCATGGCATCAGCCTGGGCAATGGATGAATGCTAAGTGGCGTGTGCTGAAGACACTTCAGCAGCAATTCTGATGGCTGTGCAAGAGTGATGGTTCTGATGGAGTGGCTTTTGATTTGTTCCTGGCCCATATGTCTCTCCTCTTCAGCGTGGTGGAAGAAATTGCTTCATTATAATTTCACAGCAGCAGATCTCAAAAGTGTCTGAATTAGGGTAAAATTGCGTTATTGATTACTTTTTCCCCCCCAGATCTTGATTATTCAGGAGGTGAAGCACGTTTCTTATTGCTTCCTTCTCGGGGACCTGGGTCAGTGATTAGTCACCCAATGTGGGGTAGAGCTGAGCTGTGTCTCTTTGCAACACGTTCTGCTCTTTATCTGTATCAGTCGCTCTGATGGCATTGCCTTTTCTCTGTTTTTTTCTCCTGAATGTTGCAAGCTTTTAGAAAAAGGAAAAGCCTGGTAATACACTGCAGTTTTACATAGGTTTGATGTTGTCTTCCTCTGTAAAACAGGTCTTGCCTTGAATGTGGGCCTGGCATTTCCTTAATGACCACCATGAATAGGATTGTTGTCACTGATAATGTCCTTGCTCTGAGAAGTCTCCTTTCAGCACAGCCTGCTGGTAATTCCAATGGAGCTGGTTCCTGCTGTTAAGTCCCAGCAACTCCACCTTCAAGCAGTAACTCAGGCAGGGGGATTTCCCTGACTGCTGTGCTCTGGATAGATGAGGATTAATGTGTTTTCCCACTTCAACAAGGAAGTTTTTTTATAAGGAATGATGTGCTGTTGGTCAGGCATGATTTCCCATGGATGAAAACACATAGTATTTTATTCTGTTTTGCACTTGTCTTTATCCTGTTATCTTACAGCTGATCATTACATTCTGACAGAACATCAGAAATGCTGTTCTCCAATCAGATTTATCACAAATGTCCAGCCTCTTCAGTACTGACAATTAGCAAGTGTTCTTCAGATTGTCCAATATGGGAACATCAATAAAGCAACAGAGTGATTAACGAAACACCAAAAATGTGTAGATAAATCTGAATCTGTTTGATCCAGGTCTTCACAAAGCAAGCAAGAAAACAATAAGGTTAGTCAGAGGACAGATTCATCACCACCGTGAAACCAAATTTGTTTTTATAGGATTGTGTGATTGAAAAGATTCTTGTGGCATGATCTGGCTGGAGGCCAATCAGATGTGACTGAAGGAATTTGGGAGACTGCAGCTTCCTTGCTGTAGCCTGCAGTAATTACTTGGAGCAAGGTTAGTCAGTACCTGCATACGTCTGTTGCCCATGTTGCCTGTATTTCATCTAATCTCATATGTACATCTTTTCAAGGGTATTTTTTGGTTCTCTGTATTGTGGTGGAGGAACAACAGAGAAAAAAAACAAACCTTAGTAAGAGTTTGCATTGATTCTTGCACTGGAGAACTGCTGAAGTGATGGCAGGCCGTGCTGTGCAAACACTGCTGTCCAGGAAGAGCAGTTTGAGCTGTTTGTTATTGGTCTGCAATAGGAAAAAGATCACAAGGAGGCCTGGATTAATACTTCTCCCTGGGTAAAGCTAACAACACCTATCTAAGCCTTTTAAAACTTCACAGTCAGTCTTGCAGTTTTGCCCTGTTGTTGGCTGCATTGTGTGATGCTGTACCAGATATCATTGGCCTCCAGAGAGCTGGGCATCTTCCCTTAGAACCTGTTACTTTTCTGCACCTCCCTGTTTCAAGAGTATTTCTGGATCTAGCCACCAATCTATGAGCATTTCATATAGTTCAGTAAGATTTCCTAATAACTTCCTGGCACAAATGAGAAGCCTGAAGACCTGACCACGTGGTTTGTCTGATCCCAAGCTTTTCTCTGAAAAGCAGGGAGGTGATTTCTGGTATCAGCTAATTCTTGCTGTTGTCTCTGTCTTGTTTTGTTTCTTGCCAAATGCTGGAAAGTGGGTTGCTATTGTCTTAGGCTGCTGTTTGGAAGTATCAGTTCCATAACTAATTATGTATGAAATCAGACTGGTTTTTTAGATACTTTGAAGTTTTTACAAGCATGACATTGAGTAAGAATAGTAAAGAAATAGACCAATATTTCCCCTTACTTTGAAGTTACTAAACACACGTCTAATTGCAAAGTGATTAAGACTGAGTCACCACAATATGTCTCTTCTGAACATAGTTTTCAAGCAGTACAAATACACTTAAATATAAAAAATTTCACGAACAGGAGTGCAGGAGCTGTGAAGTTAGGCTCTCTGTGCAGTCTGAATTTTATACTGGATGTCAAGTTGCCTTTCAGTGAGTGACAGCATTACATAAAACATCAAAGCCATTCTGTGTGCTGCACGGAAAAAAGACCTACCTGCTTTAAAAAACAAAATCAGTGATAGAAGACATTGCTTAGTTGTCGTTTCTACAACTTTTCATAGTCTTTTTTTTAATAATCATTTATTTATAAGTTGTAGGATTAATGTCTGAGCTGCTTTAAAATGAGGATCTGGGGATGCTCCAAGGTTAACAATCATATTTTTTTTTATTTTCATCTTGTTCTATTTCAGTTTTTAAAAGCTCTTTCACCCAGTGATAACAGTTACCCAGAACAACAGATAATTGAATAGGTTTAATGGGGCTTTGATTTCAAAAGACTTGCTTTGAATGACAATATGTGAAGTTAAATAAATGATGGATGAGCAAGATTAAATGGAACAGAACTCTAATCTGCCTTACATAATATAGGAGATATTAATATAATTCTAAAGTACCTGTAGTTAAACGCTATGAATGTCATAGTCAAGGAGAACACAAATGCCACTAGCAAATATTATGTTCATGGTTTGGGTGCAGTTTTGCATGAGCAGGAGCCCCTGAGCCCAGAATTTGAAGGCTAAATGTCTGAACATGTCCACAGGAAAGCACATATTTATTCTGACTTGATGGTAGAGGCAGCTCATGGAGGTGTGGGTTAGTTTTGGGTTAACATCCAGGTCTTTTTGGGTTCCCCTGGACTTCTCTACCCTCCAGTCCACTGGGCACTCGGTGTTACAGAAGTTGTGTCCTTCATCCTGGCCAGTTTTAGAAGATGGATGAGATTTCTGCAGAAAGCCTTAAATTACCTTTTTAAAGCCCTTCACGTGTGGAGAGAGCAGCTGGGACAAGGTGTTCTTACCTCACTGCCAAGTTAAACAACAGCTCTCAGTATCATTTTGAAGACGATGCAAGGTTGGTGAACCTGCTAGTGCTTCAAAATTATTTTAGAGATATGTGAAGGTCATCCAGGGATTTATAATTCCAAGAAATGTTAGTTAAGGCTTCCTGTGTGTGTACAAGCCCAGTCTAGGGAAGCAGCCTGCTGACCACTGCTCTCCAGCAGAACCATCTGCAGTGCTGGCTGAAACAATGAACTTGTCTTGCATTACTCTCATCTCAGGGAGGATTTTCCTTCTACCTCTGCCAGGAGATACTATAGAAAAATAGGCAACCTCTTCATATTAAATTTATTCTTTCTAGTGTTGGACAATGGGCCAGTGCTTAGCAGGTATAATTAAAGCAATTAGCAGAGTAACTTGGGGTTAGAAAGGCACTCCTGTTATCTGACAATATGGAAGAAAATAATATCAAAATATAATACAATTAATTTAAAAAGTCACAAGTCTTCCCTGATCTGATTAAGCACTGTTAACATGTATAAAGGCACTGAGAAATTGACTACAGTCACTTCCCAACATTTTTCAACAGAAAAACCAATTTAGAAGTAAAGCCAGAAATGCTGGGGATAGAGGGCTTTAAAAAGGGAATGATACTAGCAACATGCTCACTGTGATCTAAGCCCAGGGGGAGGCCACAGGTCTATGCATTCGGAGCTGTGTTTGTCCAGGATGTGGAGATGCTGCTTGCAGGTGACCTGTTTTGTTCTTCTGACCCCCCAGACCCTCTGTGCATTGCTTTGCAGGAGCATTGTGGGCTTGGTGTGATCTGGGGATACTGCTGGATCAATGCCTTCTAGTAGTTTTGGTTTTTTTTAGCATTCCCACTCTGTCTAAGATTGACTTTAATCAGAAAAGGAAAGATAACCTATATGTCCATCCTATATGACGCAGCTTTTCTCCTGGGCAAAACAGGGACATCCGTGCTCATACACAGTTGGGACTGTTTCTTTCACATCACTTTGTTAAAGACTAAGTTCAGAGACATATTCCTTCTGCTCTGAGTCATCTGGATCAAGAAGAGGACTGTTTTCAGCCATCAGACTAGGATAATAATCAAGTTTCATCAGACATCATCAGGGTCATGGGTTAATAAGACCATAAATCTAGGGGTAATTTCTGTGAAAGCCACAATGAAGTCATAGTCTTAAGAGAAAATGTCAGCTGTATCATTCCAGTGTTATTTATCTGAGAAGAGCAGTTATAGGTAATTTGTGAATTGTGCAAAAACATGAACTCGTGAGTAATAATCTTAATGAAGCTTGTTTACATCTTCTTCTTATGCATAATTAGCAAAACATATGATCTGAGTTGTTCTTCTCATTTAGAGCCCTGTTTTGGCTGGTTGACATAGTGGAGTTGGGTTTGCCAAGAGCTATACTGGGTAATGTTTTCTGATAGATTTAGTGTGTGATGTCTGTGCACAGCAGTAGGGTCTGTAAATTTACGACAAAAAGATCAAGGGCATCATAAACAGTAATATCTGCTGGAAATGAGGGCTGCTGTTCCAGCACTGGCATTTCCTCTGTGCCC
Source organism: Calyptomena viridis (assembly GCA_013390005.1). Classification (NCBI taxonomy): domain Eukaryota; kingdom Metazoa; phylum Chordata; class Aves; order Passeriformes; family Eurylaimidae; genus Calyptomena; species Calyptomena viridis. The sequence goes on from WEIV01008389.1 coordinate 164,983, forward strand.
TGCTCAAGTGAGCGTCATCAGCTGTGTCTCATATAAAAGCCTCATGTTGAGTGTCTGATTATGTCACAGCCTTGAGATTGTGCCTCCTAATTAGATATGCAGAGTGAATAATTTTAGTTCAATTAGGTGTTGCTGGCTGGACAACCAAAAGCATAATGCATGTCTACACTGAATGTTATTATTAAACTGTTTCACGTCCTTGGTTAGTGACACCTGGTTACTGAAAATTGGTATTTTGCATTGTGTTGTTGTTTGGTTTTTTTTGCGTTTTCCTCCTTTGGCATAATTTTACAGCACTCAGCTAGATTAAAAACAGCAGTAGGTGTTAACATCTTTTTACACAGTTCATAGGAAAGCCAGCATTGTTTATATCTCTGTAGTTGTTATACTAGTTCTGAGGCTGATCAGGTGAACTTTTACCTTTTATTTCCTGCTTTCAAGCCAGTTGTGACTCATGTATATGTAATAAGTTTCTGAGAAGTTGTTTATGTAGCCTGCTCCAATGAGAGACTTACTTGCAGACAGATTTCAATGAATTACCTCTCACCTATTCACTCTTCATCATGTTGCAATGTGTAATTTTCTTGATAATTACATTGTTTGCTCTGTTTTTAGGTTTATGAAGTTCTTTTAAAAATCAGTATGTTTGAACAATGCAGGTGGATGGGCTCTCAGAAAGTCCCTGTGAGTAACTTGCCACAGACATCCCTCGTTAGGTACCTGTCTCCTCCTCAGAGCCCCCTCCATGCTCTCCTACCCTCCTGCTGCCTCCATGAACCCCTGGGCAGGGCTCTCCTGCTCCTGCCTTCCCTTCCTTGCCTGCATTGCTTGGAGAAGACTCGAAGGCTATCCTCCCTGAGCACCTGGCACAGCCTCCCAGCCTCACCAGGGATTTCAGCTCCATTTTGGCTTCCTTCAGATTGATGTTCTTGTGATTTCCCTGTTCCCTGGTGTAAAGAGCAGGAGAGAGAAGGAGTTCTGGGTATCAGATATTTGCCCGCTGTTGAAAGCGCTGCTGAAAGGCAAAAACGTAGCAGCAAAAGCCTACAGAGATTAGACAGGGAGAGAGTGCGGCTGAAAGGAGGGAGAAGATCAAACTTCACAGCACCAGGACCACCCCGATCAAATCCCTGTACTCAGCCAAGCCGGCTGCAGCCTCTCCCACTGCCTGGAGCTGGTGAACATCTTCCATTCTCAAGGCAGAGCTGAGGCAGGGAATTGGAAATGCTGGGTTGTAGCTGCTTCATCTCCAGCTCATCTGCTTCCTGATTGCCTTCTCTGGTAACTTTCATTTCAGCTGCTTTACAGGATATACTGCAGCAGACTTAGTGTGAGAGCACTCTGCTTCCAAAGAGAAGGCAATTGGCTTCTCCCTAACACCTCTTTGTGTTTTCACCCTGTTCCAGGATATCTCTCCTTTGACTTTGATGCTTCAGATAATGACTGCTCATTAGCACAGCAGAGCCATGCTTTAATTTCCCCAAATCAAAAGCTCTTTATGACTGTGCAGCGTGTATGATCTACCCAGAATGTGCATCTGCTTGAGCTGGAGAGATCAGGTATGCCTTACCTGCAGCAGTGTTCATCATGTGTTGGCAGAGAAATTGTTCATCATGTCTTTGCTATAAATGAGGTTTTGCAAGTAGCTACTAAACTCAGCATGGACTCTTTCTGAAACTCAGAGTTTCATCTGAAACCTGTCACTTTTGGAGCTTGCTGGTCCCACTAAGCCTTAGTGATGCTGTCCTGTAGCATCTGCAGCACAGAGTGTTCCCACTCTGCAGCTCTGCTTCAGGTACTCCTTGGAGCAGGCATCCAAACTCCCTAAATGGGCTGTGTAGCATCCTGTACACTGTGTGGGTTTGGTGGTTCTTTAAAAAAAAGAAAAAAATTCCTCGATATTTCAGATATAGGGTCAAGATTTTGCCAGTGGGGTGCAGTTCAGTTAGGGATGCTTTAACATTACTGCATCATTACTGTTCATGGAGTTGGAATTCAGATGGTTCACTTCCTTATGCTGCAGTGCAGTGGCACAAAATTTGTCTTGGCTCATCTCCTTTTGGCATTTCTCTGGGACCTGCAGGATGTGGTGTTGCTGTGGGACCGTCCCACTGCAGGCACCCCTGTGTCTATCCACCAGCACCATTTCCCCAGGCAGCATCACAGTCCCTGGGGAATGATGCCCATGGAGCCTGCAGGCAAGTCTCCTGGAGCAGAGCAGCTGATGAGGAATACAGTGTTGGCTTTTCATTCAGACGTCCTGGGGAAGGATGAGGTTTCCCCCAGCACAGGCCCATCAATACTATTCCTTTGTGCCACCACCCTGCTCCCTCCTAAAATTGCTCAAGTCCAATCCTGCAGAATATTTCAGGAGATGTCAGGCTGTTTCTTTGTGGTTGTTTATGGCTTCAAATGTTTTTCCTTTTACCATATACTTCAGATGAAATAAAAGAGAAATGAAGGGGCCATTAAAGGAAAATGCTCTTCCCTGGCAGTTATCTACTCTGTGGGATGTTTCCAGAATTGCTCCTGAGTGAATGCTGCCTGTACCCCGGCACCAGTTGCCTTGTTACTTTCCCCAGGATACTCTCTTTGATAGCTAGTTCCCCTTTTCTGGGCTGGTTTCCCACTCCTCCAGCCTGCTGTGCAGTGCACTGGAGTCCTGCCTGTGGGTAGGACTGGATTGCAGAAACAGGAGATGTTTGAGCCTGTGGCTGGGGGCAGCTGCAGCCAAAGCACAACTGGTGCTTTGGGTACTTCTGCATCCTTTCTGAGCCAGGCCAGCTGGTCTCAGCTCTTGCTGAAAAGCTTGGCAAAGTGCTGCTCGTTCCTTAGCTTTCCATGTAGCTGCTAAGGATTGGATACTGTAGGAAGCAGGCCTCGAGGATGCAGGTCTGACCTTATCTTATGGTTTATGAATACAGCTCCTTCTAAATGTGTGAATCATGAGCCAGCCCTGCAACATGTCCTGCTGGTTGTGCATAGGTCTGGGGATCTGGGGGAGAAAAATAGTGTGAAGCATGTAATTAAAATTAGTCTGACCTGGATATACATGGAGCATTTCTTGGAGTGCAAGTTTTCTGCATACCCTCTGTTGGAGTCCAGGATATCAGGACTACACCTCAGATTGCCCTGGAGGGTCTGGGACCCTCACAGAGAACCCAGGAAGATACAGTTTTTGATCTGTGTCCCTGGGAAAAGCTTCCAACATTGATGGAAGAAGCAAAAGCAACAAAAATATGACTTAGATCATGGTTTGGTTTGTCACAGAAGTGAAACTTATAGTTTTAGGTTTTGTAGTATAGATATAAAAGAAGACAAGATGGAGGATTTTGGGTGTTGCCTTGAGTTCTTTCTTCTTCTTCTTCTTCTTGCCCTTTGTACTGCAGCAGAGGTGGCACTCAGGCATTGGTAGCATAGATTGAGGTAGAGAAAACGTGTTAGTAACAAGTTAGGATTAGTGGTACAGAATTGTAAACATAGTACGTAGTATCGTATCATTGGTTATTAGAGTCCTTAAAATCTAGATGCAGTCACCATTTCACATGCTTTTTTGCAGCACATGCTCTGGTGTGTTAAACCCAGGTTAGGGTGACATGCTGAAGTTGTGATAAGAACTTAATAAACAGCAAGAAAAACTGAGAAGCTGAGAGTCTTATTCCTTTATCTGGTACTGAACTTTGATAATAAGAAGAAATGCTAGAGAACAAGAGCTCGGGCCATCCACAAATATCATAACAAGTATCTTACAACCCTCCTCTTGGTGTCAGGGAAATTCTGGGCTAAGTCTGGTCACTTGTCAGGGGAATGCAGAAGGCACTATCCCAGCATTAATGCCCTTCCCTGACAATTCTTGTGAATTGGCTCCAAGGGCATTAAAGAAAAGAGATTCGGGACATCCAAGCAGGCAAAGTGACATATCTTCCCCTTTTTTAGTCCTGGAAACAACAGGGCACTTTGGAGATTTCCTAAACAACTCAAGTGCGATGTGGCTTTTCTCCATGGAAGCCATGAACAAGGAGCATCAAACTGGAAAACAGGTATCACCACCAGCAAACAGACATTCCTCTCTTTCTCTTCATCATTGATGAAGGCAATAAATGATGAGACTGCTATTGATTTTCTAATTACAGCTCTTGCCTTCTGACTGCTGCCGTCTGCTAGGGGTGAAGGTACCTTGAAGGCATCTTTATTTTAAATCCTCCTTCATAACAAATAAAATATTAAAGGAGGGCGAGATAACCTTGTCAGACAAATTTGATGCTGCTTTCTGATTGTTTTCTTCATAACAAGTTTATAACAAGCTTGATTGATTAAGGTAAAAGGATTGTAGGAGAGATTCTCTCAGCCTTGCAAATCTTTCTTACTTTGAAAATCACATCATGAAGAATTTATGATCATCAGCAGTATAATTTACAGTCAGCACTGGACTGGTGTAGAATAAGCTGATTTTAATGCAACTAAGTGCAAGGTGGGGTATAAGGCAAAATAAATTTAGACTGTGTAGGAAAGATAGTGAATTTTTTCTTTAACAGAGTGTTTCAGATGAAAATTTACTGTTTACAGTTGCCAGATGCTTTAGTTTTTGCAATGGCCCTGGGTCTCTAACTTGGGGGTCTGGTGTCTGCTCAGTTAGAGCCAAAAAACTGATCTGTCATCCATGCTGCAGAAGTGAGAGGTGGCTTGAACAGCTCTTGGCACCATTGGTGCTCCCACAGCATCATCCTGCACCTCCTCTGGCCCTTACGGATGCAACAGCTTCATCCTTGGCTCTTCCTTTGCCCAAAGGTCACTGTTGCCATGTGTTGTTTTTCTTTTCAATCTAGCAAAGTCTTACAAAGCCTTATGCTTGCAGGAACAGCTCTATTCGTGTTAGTGTTCAGAACTGTCTAGGGGAACTTAATTTTTCTTTTACAATTTGCAGCTCTGTGGTCTCACTGCTCCACGTGTCACCCTGTCCCAGTGTTAGGCCGTACTTTTGGTGGGTGGAATTGGCAGTGGTCTTGCCTTGGCAAGGAAAAATCTGTCTCTGTGCTTGTCATTAGGAGACAGCTTTAGTAGTGCTACAGGTGAGCTCACAGGAGAGAAAGGGTTTGCACTGTATGAAAAACCCTGCATGAGTCTGGGGGCTGTGAGCACAGCACCAAGCAGGCACCTGTGGGTGCTCAGAACAGATCCCTCCCAACGGGCTGCACTTCACTGAGAAGAAACCACCTTCCATAATTTGCCTTTCTCTTTGTCCATGTTTTGAGTCAGCCCTGGAGCACTGTGGTGATGGCAAAACCTGAGCTTTTCTGTCTGATAATTACAGTGCAATGGCCCTGGGCTGCAGGGATGTGATCAGCTCTCCAGTATTTTCTGTGATCTGTAGGCATATTTTTGTGGAAAATAACAGACAAACAAAAAAATGAAACACAAAAATGTTGTTCATTTTTGGCATTTGTCTCTGTTATTTACAGGAAGAGTTTTCCTTCCTTCCTTCCTTTCTCCCTGCCTCCTCTCTTTAATTGTTCTACTCAGCTTTTCTACCTCATGTGCTGATAGCACTGATTTTTATGTGAGTAAAGGGCATTATTTGTTTCTTTTCAGCTAAGTCTGCCCATAATATGTGTGAACACAAGCCCCTTGCTGATCTCTCTACTGGTGTTTAGCAAGTCTCTCAGAATCAAGGTATTTTTGATGCTTTGTTTTTTCATGTTTGTTTTTTTTTTCTTTTTTTTTTTATTTCTGGGGACTGTTTTTTTTCTTATCCTCTGAGGAATTGTCAATGTATCGTTAGAAACCATGCTAACAATATGAGATTTATCTCATAAGGTGCTCCAAAGAGTCAGACAAGGCCTTCTGAGCATCAAAAACTTGAGCAGCATTTGTTTCACAAGGCTCTTTGTGTCTCTTTGGGATGCATTGCAGATGCCAATAGACACATTAGGGGGAATTCATGGCTATTAAGAAATGATTGAATAACAGGACTGACAGAGAATGCAGAAAGTAATTTTGCCCTGTGTTTGCTCCAAGGCAGGAACCACTTGGGCATAGATCTCTGCCCATCCTCATCTCAGGAACCCATCCCAGATACTCAGATGGACCAATTTTCAGAGGTCATAACTATCCAGCTGTGATCCTGTCAAACTCTCTGTTCCTCTATGAGGAACAGACATCAAAAAGTGTTCATCCTTCTCAGCTTCCTCAAGGTCTGTCTCATTGGTATTTAACTTTTTTTTTCTTTGCTTTCTTTTTTTTTGGTTGTTTGCTTGAAGTCAGATTTCACCCCAGTGCTTTTCCCAGGGTGATACCAAGATCATCTGAGACAACTTCCTGAATTTGTGAGCTTGGAATCACTGCTGATGTTATCTCCTTGCCTTGCACTTCTAGTTCCTGCACTGAAGTAGTTAATTTTCAAATTGAGGTTTCTGTGGGATAAGTGTAAAAAGAAACCAGCATCTTCTGTATCTTGTGTCCACCACAGGAATTTCTGCTTTCATTCCCTCCCCTTCTGTGTCTTCAGCTCATCTTAAAAGCTGGCAGTGGTGGCTGTGCTGCTGCTCAGGATGGTCCTTGTGGCTGCCACGATGCTGCTTGTGCAGTTCACAAGACCAATGTGCAAAAAGTCATGGAGTGATCCCAAATTGTTGCATTCTCACCCTGTCCAGAGCTTCAGAGAAACAAGGAAAATGAGGCTGGAATCATTTCAGGCAACAGGCATTCAGGCCTCAGCAGCTTCAAGCACAGGCTGTTATATCACAGGATAAAATTAGACTCTGACCTTGAAACCTATATGTGGCAGAGCAGGAGCTGGAGCCTTGAAGCCACCCACATCCCATGTAATTCTCAGGAAATTATGCACTTTGAAAATGCCTGTCTTTCATTCCAGCAAGCTTAAATCTTTTCTTATGGCACAAAGTGCTTCTGTCTCCTATTCCAGACTTTGTCTCCCTCCTCTCTCCACTGTGCACCGTCCTTAGAACATTTTCTCCTAAAGCATCTTCACCAGAAAAAATCCTTTTTATCATGCATACAGCGGTGTGAAAGAGAGCGCCGTGCCAAGCCTCGGCTCTGCTCAAGTTACTGCAGCTGATATATTTATCTCCCAATCTCAGCTCCCCCTGGCAGTCCATTCATGGGGAAAAAAACCCCAAAACAACAAAACACCAAAAAGAACCCCAAGAGGAAAGCAAGCCTGAAGCTTTGATTGTAAATAGGTTTTATGAAGAGGCAATATTATCTGCTTAATAAGCAAGCAAACAAACAGGAATGCAGACAAAGAAAACCTGTCTCTCCTTTTGTCCTCTGAGTGCTGCCTTGTTGCTCTTGGTGTGAGGGTAGAAATGAGCAAACCACAGCATAATCAAAACACTTAGAGATAATGAATGTTTTGGTACCTGTATTTAGTGACAATGTGACTGTCCCTCTGCTAACAATAGGTGTGTGTGCAGTTCAGTGGAAATATAATAAATCTACAGTCCGGGTAGATCCCACTGATTCCCACTTCAGTGGAAGCAGATAACAAAGTCAGGGCTTTTACGACACCTCATCAATAACAAACCACCCAATAACACATATGCACTGAAAGTACTAGAAACTCCAATAGCCCCTGAGAGCCTAGAACTGTCTGGTTTGGGCTTCCTTCAGTCCAGCTGGAGTTACTATCAGGTGTAACACATCGTCACTTCTATTTAATTTTATGCCAATTATAATGTGCACAAAGCAACAGGTTAATACACAGTAAATCAGGATAGGAACTTTCTCTTCTGCATTTGTGCTGTCACTTGCAAATTTTTTATTATTGGTTATGATTAAAAAACCAATTTTTTAAAATCAAATATTGAAAAATAACTTTAAAAAGTATATTCTCATAATAGTTTTTATACTTTTTCTCTGAGCTTTTTATTAAGACGCATATGGAAACTACTTAGACTTGTGGTTTGGTAGAAACATTAATCTACATATAACACATTGAAAAAGAGGCACATATGTTGAGAATCTTGAAAGCTAAAAGCCCTTTTTGGAAATATTTACATTTTCAAGCTCAAGGTAATAATAATAAATTCTGCATATTTTTTCAGAAGAATTTCATTTCAGTGAAAGCCTTTGATTGTTTTTCCTTGTGAAGAGCATGCTTTCAGTAAGACTTGGGTCTCTCTGGTGGGTGTAACACTCACTGTAAAATGATTTGAATTAATCCAGTATCAGAGTGTGAATCCATTTCTCCCTTTCTTTCTCAGTGAATATTATGTTGCTGACAAGCACTCTTGGTAATACAGAGCATTTTTGCAGTTGCTGGAGATGGGGACTGTGTCTCACTCACAGACCCCAAGATAAGAGTAAAAGAGAGACTTGAATGAGGCTGGGAAATGTTTGCTCTTACAGCGAAATGATTGTAATAATCTCACCATGCATAATACATAATAAGAGTGTAGGTACCCTCCTGAGACAGCTGAGGAACCCTTTAATAATGAAACACTGCACCTCTGACGACGATGGATCTTTTGAATTACTAGGTCTTGGAAGAAATAATTTCTATTTTGATTGGAAAGATTTGATTTACACCCAGATAAACTCTGGAGCAGACTGAAAATGTATCTTTGCTTGCTGGGAATTTCTTTTACTGTCCTGGACAGAAATGCAGGAGATGAGATGGCTCCTGGGGCTGTGTTTAAAGGTGTTTGGTGCCTCCTGTCATGCACAATAGTATGGAGAGACTTCTGAAAGTTCATTAGAGGATATATTTCCAGTCCCACTTTCTCTCTCTCTTGATCTCATGATCTCTTCTTGTCTATTCTCTTTTCTTTCATTAGCACTTTATATTATCTGACACTTCATCAGGATGATGGCCTGTTTACTGTATGCAAATAATCCCTGAATTATGCATGAATAATTATGAATTTGCGTATCGGTTTCCTGAACTGGCATATTGCCATGTAAAATTAGCTTCACTTCAACGTGAGCACAAAAACATGCCGACACAGTCAAATTAAACTTGAAGGAAGAGCTCACCTTGAAGGGAACACAAAGTATTGAGCCACTGCTGGGAAAGAGGGAAGTAGAGTTAGAGCCTGACAGATGCAGCTGTGATCCCAGGATCTGCCGAGGAACTGAGGCAATGGTGTGTAACAGAACGGGGTCTTTTTGCATTGTAACACCTCTTCTGGATCAAAGGGACCTTCCAGACATCATCTTCACTTATGGGCAACCCCTGACTTGGTTCATTTATCTGTGCCAGTGGAGTGATTTGGTGCATTGCTGAGGTCAGAGCTTGGTGGTAGCACCTGCTCTGCCCATGCACAGCCCTTGTGAATGGCATGCAGTGTTCAGACTGTGAGCTGGGAAGGAGCCACGCTGAGGATTTGAACCATTTTGCATTTCCCCAGGGTTTGTGTTCTGACAGGACTGGGTCCCTGTTCAAACACTGGGGCTGCCTGAGGCCAGTGTGGGCACTCTGAGGTCACACATGTCTGTCTCTGGTGTGCTGATGTATGCTCTGTCCCATCCTGGCAGAGCTGTGGATGAATTACCCTGGACAATTACCAATCAATTAGTTCAACTGAAATGAGGTATTTAGATTTTATTTCTCTGCCATTATAATCGCCTACGAAATCCTGAGTAGCCAGCCTGCCTCTGATCAGATGAACTGGCCTGCTCAAAAGAAGACTTCAAAAGCTGAAGGCACCTTGTTTTCTCTTGCTACCAAGCAAAGGCCAGGGGTGAGCCTGCACTCATGCTCTGGCATCATCATCTTAAGAAGTTTTGCTCTGCAAACCCTCTCAGCAGAGCCACTCTGTGTAGCAGATCTAAGAGAGGGGCTGGAGGTGGCAGCAGCCCTTTCATAAGAAAGAGTACAAGTACTGAAGATCTTTTTTCTTTCTAGTATTTCTCCCAAGATGACACGGAATATTAGAGAAGGGCTGAAGACAGACATTCAGTGGGCACAGAGAAACCATTGAAGAACTGTTCTCACTTGGCAATAATTCTGATTTGAACCCCTGTCTCCTCTTCGAGGAAGCTCTTTGCTAGGTTTGCACTTAATAGTTGCAAGCTCACATGTCTCTGCATAAATGTTCTAGTTATCCTCTCCTCTTTGAGTTTCCTGTCAGGACAGCACTGTTTATTGAACCTGCTTGAGCAAATTTTAAAACATCTGCACCAATCTTGGTGTAATGGTGCTTTGTTCTGGGATATTTGACAAGGGTTAATTAAAGCAATTGTTATTAGTTATACTATCTGAAATACTAACTGAGTTATGCTGTCTGAAATGTTTCATATGTATTGCGAAACCCCAGGACAGAGGTTCTGCTCTGTAACTGCAGATGTCCTTGGCTCTGCTCCATGTTTGGTGAGTGTTATTTTGGATGAAAGTTTGATTTTTGGTGGGAATCTGTCTGAACTTATGACTGTAGTGAGCAAAAGGATCAGTTAACAAAAACCCAGTGTCCCTTCACTTAAAATCTAATCCTTGGACACACTATTCTAACAATAAGTTGGTTATTCATCAGAAACAGTTCACTAAAGTAATTTCTTTTTCTACTGAAAAGAGAACCAGTAAACAAATTCTGATACTCTCATTGCTTTTTAGTGTGAATCTGATTTTTTAGCAAATAGAGACACAATATTTTCTTTGTTTGTCTTGCCTTCTTAGCACAGTTTCATGAGGCCAAAAACTCAGTGACGTCTATAGAAAGGTGAGCTGGTGCTCCTTGCTCCATCCAGTAAGGGACAAAGATGACTAAATGAAGCCAAGAAAATCCCTATCTATGGACAAAGTCAAAGGAGAATTTAATGAATAATTTTGCAGACTCAGCAGAGATAAGGCTCTCATACGATTTTTTTCCTTGTCCAGTATCACATTTCCTTCAGATTCAAAGAGCTGAGTAATTCCAGAGTGCTTCCTCTTGCCTCCCTCCTATTTTAACCAGATTCCTATATTGGGGTTCAGAACAGAGACCATCTTTTGGCTGCAAGCACATGGATCATCCTGCATAACTGAGCTGTGAATGTTATTGGGGTGCTCTGGCTGAGTTTCTCCAGTGTCTTGTGCTGTGGTGGGTGCTGGAGTCTTTCCAACTTCCCTTTTTAAATCCACTCCTTGCTCTCTGCCTGGCAAGTGCTAGGAGGATGCTGGCTGATGATGGCCGTTTCCACAGCACTGAATTCTGCTGATTTCTAGGCCAGTGGCCTAATCCATGCTCCTCACCTGGCAGCTCCACAGGCACTGTACAGGGCTGGTGCTGTGCTGCCAGAAGCAGGCAGAGGTGCATCTGCACTTGGGCAGAGAGGAAGAACATGCTGGGGAGCTGGCAGGACTGCTCTAAAATGTAGCTGGGAATGGTTCTGAACTGATAACAAAGTGGAACGTGGATGCTGAGACTGCAGCTCAGTTTCATAGGATCATTTTCACCTGTGTGATTATTTGCAACCATGGTGGTGAATACCCTTTTGGTTCCAGCTTAGAAAGTGATGACTGGGATCTGTGATCAAGTTGCTTTTTCTGCTCACCTTTCCTCCACTGCAACTTACCTTCTGACTGCTAACAACTCTCGTGGCTGAGCCTGGCAGGGCTGGAGCAGGGCTTTGGGTCTAGGAGGGGTGGGGGGCTCAGAGCACCTGTCTGGTGTTGGCTCACCTGCCCCATTTGCTGCCTCCCTTCTCACCTATTCATGATTGACCTCTGCCAAATGCTGTGGATGCTCTGGGCCCAGCCTTTCAACCTTGTCTCCTGATCTTTGTGACGATTTCATTAACAGAAATGTGAGATGATCCTCCTGGTGCAGACGTGCCTCGTCTTCTGGTTGGGGATTTGAGCTGGAGAAACAGACATTTGGCACTAGGTCCAACCCACAAAGCTTAGTAGATCCTGAGAGGAAGAGAGCAGAGAAAGGAAAGGAAATTTCTGATCCCACCATCTAAGCATGGAGGGAACAGGCGGGCTATGAGCAGCCTCATCCACCAGTGCCAAAGGGCAAAGCTCGATGGAGAGCTGAGTTTTCACCTGCTGACTGTCTGCCCCCCTCTGCCAAAGCAAAATGATATTTAATTGGTATGGAAATGAGCCAGCAACATCCTACAACTTCTTTTCTCTTCCTGAAAGCTCACAGGGAGGGTGAATGGGGATTTGAGCTTTGCAGAGATCTGAGATATTTTTTCCCCAAACACACGTTTTAAGCCTACTCTGCTCATGCTCTGTCCTTTTGTATTTTCCCTGTTTTTTCATCTACTTTCCATGTTTTTCTTATCATGACAATGGTGGTAAAAGATAAACACTGCAGCCAACAATGTTTTTCTAATAAAGCTGCAGTTAAAATAGCAAAGAGAATGCAAATTAAATACCATAACAATTTAGAAACTGTAGTTTCTATTAAATATAAGTACTTTCCATCTCAGGTTTAGAACGTGGGTGGATTCTATTACATGCAATTATTTTCCTGGAGGATTGCAGGGTGAAGGTGTTTCACAAATGCACAGATAGCAAATGAGGGTGATTTTTAAAAACACACAGAAAGATGCAATCGTTAAATATATGGATGATAAAGATGCTCTGTTATTGACTCAACCTCTGCTTTCTCTTTTCAAGTCTGCTTTCTTCTGATGTTGCTGTTCTCCGGGGGTCCAAGAATGAATCTTTCAGAAATATTAATTATATATTTATAAATATAAACACCAGTAAAGTTTGCTCCTTAGTGCATTGGAGTGAGATTTCCTTTTGGCTTCTGTCATACTAGATCCAGAAGCTGAGCCTTTGGGCTTGGATTTCAGTGCTGACAGCCCTCTGCTCAGCTGCTCATCTCCAGGGGCACTACCAGGCTGGAGATACATTTTTCAATATTTACAGTTTGCACCTGGACATATGAATGCTGCAGCCAAGAGGAGACATCTGCTTTTCTTCCATGTCCTTGCAGGCAGCTCCTGTGTTTAACCACACAGCCATTGCAGAAACCATCCTGTGGCAACCTACTCTCCCCAGGTACCATGCTTATATTGTGGTCCAGCACTCCAAATGTAATTTGGATCTGGTGGTCATTTCCCAGGTAATTCCAGCTCTCCATGAAACATTGCCATCCTGGGGCCTCTTCATAGCCTGGAGGTAAATGCCATTGCTTTACAGGAATACCGAGCAAAGCTGACTTTCTGCAGTTTTGTTAGTGTGGCTGAAGGCTGACTGCAGTACACCACAGCTTTGTGCTGCCTTCTAGCTGGTTGTTGACTCTTCCAGAACGACCCTTTTTTGGCAATGTCTGTTGTCAGCCTATTCCTCTGGAGGACTCGTGAAGCTCCAGCAGTGTAAAGACCTGATTTTGCAAAAAAGCTCTGATGTTCCTGTAGTTTTTACCTGCCAGGGGATCTGAATCACCTTTTCTGTTTCATTTGTTCTGAACTTCCCTTCTGAGAAAGAAATCAAGTACCCAGAAACAGGAGATGGCTGAGGGAATGCCCTTGCCTTTCCCTCCGGGCTCACTGAGCTCACTGAGCTGGGCTCACTTCATGCTGCTCACATGAAGATGGGTTGTATCCAAGACTTCAGTGCTCATCCATTTAGGGCTCATGGAGTGCTCCAGTGCTAGGAATGGCTACACTCCAAAAACAGCCATGCTGAGCTTGGGATTGCTGTAAAGCCTCTCATTTTTCGGGCGTTTGGTGCAGTGTGGGAAGACACAGCACTCCCTGCACAGGAGCAGCACAACGGGAATCAAAGGACACCAGTGTGACATTTGCCATAGGAAGCTGTCTCAGGTCAGAATTTTTCTTGAGACAAAAATACACTGTGCTGCATGGTGCAATTAAATTATGGATCATAGGGAAAATAAAAGAAAATAAAATTTAAAAAGTCCCTCTCCCAGCCTTCAGTCCATCTGCTCTGCAGCTCAGCACCACATGCTGAAAACACTATGAGTCCCTTATCCATGGTGTTTTTTGGGGACATAAGGAGTTTAAAATCTGTGTCAGTTGTCTGATTGTAAATACCTTCTGTTGCTCAAGTTTGGGAAGGTCTCCTGAATATTTGAAAAAGTTGTACAACATGTCTCAAACCAGGGCCCCACTCCAGTGCCCACTTTGATTTAGGTGTTTTAACAGTTCACAGTTCTGTACAGAGAAATTACATTTGTGTTCTTTCCCAGTTGTGTTTACATGAATACAATGACTTTGCTGACATGAAGCCTGAGATAAATATGGGCACATGAGAAGAAAATTAGCTTCCATATTATTTCATTCCCTATAAGCAAAACAGCAAGAAGGCCTGAGGATATTTTTCACTATTTTATAGTGAAAATAGAGTGAGAAATCAGCTACTGGGAACTGTCAGTGCTAAATCTCATCATCTGTGTATGTGAAGTTTGGAGGGTAGCTGTTAGTAGATCTTTCAAGGTTAATGTAACTGATCTTATTTTGTTGATTGAATAAATGATTATTTCCAAAGGGATTAGTTATAATCCAGAAGTTAACATGTCATTTCTTCTTTCTTCTACAAATCTTTCATATAACCTCTCAGTTAGACAGCCTTGCTAGCTCAGCATTTTTTATAGAGGGATTTGTTGTAAATCAAACTATTGTGGTGTATCTTTGTATTGGAGCTCAAGAGGAATATTCTGATGATGCATTTTCTCCTTTGAAAATGCCAATTCATTGAAAATGAAATGTTTCACAGCACTTTAGCCAAGATATATGACTCTTCCTTATTGCTTTGCCAGTTGTCATGCTGAGAGTCCTGGGTTCCTACACCCACTTTCCTTGGAATCCTGGCTTGCATGTATCATTTTAGATATCTGTAGGAGGTGATAAAGGGCAAATTCTATAAACTTGGTGCTGAAAAGTCCCTCCGTGGGACTTTGTGCATACACAAACATGACTTGGCATGTGTAAGGAGTGCAAAGTGGGGGCTGGAAGAGAAGGAAGATACAGGGTAGCTGAATGCACATCTTCTCCAGAAGCTCCTGTTGTACTATCAGCTTACTTACTTCTCTTGGGCTCAGCTGGAATATGCTGCAAAGTGGAGACACCTTTGGTTCTATGCACAGGGACAAGGAAAATATTTTCAAAGCAAGGCATCTTTCCAAACCGAATCAGCCCAAACATTTTTAAGCCTCACCAAACCAGCCTTGTACAGCTTTTTAAATTTAATTGGTATTATTAAGTTTGTAAGGAGGAGAAGGATGCACAATAATACAACTGTGGATATAGAGATAGCTTCAAAATATTTCGAAGTACATCAATTTGCCTCTGAATAAGATATATTAGTGAAAGAGTATGGCCTGCATAATGCAAAATCTTTGCTTTCTCGCCAGGTTCTGCAAGAGAAATCACAAACTAGAGAATATCAGGAAGCCCCAGCATCACTTTCATCTTTGCAGAAGTCCATGCATCCTGGTATTGCAATATAGTATAGTTCACTTTCTACAAAAGCAAGTCACTGCTTTATTTTGTTAATGCAGTAACACCATGGAGGGGTTGTGAGCAGGTCTTGGTCTTCGAGTGTTGTGGTCTGAGAAGGGTGTCTGATCCAGGTGGATTTTCTTTGTGTGCATCTGAGTACAAGGGCAGCAGTGCAGAGCTGATGCACAAGCACAAAGGGATCTGGGGTGCTCAGTACTTAGGACTGGGCTGCAACATGCACTGACACTCTTGGCAAGTTATTTGCCATGGATGGCAAATAAAGTCCCAAGAGGCTGTTGAGATGCATTCTGGACATTTCAAGGTCCAGACCCTCCTGTTCATGCAGGAGGTCATCATTGCCTCCATAGTAGCAGGTTTTGCCTCTGCCTGCTGATAAATTAACATTCTTCTGAGTACTTCTACCCTGCCTCTGCCTCGCTGTGCAAGCCTCCCCAGGCTACCAACAGCACCTCCCTCCATCTCTGAAAAAGATTTATCCGGCAAATGTATTCCTTCTCTCATTCCCTATGGGGACGCTGCCTTTGCTGTCCCCCCTCCCTCCACATCTCAGAGGGTGAGCTGGGAAATCTGCTTGTTCGTGGCTGGGGCTCCTCCGTTGCAGAAATCATGCAGAAATAAAAAGCAGTGCAGCAGGGGTGAGGCAGAAGTGCAAAATGCAAAGTGTTGCCCATGGAGAAGCAAGACCCTCGGGTGGGTTTGTTACTGCAGCACGATCCGACGGGGTGGAATGTGCTGCCGGCTCTGTCCCCTCATCCTTCCCATCCCTCCCTGTGCAAGGTGCCTGCTGAAACCTTTGGCACAGGCAGGATCCATCTGCCTCTGCTGGGGCTCTCTGGGGGTGCTGGGGGCTGGCTTTAGATTGCAGTCTTGGATTTAATCACTGTTTTGACAGGCTACAGAAAAATATTGCTGTTGGCACCAGAAGCAGGAGGAACACGAGCAGTCACGAACAGAAAGAACTGAAGAAAAAGAGCTTGTTTAGCTGGGGGCTTTTCTCCCCTCTGAATTTCAGTGTTGGCAGCAAGGGGCAGAAGTGTGAGACCTTCTCAAAAATAGGAGGCAGGCATAATTTCTAATAGAATGTATTAGACTAACTCCAGAAATAGGTTCCAGGGAAAGGTGAGTGCTCTGGGCTGGTTGGCTTTCAAACACAGTGCCCATAAATAACAGCTTCCAGGCATTAGGTAGGGTAATGATTTCAGTGTTCCTGTCAGAGACTAAATGAGCTGAGACCCTGTCAGCTTCCTTCCCTAGACTTGCATATCTAATATTTCGTATGATGTGAAGTTTTCCCCAGCTCTTTCTATTTACTTGTGCACATAAATAAGAAATTATATTGAACCTGTTGTGTCTGTCAAGTTGTGGTCCTCATGGGGAAGATCTCCACTTGTGTGTGAAGATGCACTGAAGGAAAGGGAGGCATTCCCAACCACTGTTTGCTTGCTGCTTATTTTCTTTACAGAAATTTAGTATTTTTATATGGAATTTTCTCTTTACTGTTCTGGGATATCTACCTAAACAAATCTGTACATCTGCAATGCAGAAAAGAGTGGAAGCTATACTGACTTCTACATTCAGCAATATGTTGTACAGGATTTTCCATAATAAGCTTCCTTCAGCTGTAGATTTTCCTTGCAGTTTTTCCTTGCAGTTCTCTGTCATCCAAATGGCATGAAAGTATCTTAAAATTGCTGTAGGTTAACAGATTTTTTTTATACCAGTGGTACAAATTCAGATCTGTAATTGTGCGTGTAGATCCTCCTCTATGATGCATTAATTTTTAATACCTGTCATTGGATTCGTATGTGGGGAAATAGGTACTACAGATTACTTTTATTGCTGCAGGTGAATATGTAGTATGTCATTGTGGTGTGTTTCAATTTCCTTAGCAAGCTTGCAGGCAGTTTTGTTTAAATATCTATTTCTCATCACTTGCCTGACATGCACAAATGTGGGTGATTTTCAAAAGTCCAACACTTTGAAATCAACAGGTTTTTAACATTTTGTTGTTGATTTTCCAAAAGAAGGTGATTCTGGGAAAATGCAAGGAACCAGCCAAATGTTTGAAAATTCTTCTTGTGAGATGATCACTTTTGCTCAAATAGAATTGTGACTCCTGGCATGTCTAAATTATTATTGACTTTATTGTAAAAAATAATTTTTAAAAGTTTTTATTTGTCTTTGGCTCTCAGATTGCTCAAAACCATAAGTATTTATACAAACAATTTACAGTCGTATAATAAATAATCTTCACAATTTAATTAAGAAGTCAAGAAGCATAACTATTTTTCAAGTCTAATGAGTAAGGATCCTGCTATTTTTATGTCTTAAATCAGGACCCAGACTATCAGTTTAATCTTCTCCGTTTTCAGCTGGTGCACCCATGGCATAATATTGTTTTGATATGAGCACTTGAGCCATTTATAAAATGCTTCAAAGTTACCTCAGGAGCTGTAGTAAGCCCAGGTTGTGTTTGTATTTCTTATTGCCCTCAGGAGTGGATGACCCCTGCACTTTGCTGGTGTCTTTCTAGGCCGAGCCATGTGCTGGCAGGTAATGATGAATGTGGTGATATGTGGCTGCAAGAGTCCCTAAATAAATGTCTTTTGAATGCCTGTTGGCTCTTGCCACAAGACAGTGACATTTTCTGGATGTGAATGTGTTGTTTAGTGATACGGAAAACCACCAGTGCCTATTGGCATATTGACATTTCACTGCTGTAAAACTCCTCATTTAATGCATTCTATCATTTATCGCAGACAAATTGAAGGATCCATTTGCCTGTTGTTCCCGGGAAGGTCAGTCAGACCTGTCTGCCTCACTAGGGGAGGCTGGTCTGTGGCGAGGAGAGTGCTGGCTCTTGCCTCCTTCTGCCATCACTCATTAGGATGCTGTTTATTACACAAGGTTATAACATTATCTTCTGCTCCAGGCCTCAGCTGGGCAGGCTGATCCTTTCTGCAGAAATTGTTAAATGCATCTGTCCTTTCCAGAAGGATCAGCAGAGCTCTGCTTGACCTCCAGAGCAGGGTGTTGGAACAGCAGTTGCCATGAGCAGGCACTGACTGGGACAGAGGGGGCATTGGGAAGAACAACATCACCTTGGCTGCAGGTGACATCCTTGCACCATTTCAGCTGTGGTGACCAAGCTGGGTGCTCTGCGTGGCACTGACAGTGCTGAGTGGCTTCTGGCATCTTGGCTTTGCTGGGGTGTGTGGCCATTTTGGCATTGCCAGATTCAAGTTCTGTTACTCTCTGAGTAAGTTTCCATTTCAATTACTCCTGATGGCTCTGTGAAAAAACATTCAAAGAAAGCCTTGTTGCATGCCTGGTCTTGGCTTAAGCTCCCGTGCTGCACTCACCCGAGTATAAGGTTTCTTCCCAGCTGCAACTTGCCCAAGTAGATGCCTGAGTGTCTCTGTAATTACCTGAACTTTTGTTCTGTTAAGCTTAACAACTTGAAAGATTTTGAACTGAAAATAAGAATGTTATTTCTAAGGTCAGATGCCTCATGCTGGGCTGATAATGGCATACATGGACACGTGCACGTAGGCTTGGTGGGAACTCCTGGTGTACAGGTACCTACCAGTGACCACCTGGATCTAGCTCAGAGGGCTAGAGCTGGGAGCTTCAAGAAGTTTTCTAGATCTTGGACTGCTGGAAAGTGCCACCCCATCCTAACAGCCCCTTAGCACAGGACTTAGAGAAGACTAAGAGGGGGTCTCATCAGTGCATATAAGTATCTCAAAGGCTGGTGCCAAGAGGATGGTGCCAACCTCTTCCAGTGGTGCTGAGAAACAGGATGAGGAGCCAGGGCCATAAACTAAAACCCAAGAAGTTTCACCTCAACATGAGGAAGAACTTCTTTATGTTGAGGTCGGCAGGATGCCCAGGGAGGTCATGGAGTCTCCCTCTCTGGAGACATTCCAAACCCACCTGGATGCATTCTTGTGTCACCTGCTCTAGGTGACCCTGCCTTGGCAGGGGGTTTGGGACTACAAATGATGTGTAAGTGGGTGGGAGATGCTGCCTGGAACCCTGCAAGCCTGATCACCAGAAAAATCTGTAGGTAGAGCACTCAACATGCAAGGAATTAAAATTCATTTCAAGCAAAGCTGAGTAGGTGTTTGTTCAGCAGCTTGTTTAGACTTTAATCATGGTTAAATCTTTTAGTTAGATAATTGTTCTACCAGCTGATAATTTGAATTGTATTGAAGAACAATATGCTAACACATCTTCAGTGAGAAGCAGCAAAGGAGATGAGTTTGGATTCCATCTTGTTAATTTCTTGCATATCATCATGTCAGTTCCTATGTTTTCTGATTAACTTGGTTGCCCTTCATGGATTTTCCCCTACAAACACTGGCTCCAAACACACATTTACCACCACTGCCTGTGACACTATAACTTGGGAAGTCAGAACTCGTGACCAAAGGTCGCGGCCTCTGTGTAATTTTTCTTGAATCAGGAGCTGTTTTACACTTCCAGCTGTGCTGTGGGAATTGGGACAAATTTCCTATAAAGGATATGCCTGAATTTTCCATTCACACAGTTTTAGAATTTGGGATCTGTGTTTCTCACAAGCTTTGCTCTACTAAAAGCCAAGTTGATTGGTGGTTTCAAAGTCCTTGAAGTAAAACTACATACAATTTTTTTCAAGTGGAAATTAATTTAAGCTGTTCTTTGGGCTATGTTTCCTTTGCTTTATGGCATTGCTGTGTGGTGGGACAAAGAGCATTCTAAATACAATTACTTTTGTGTTGTCCTTCTGGAGGACACATGCCATCACAAGATGCTCTGTTCCCCTCAAATGTTATTCAGTGCAGAGCAGTGAGCCTCGACCTGTGCTGGGCTGGAGGTGCTTGGATGCTCTTGGCAGCTGGAGGCATTACAGTTTCCAGCCAATTCCCTGCAGCTTCCTGAACTGATGCTACAGCCAGGAAATCTGTGCATGCTGCAAGTCATGAGATGTACCAAGTTCTCTATGTTGCCAGGGAAACATCCAGTTTTAGACACAGCCCTAAATGTGCTTTTTGCTCTGTTTGCTCAGTCCCATGTCCCTCATGGACTGCTGGTCTGCCTGCTGCTGGTGGAAACTGGGAATGCTGCAAAGTCTGAGAGAGAAAGCTAACTTGGGAGATGTTGGCAAAGAAGACTTGTACAAAGGAAATGGGAAACAAATAAGGAAACAGTGCTGCATTTTATTGATTGGTTGTTTTTTTTTTTCCATCTGAATAATGGAGCTCTTTGCCATGGTTTGGGTATTTGTGCTTTTGGGGATTTGCTATGCAGGTGCCCAAAATGGTGTGTTCCCTGGCAGGGGGTTGCAGGGACACTGTGACCCCCACCTAAGGCTCAGTAAGCCACCAAGGGGGAGGATGAGTTGGTCCAAGTGATGCTGAGCACCAGGCCAAAGGGCCAGTGGTCTGTGACGTGGGTTTGCATGTGACACTGTCCTCAGCCTGCCCTGGACCTGGGTTTAGAGCCTGGGTATGTGGAGCTGTTACAGGGATCCCAGCCTGTGTCACAGTGGCTTTGGGAATTAAAACAAGCTTCACATTGGCAGCTGGGTCCAGCTGCCAATGAAGCCAATGGCAAAGCACTGACTGTTTTCACGAGCAGGCAGGCTGAGCCAGAATTTGCTGCTGTTATGTCTCATTTGCATGGAAGTTAATTACCTATACCTTCAGGTTCACTTACCTTTATGGAGATGGGCATTAAGTCTGGCCCCTGCTGATATCTCAGTCTGCTTTGGACTGGTTTCCACAGTCTCTGAGGCAAGACCCATTTCAGGTGTATTTTTTTTCTCATTTCTGAGGAAAGAGTCTCAGTTGGTGACAGTCATGTTATTGTCTCTGCTTTATTATTCAACCTGTGTGGAAATTTGCGAAGAACATGGTAGTGAGGTGGAAAATCTGTTTGGACAGGTAATGCATCTGCCAGATATGAAACTTGTAAATGGTTGCCTGAATACAGATCCAAATAGGCCTTCCAATGGAAATGTTCTGTCTGAGCATGCAACCCCAGGAACCTTGTCCAGCTCTGACCTTGGCCCTGCTTTGAGCAGAGGCTGGACTAGAGAACCCCAGAAATACTTTCCAGTCTAAATTATTATTGCAATCCATACTATAATACCACAAATCTGAACTAGTAATAAGGGTAAGACATACATGAGCTCTGGGTGAATGTAATTGGAATATACCCTGTGGCATCCTCATTCTTCCTATCCTCAGCAAAGAGAGATGCTGAAAGCTTGTGTGCACTTTGTGTAGACAAATATTTGTGCAGAGTATTTGTCCATTTGGAGGCCTGAAAGTCCAGTTTCTGGTTATTCTAAATGCAGCCTGCAGTGTTTGGTTTATTTTTTTGTTTGTTTGTTTTGTTAATTGCAATTTTTCATTTGTACTTGAATTCGCTAATAAAGAGAGAATTTTTTTTAAAAAAGATCATATGATGAATCATGAACCTGGTAATGAATGTATGATTGCTCATTGCCCATGGCTGTCTAAGCTCATTCCAAGCTGTCGACAGCTGTGATTCTGCAGTAGAATTTTTTACCATCCAAGTAAAACATGAAGTCTAATGTGTATTTTTAAGATGAAAGGGGAACCCTCTCCTTAGATAAGCAGCTCATTTTCCATGTTGGCATTTGCAGTGGTGAACAGCCAGTTAAACCTGCAAGTCAGTGCCTCACACTGGGGAAAAGTGATGCCAACTATTTCTGCAATGTTAGGGGTGTCACTGGATTTGGGGGGGGGGGCAGCAAGGCAGTAATTGGGCTGAGATGGTTTCACTGTTCACAGCACCTCTGAAAGCAGCCCAGACTTAGGGAATATTTTATGTTCTTTTCTATATCCCATCTGAAATGACATTTTTTCCTGTTACCTCTGTTTTTGCTCACTCATTTATTGCTTAAATAGTTTCATGGATTTAATATTAAAGGTTTACCATTAAGAGTCAAATGTGATTTGCCTGAAAGATGATGAAAATGATGTGTCCTGTAGTCTGCATTCAAACAGACTCTCTGCTCTCTGCTGTCAAGTTCATTTAATAGGTGGCAGGTTCCTGCTCGCTCTTTTCCTTTATTTGGCAATGGATAGGGAATAGAAAGGCAGACGAGAACAAAAAACCTCAAGCTAGATTAACAGAAAGATTAAAGCTTTTAAAGAAGAGCTGACACTGTTTGTGTGCACATTGGAAAATACACATACAGATTAAAGACAAATAGATAAAAGAGGTAAAAAAGCCAGGGAAGCAGCTCCAATGTTTTTATTTATAGAGGAATTACCTGGGATGGTAAGGACCAGCATTCCCCAAGCTGGGACAAGGAGTGCAGAAGAAGTTGGTGTTTCATCCTGTAGGCAAGGGAATGCTGGAAAAACAGAGACTCCACAGGGTGAAAGGTGCACAGCAAAAATTCAGAAGGAAATGGGCAATATTGGGGGAAACACTCCTAAACCTGTTCTGGATTACCCTAGGCTGACTTGCACTGAATGGTCTTTTTTTTCCTCTCATTTTTGTGGCTATTACTAGCTTCTATCTATTTCAATGTTTAAAAAATGTATATCAATTTCTTTCCTAAGCACAGAAAGTCAAAGATCTGAATTTTAGCTGTTGAGCTAAAGCAGCCTAAATAAATGATCGCTGCTACATCAAGCAGCAAATGTGCACCCATCCATGTGGCCCTGAGAGGGGAAAATTACTTCTGTTTCATATGATGACCGAGTTGATTGAAATATTTAGTAGTTCTTTGTTCATGCTTTATCATGAATATTTGCACTTTCCTCTCAGTAAGAAGGCATCATAGATTTTCTTTCTGGCACAAAGTTTAAAAATGGCCCCATTCATCATGTGCGTGTTCAATGTGAGGCAAGTGCTGTGCTTGTGGCCAGGGGTTCATGCAGATGTTTGTGCCTGTCCACTGTTTCATTCTGTCTTTACCCTGGCACATGTCTACATCTCTCATCTGCAACATGCAATGTTCCTGATTTTTCTGGCTCACGTGGCCCTGGTGTACTGCATGTTACTGCCTCTGCAGGACAGCACAGGAGGGGACAGAAATTTGCCAAGAGCCCTTTCGTGGGCACAGCGTGGTTGCAAATTGCCCAAGCTGCAATTGCACTGGGGAAATCTTGCCCTTGTTTTGGTAGTTAGGATGTTTTGGCTGTGTGGCCCAAGCCAAATGCTTGACCTCTCATGTGTGCCAGGGCAAGGGGGGTCACAGGTTGAAGACCAGAGCAGGGGTGAGCACCCTGAGGCTGCTACAAGCCCAAAGGGTGAAAGAGAAAGCGTGTTGGAGGATGCAGTTGCTGTTGTGGTCAGGGCACCCATCTGTAGGGTTTAGCAAAGCTTCACCCTACGCTTTCAGCAAGCCACTGGATCCTAAATTTGTCAGGAAAGTGTCTTCAACCACCCTTGCAAGAGTGCATGGCTTCACTAGACCTGAGTGCCTCCCTACAAAAGCTGTTTTCCATAGGCCTATCTTGCTTCCACTGATAGCTGAGATTTATTTGAGGAGTTTAAGCAAGTCATTCAGAAGACATCCTCCAGACTGCTTGCAGAGGAGGTACAGGAGAGTAAGTTTTTGCTTAAAGTTTGATTAAATTTATCTGGTCAAAATTCCTTGGAAACACTGCTGCTTTTTTGTCTGGGTAGATGTATAACTTAATTGCCCTATCAGATTCAAAACACCTGAATGATCACAGTATTAACACAGTATAAAGAGTTTTATAATTCAATGTCACCTCATTATAGTTAGGAGAAGTGTAATGCCAAATGTAATGCCAGTGACGAATGCAGAATAGCTCCAGTTGCTGATGGTACAAATTGCATTCAGCTGAATTTTCACACAGGCTGAATAAGCTGGAGAGAATCAAAAGGCTGTTTAACATACTTGGGTATTTGGGAGTAGATACTAGATGGTATTTCATGCTCATTAATCAAGGGTTAGGGGAGAAACTCAATTGTTCAACACTGATTACACCTGTCCTTGCTGCTGTAACTAAAATATATCTTCACTTTGGAGCCTTTCTTAAAAAGATAATGCATTTTAAATTGCATTAACAGAGAGTCAAGTTTGGGTTTTCCTGGGTAATACATTAGTTTTAAAAATTGCAAGAAAGACATTTAACTGATACAAATTGCAAGATTTAATATTCAGTGTCAAAAATCTTGTCTTGAACTGACCCATCTGAGGTTAATTTTCCCCACCGGCAAGAGTGGAGGAATGGAGGAACTGTGCAAGGGGCAGGAGCAGGAGAGCCTTCCAGGCTGCCCCAGGGTCTGAAGAGCCAGACTTTCCTTCAACCCAGCAAAGCTGGGAGCTGGGAATACAGCTTTGTCTGTGCTGAGAAATTTAGCCACTGTAGCAAAACACAAATACAGTTTGAAAGCTGTTTTAGTGAGCAAAATAAGCTCAGTTGGCAAATGCAATTCATGCTGGCGCTATGCATCTCTGTTATGTATTTTGCCAGCAATGTGGCAGATAGAAACAAGTGTATTTTTTTTAAATTCCACCACTGGTAGAGCTTGGCAGAGACTGGTGCAGACCTGATGTGAGTTGCCAATCCCCATGGCCTCCAGTGCGCTGAGGGAGGGATTGAAACAAACACCAGATCTTTCCTGGACTCACTGATAAGCTTAATGAGGGCACTAAGCAGAGGCAAAGCCCCTCTCAGACTCCCTGCCAAAGGACTTTTGTTCCCAGAGGCATCTGGGACAGGAAATGCTATGCAAACTCCAATTCTCCAGTATGGTTTTAGGAGTATATCTGCTAAACACAGGGGCCTGGGGATGGGGGGCATATCTTCACAAGCAAAACATGCCAAAAGAGTGTCCAGAGCCTGGTGGTCATTGCAGGTAAGGCCAGGCTTGTTTTTGCTGCATGGATCCAGATACCATCAGATTCTCCAGAGCTAAGAATTTCAAGGGAAAAAATGTGTCTTAATTTTTTTTTCCAGCTTTTCTGTGAAGTGTGATCTCCAAATCCCTTTGGAAAGGGAAATTACATGCTGGTTTTCACTGTTGGGCTTCATGAGTGGGGCATTTTTGCCTGCTCTGGGGTGCAGCATGCTCTGTTTCTCAGAGCTATTAACCTTGTAAATGTGGGTGCTTGAAACTCAGTGATTTTAAGGAGTTTTAATGCTTTCCTGGGGCTTGATATATTTTTCCTGCAAATGCATCATTACAAAACTTTATTAGGAGAAACACTGCCATTGGCATAGCTCTCATCCACCATAGTCCAGACTGGGAAGAGAGTCTTTTACCTGTTCTTTTACCTGCTGAAATTAGTAAGAGCTAGAACCTCTCAAGTAGTGATGGGGTAGGAATGAATTTCAGGAAGGAATAGGATGGGGCTACTGTGCATCAGTGTTGTGTCACAGACAAACCCTTCTTTTTTGTCTATCATTAAAGCAGCAAATAAGGAAAGCAAGGAAAAATTACTCCAGGTTACTTAGAAGTCTCTGGCAAGTTCAGGAGAGTCTGGCCAGTCCTTGGGGCATTAATGTTTATTACTCAGGAGCAATTTTTCTTTCCTGCTCTTTTTTTTCCCAGATGGATGTGTGGATTAAAATTATCTTTTCATTGTTTCTAGGAGAAAATACCTGCAGCATCTTGATTCAAACCTCTCAGAAAGCTGCAGCACTGCTCCAGCTGTGCAGGTAATGTCTGTGGGGCTGTTTGGGGTGGAGGTTCATGGCATCCCAGTGGAGGAACATGCTGGGCTTCATGCTACTGTTAGTGTTGCTTCTCTGCTTGGCATCACATGGCGCAGCCTCTTGTTGTGTCAGGAGTACCACACCCCGCTCTTCCTCAGTTTGAAATGTTTCCTCTACTTTTCCTTGTCTTTCAACATTTGTATAGGCATTCCTTAAAAATAAGAATGAGTACAATGGATAACTCTACGTATATATTCCCTCCTTAATCCCCCAACAGTTTAATAATCTGAAATCCTATTTATTTGTTGCTCCGCTGGACTCTCCACCAGCAGCACACAGCAAATGAATGAGAAGGGTGTGAAAGTGAGAGAGGTGTGAAAGAAAACACACAGAAGAGTGTGTTTGTCTCAAAACCATGAAAGTAAATGCTACTAAAGGAGAAACAGTGCTGGATTACCCTGTGCCATTCTCATTCCCTAGAGAAGTGCTTCAGAGGGAGTCAACGGGGGCTCTGCAATCCAGCCGTTCTTCAGGGCATCTGAGCAATCTTGAAAATGATCCAAGGTACAAGGAGCAAAATCTGACACACTGATGAGAAAACAGAACGTTTTTCTTCCTTGTTGGAGAAGGAAAATCAGGAAAGAAGTGCCAAGAAAAAAAGGCTGAAAAGAAAGGCAGATAATCTGCTTGTTTTCTGAGACAGGAAGGACCTGTGGACATTCAATGATGTTTGTTGAATGAGAAGCCACCTCATGGCTCAGGGTAGCTCATTTGTCCTGCAAACACAGCCGTGGTCCTTGGGAGGTCACAAGCCATGGGGCACAATGCACTGGTGTAGCCTTTGCTGTTCCCATCCCTCTCAGGAGGCAGAATTTTCTTTTCTCATTTTTCTTTGTGCCACTGTTGATAGCAGCATTTGCCCAGGCAGAAGTTGTTCTTACAAGAATTGCATTCTTTTTCTAAAATTGCTTCCACCACTGATTGCTTAAAAAGAGATTGAATGGCTGCCATGCCAGCTCTTAAATGAGAGCTGCTCAGAGACCAACTCAAGAGCTCTCCAGAGAAGCAGCAAATAAAAAGTCTCCTCTGTTTCTGGATACCTAATCTGCTCTAAAGCAGGGCGGTGAGCCAGCAGGCGTGGGGGGAGCCATGTCCCCCGGTACTGTGCCAAGGACTGGCTGTGCTACACGGCTTTCTCACATTGAGAGCTGAGTTGCTCATTCTCCCTCCATGCCTTGCCTTTCCTTTTGATTTTAAAAGCCACATTTCGAGCCAGAGAGGCAAATTGAAGGCCAGTTGTGTGAAGACAGTGTGGGGAGAGACCTGGACCAGGTCTGCCTCTGAGCTGGGATGTGTCTGGTGGAGATGAAGCCTGCAGAGGAAGGAGAAAAAAAAAAGTGCTCTGGGGTGGGAATACAGTTGCTCTTTCCTGCCTTTGGCAGCCAGAGAGATGCCGGGGGTTGAGAGCTACTGAAAAGCAAAGGGTTTTTCTGGCAGAGGGATGTGAGCCTCCTAACTACACCCCACTGCGATGAGGATTTGGCACCCAAACAAAGTAATTCTGGGCTGAGGCGCTCTCTCCCAAAGATCTGTCTGAAGAGAGAAAAAAATAAAGAGAAGGAGAAGAAAAACAGCCAGGAAAAATCCCTTAGAAAGAGCAACTCCTGGTTAACACTGCACTGCAAGCTTTGAAAATCAATGGTGACAATTGCAAGGTGATGCACAGGGAGAAGAGTAGTTTGAACTGCAGGCACAGAGCTCCAGATTACCTGCACACACCTGGGCCACACTGCTGGCATCTGGGTGAAAAACCGTGTCCCAGAATGCAGAAGTAGAAATGTCATAGTGTGAAGCATGGAACAGGTGACAGCCCTCAAAATGTTACAGTGACACTGCTAAATAGCACACCCAAAGCTTAAGGGTGCCTTGGGAGAGATTCCTGCTCCCATAATTTAGTGAACAACCTCAAAGGCTTGGCATGCGGTGACAGGACAAGGGGAAATGGCTTTAAGCTGAAGCATGGTAGGTTTAGATCAGGTATTAGAAAGAAATGCTTCTCTGTGAGGGTGGTGAGGCCCTGGCACAGATTGCCCAGAGAAACTGTGGCTGCCCCATCCCTGGAAGTGTTCAAGGCCAGACTGGATGTGGTTTGGAGCAACCTGGTCTAGCAGAAAGTATCTTATGGCAGGGGGTTGGAACAAGATGAGCTTTAAGATCCCTTCCAACACAACCATTGTGTGATTCTGTGATTTCTGCCTTGAGCCTGTGTAACTTTTCACTTTTCCCATTTTTCTCCTGCTCTGATCTTTCCCTCAGCACTGGCACAGGGGTGTGACTCATGGGGACACCTTGATGGCAAGGGGCAGGGAACTACAGGTGCCTGGACTTGAGCCACCAGAGCAGGACTGAAGCTCTGGAGGTCTCAGACTTCTTCCTACACACAGTCCATGTGGTGATATCTGAGCTACCTCAGGCCATGGATGTTCCTTCTCTGTGTCGAACTTGTCATGCTGTTAAAACCATGTGTAAACTTGTGCTGGCATTCAAACACCATTAGTGGCCAAGATAATCCCTTTGCAGTGGATCATTCTCAATTTTCTCTCTTGTCCAAAGTTGCTTTTTGAGGTGTCTCTTTCCTAAAGAGCTCAGCTCTACCCCCCACTCTAAGCATTGTGCTGGGGCAGAGGCACCTCCATCTCTGAGGCCTCTCCCCCAGATTTGGTGAGCTCTAAATCATTGTAAGGCTGCAGAAAAGTTTGGTTGGTGCCTATTAGTTTGATTTTAGTGGAGGTGTTGGCAAAAAAGACTCGAGAGAGCCCATTTGTCTGCAGTGACTCTCTGAATATATTTTTTCCACTTCCTTGCAGACTGGGATGTAATTTTTTCAGTAAGGTGGTAGCAAATTGAAATTTTCACTTGGAAACCATCTGATTGTAGGAAATGGAAGCAAAGATTCATTAAAAGAGCAGGAATAAAATGGGTATTTACAAACCTGATGCTTACTAAACATTATTTTCTATTCTCAGAAAACAGCATATTGATTATTATCAGCCAAATAGACTATGTTTTCTGTAAGGCTAAATAATAACAACTGTACCCCCATTGCATATCTCCCAACAATTTTTAATTTCTGCTGAGAAGATGTTGTCTGCAATTCAGGACTAGAGTTTCAGAGAACACTGATTTTTCAGCAGAATATTATGAGGTGTTGAAGACTTACTGGGAGCCACCAGTCTAAGGCTGATGTTATTTACATTCTCCATGTCTGGTACAAGTGATAAATCTGCAAAGACAGTGAGGATCACATCCTGCAGCCCATACTGGTAAGGGCATTCTTTACCCATAAAGTGAAAACTAATGTTTATTTCTCTTTAATTAAATACTCCATTAGCCAAAGACTATGTTAAAATATTTAAAAGGAAGTCATGTAATCAATATACCAACTGTGCTACTGCAAACATATTTCATATGCAGTAAGTGCCAGGTTTCCTTTCTTTGCTGAATTATGAGTGCTTTGAAATGGATAGAGGGAACATTGTGGGTTGAGATGATCTGTAAATGCAAAAGTACTATTTTTTTTGTGACTCTCATGAGGGCACTTCAGCAAGCTGTATCTTGATAATGCTCAATGTATTAATTGATTCAGTTCTTTTATGATAGGCAACATTTCTTCTAAATTCTTCATCTACTTCCTAGGTATGTTTGTGTTTATGTATACATATGTACAAAATTATTACCAAAAGCAGTGGATTTTGTGGTCCCCTTGGACTTACTCTTCATTGATAAATTGTTTTTGTTTTGTTTTATTTGGTTCATCCATGCTCAGGTTTGGATGGGACCACTGCAGAGGGTGTTGTTGCAGTGAAAGGTTTCCTCTTGCATAAGGCCAGGGTGAGATGGGTGAGTGCCCAGCTGCTCCCTGCACCCTTTCTGCAGTGAGAACGAGATCCTGTTCCTTCTTCTGTGTGGCCACTGATGGTCACTCAGGCAGAAGAGGCTTCACATCTCAGGGACACCAGATCCCTTCCAAAATGTGCCTAAAATAGGAAGGCAGGAAGGGAGGAAGAGAGGAAGGAAGAAGGGAGGGAGAAAGGAGGGAGGGAAGGTGAAGCTAACCAGGTGGAGGAGTGCAGAGGTTTTTTCTTCTTCAGTCCTAATGGAAACCAGTTAAAACCAGGCTTTAAACCACTGAGGAGATAAATGCTTTCTTTCCAATGAAATAAATATGCTGCAGCCACCCCTCTCTCTTGCTAGTACCTGGAGGAGCTTAAACAGAAGGATAAAGTGTCTGACTTAGTGTCCACATGTTCTCAGCAGGCACTTTCTTCCCTCTTGTTATTGCCTTGCAAAGTGCCAGTTGTACTGAGGTAATCAAGGGGAATTTTTGCAGCCACTTTCTTTCCTCAGAAAAATATTCCTAGTGGTGTGATAACAGAAAAGAATGTCCTCTGTGAAGATAGTCTATCAGCTGAATTAGTTTACATGTGCTTTTAATGCCAAGAACCTCACACTGCTTAAAAATAATAAAAAGGAAATGTCAAGCAAATAAAAGTTAATTAAATGCACAATGAAGGAGGCTTAAATTTAGTCCTAAAAGGAGATGAAGCTTTTTCAGAATGTATCTACAAAGGTAACAAAATCCCTGTCTGCAAGGCATAAAACATCCCCTACTCCCTGGCAAGAAATGAGGACAGCACCTGAAAAGCACCTGCACTCCAGACACCGCCAGGTGTGAAAGAAATTATTTGCCAGGGGTCTGGGGAAATAAGAAGGCAGTGAAATAACAACCTCCATGAATTGGTGTGTATAACTCATATTCTTGAAAATCATCATATAGAAAGAGCTCTGAGTTATTACATGCAACACGAGATTTAAAGGTCAGCTCCTTTTCCTGTTGAAGTTGACAGAGGCGTGTGTTTCACAGGAAGTTAGGCAGAGCTCCAGACTCTTCTCAGCACACTTGTTCCAGCATTTCAGACATGCTAAGGCAAAGAGGAGAGCCAGAAGAGCAAATGAGACAAGGCAGCACCTGACCAGAGGCTGCAAGATGGGTGTCTGCTGCAACAAGTGCTTGCCCGACTTGTGCATAATAGCGGAGCTTTTCATGGGAATACTGATTTCCCTTGCTGAGGCTCTAAATGAACATAATAAAAGGGTTATCAAATGGGTTATCTCCATTATCAGAACTCAATCAAGGATGCAGGCAACAGGTGTGTGTTCTGGTCCAGGGCAGCCTCCCCTGGGCCTCAGGGGAGCAGGGCTGCAGACAGAGGTGATGTCCTTCTGTGTCCTTATGTGACCCTTCAGAACACAAATGGGACAGGCAACGTTTTTTTGAGTAAGGAAAAAAGGTGAAAAAGCCCACAGAGCAAGGTCTGCAAACCAAAACAAAGTGATGCCAAAGCAAAATTACAGTGGGGAGTGAGACTCCTCCGTGGGAAGACTCCTGACCTGGTCAGGACTTCAAGCCTGCTTAAATGCCTCCAACCAGTGATCTTATGGTTGAAGCTTATTGGTTTATAGCCAAAATAAAAATGACAAAAAAAAGATGACAAACATCCCCAAAAATGCTCACCCTGCAGGTTGTATTTTCATAACATAAATACTAGGAAGGGAGAGAGGGAGAAGATGGTTTTGTTTCCCTTTATGCTACATTTTATTATTAATTTTGAAAATATATTAGTTAGAAATAGAAGATATGGAACCTGCTATACTTAATCCTGGAGTCTACAAGGCTTGCTTTGCCCTTGACCCATCACTGATACTGCACATTAGGATTATATGTACTGGGGAATGTGTTGAATTTCTTAATGGATGAGTAACAGAATTTCAAATCCCCATAAGATGCACAAAATGTCAGAGCTTCAGACTGATGAGCTTCTGTCAGGCTTTTTTCTTTAGTCTTCATCTTAGCACCATCTAGGAACCATTTACACAAAGTGGTTGATATTTTGGTAAACCCTTCACATGTAATCTTTAACATTATAACAGCTTTGTTAGTCACTGTAACAGATTAAATGCTCCTTCTCAAAGCTGACCTAGTTTGGAAGTTAAAATTATACAGCCTAGATGGGAAAAAAATCTGTGGGGAAAAAAAGGTGCTCTTATTCTGTTTGTATTATTGTGTAATATGAAAAGAAGAGAAATCGGCATCATCAGGACAGCAGACTTCATCTTGATGAGTAATTTCGTTTTCAAATGCAATTATAGGGACAGATTCGCAGCATGGATGACTCCTAAGGAAAATTGGTTGTGGTTGTGCTGCACTTACAGGTGTGTATCCTCTGGAAGCACTGTGTGCCAGCCTGTGACTCCAAAGTATCACCCCTCTTTATCACCCTTAAAGGGAAGCAAAGACTGGAATATGAATCAGGCTGTGGAATTGTTTATCTAAAATCCAGTCTGGATGCTGTTGTGCTGCTTCTGCAGTCCCCAATCTGAGTGGGACCTGCCACCATTGAGCTGTATAGATCAGCTGATACTGCCAAAGGAATGGAGATAGAAACTGCCTTGGGCATCCTCACCATGGGGCGGGATGGGGTGAGGTGGGGTGGGAGCTTGACTTTGCTCTGCTGTGGAAGGAGAGACAATGTCTTTCATGACTTACACCAGCTGTTCAAGTCCTGTGTGCTCCTGCCCAACATGCAGAAGGAGGAGAAATGCCTGTGAAATGTCCTGTTCTAATATGGACATAGCAGCTTGGCCCTGGGCTGATGGTTGATAGCATGCTCCCAGTGGCTTGGTTATGAATATACAGACAAAGCAGGTTAAATCTGACCCAAGGTCTGATGTGATGATGCTTTTGCTGTTGACATTTAACCCTAGTGTGGCCTCAGCACTGATGTGAGAGGCAAAGGCTTCATAGCCTTGGTTGTGGCAATGTGGTGAAGGTAAACTGCCTCTGCCTCAAACATCTTCTCCGTTGGGTGTCTGCATCCTCAGAGTGTGGGGGAAGCAGCAGAGACAAAGAAGGGGATAATAATGCAATTACTGTTGTTTTCAGTTTTCTTTCTCAATATTTCCAAAAGAAGTAGATCTTGTTACTCTGTTGATGAGTTTGCAGTGTAGTGCGAAGAAAAACAGCAACATCTTGCTGTTAAATGCATGAAGACATGAGCATACAGGTCCTTTGCTGGGTAGTGACAAACAGCCACAAGTACAGTCATGTATTAAACCATTTTTTTGTGGGGGAACTGTGGGATTACCTGTGAATCTTTATATGACCACTCTGGGTTAAAAAAACAGGAGCACTTTGCTATGCTTTCCTACTATGGTGTGGGCTGGCAGTGAGAAGGGAAGATGCAGTAAGCCAGAGCAGAGAGCAGCTGTACCTGCCATGCTCTCCTCACCATGACAGTCCTTTCTGTGTCCCCTGACCACTCACAGCTCCATCCCTCAGCAGGACAGCTTGCAAGGACCTGCACAGAAGTGTCAGTCATCCCAAGGTGTGCAGGAGGTGGCACTGATTTGTTAAATTCGTTTAAATTTGTTAAATTCCTGATTGTGTGCTCTTAGAGGGGTTTTAACCAATCCTGAGAAGGGACTTGCTGTTGAAGTAGTAAAAATTAAGTGACATTTGAATTACTGCTTAGCCCCTTTCATTTCTAAAGAAGGGACTGTGAACATGTTTGCATTTAGTTTCTCCACTCAAGACACTCATCTACACCATGTCTTGTCTGGCAGGACTGGCCATCAGAGTCTTCCCTGATGCTGTCTCTGGTCTCAGTGTCTCCAGTGACTATGAAAAGTGCTGGATGCCACATGTTTCTTCCAGATTTATCAGTGCCGTTTGCATATGCTTAATATTTGTTCCTCACTGATGTAAAACTTGATTATTATTGGCCTTTATTAACTTTTTTTTTGTGAAGGTCATTATGCTGTTTTATGGAGGTGTTTAAACTGTGCAGAACTTGATGTAGACACTTTGATTACATGCATAAAACTCGTAGGAAATATTGTAATAAAGCTTATGGAGCTGCTAGTAAATGTCCTCATGTTAGGAAGGAACTGAATGCGCTTTGTGTTTCCTGATGAGTGGTTTATTGGTTTTAAGAAACAATTTTCCATTAATCAGGGTGTATTTCAGGTGCAAACCTGTTCTATGTGTCTGTGTGGGTTGATAAAGGAGCAAGTGTCATTTTTTCGTGAGCCTGGGTCTGTTGCTGGCCATGCTGGGAACCTTCCACCACTGCCTGTTGCAAGCCACAATCTTGTATTGTCATATAATATGTAATTCATCAAATTTTCCCTTTCAGCAAGCAAACAAACATAAAAACTGATGAAAGTTTTTGCTTTTTTTTTACATGCTGGCTGGATATTACTGTTTCAAAAAGGCAAAAAAAAAAGGACTTCTTGTGCTTGTTGGAATAAGAGCACAATTCAGAAAATCATTAAGCAATACGGGAGAAATCCTTCTGCCAGATGCAATATGTCCATCCAAATAGACCTTCACCACGCAATGCTGGTGATCTTCTGAGCATGCAAGATGAGGAAGGATTGGACTGGACAAGGCTAAACAATCTTTCAATCCTCCCCTGGTGTTGAACTCTAAAATATCCAGGAAGATCCATGATTTATCTTCCATAGATAAAGGTTCATAATGACTTATTTTCAGTTTGCATGTTCCGAACTAGTGTCAGGAATGGATGTTGTGCAATTAATTAATTTATCAATCACATTTAGTAAATGGATTGTCTAATCTGTATCACAGAGAGAAAAATCAGACAGATTAATGCCTTTTCTCAACTGAAGCGAAAGCAGTGATCAGAGCTGGCTGGATCAACCACAAAATGAATTGCCATCATTTCTGCAGACACAAGTAGTTTCTGTCGTGTTTGGGCTCATGTTATTCAATGTCCATGAAGCAGTCAAGCATGTTGGCAAAGCTGGGACTTTTCAGAACACCAGCCTGTGTGGTAATTCATGCCAGTCTGCCAACATCCATCCTTTATTGGCCTTTATCCTTTCAGAGGAGGAGGAATGGCTTGAAGTTTTCATCCCTCTCCCTGTTAGTTCCCAGCCATTATGGAAGAAACTGATGGTGGAGCCAAACTGTTTAATTCACACATCACAGAAGTGCAGCAGAGAAATCTCCCTCTCACAGGGAGAGGCTCCACCTGCCTCCCAGAGAGGGACCTGAGCCCAGCACTCCCAGTGAAGGCACCATCCCTGTGCTCAGGCCCTGGGCATGGGGTAGAAGGAGGGGAGATGACACGCTCTCCATCCACAGATTTCTATTCAAAACTGGAAGCTCCAACAGGAAGGTGTTTTCTGGGCAAACCGAACCAGGTGTGATCCTAGAAACAGGCATTGCTGGAGGTAGTACACATGCCATGGGCTGGGCAGAGCACAACCTGCCTTGTATCCCCTGCTTACAGGAAGGGGCTGTCACAGGACTGAACACACCTTCCTGGTGCCCTGCTGCTGGGAAAGTGGATAAGACCTGGTATAGGGTTGGAAAGCAAGGGAGACAGTGGATGAGTATTTGGGAGATACAAGCTGAAGAATTTGAGTTCTTGGTGAGCTCAGAAAATGCATTAAAATAGGCCAGTGGATTGCACACTGATCACTGATTTTCATCTCCCCACAGAACCTGAGGTGGGAACTAAAATTGGTGAAGAGACCTGAAGGGTCTGGTGTTGGTTTATCTGGGCCTCTACACTCATATATAGAGTATATACGATGCCTTTCTGAACGCAGCAGGGGAAAATAGATCCATCCAGGTCAGCAAAGACTGAAATGGGCAGAGGCAGTGACTTCCCTGCCACGGGCAACATTGCTCAGCCATTGCCAAAACCTCCTGTGTCACCCGCTGGGAGCCATGCAGAGGGGAGAGAAGCAGCCAAGCTGATCCACTTGGCCATCACCTCCTTTTTATTCCTGAGTGAACTCATTGCAATTAGAGCTTCCAAAAACCAAAAGCCTTCCCAGAGCCAGGCAGATTGTGGGAGAGCAGCTCCCTGCCAGCTGCCTGCCTGTGCTCTGGCGGGCACAGCCCCAGTCACCCATCCCTGCCTTGCTCCCAGGAGCTGCCAGTTTTGCTGCTTGTGGTGCCAGGCTTTGGCATGTACTTTCATGCAAGTGAGTTACCCTCTGAAAACACAGAACTGCAGAGCTAATCTGTGTTCTTAATTTGCCATTAAAGTTTATTTTCAGCAAATTATTCAAAAAATCCACAGCGCAGCTGTTCCACATTAATCTCTTCCTTTTTGCAATCTTTTTCTTTGGCAAGAGCCAGTTTCTGTCTCTGTGTTTGTTTTTTGCCGAGCTGTGTACAAGAGACGGGAGCTTTATGAGCACTTGGGGCAGGGAGGGAGTCTGTGGAGGTGGGTTTTACCCAGCAGGAATTTAGAGAGGAGGTGAGGAGTCACCTGAGACATCTCTGCCCCATGCCAGTACAGGTTAGGGCAGGGATTTCTGGAACAAGATGCACCGGACTGCTCTGAGGTTTGGGGAGGGAGAACTTGATTCGTATTACCCTGCCAGCCTCATCACTAACAGCTATAAAGGCTGTGTATGGGCCAGCTCATTTCCTTTACAAATGACAAGAGGAATGAATGCTAAATGTTTCCTTGAAATCAGATTAGTGCTGTGTTAGTCAATGGGCAATAGAGGGCTGCCTCTGGGTAACAGTGTAAAGTTAGAAACTTAGTTTTAGCTTTTTAAAATCACCCTTTGGGCAGCTAAAAAAATCTTCCACTTCCAGGCATTGTGAAAACTTTCTTTGGTAGAGTTGTGCATGTCCCTTGTCTGCAGGGATGTTTTGTGAGTGAACCATTTCTCTTTCTGTTCCAGAGCTCTGACAAAGCACAGCACAATGCTCCAATATATGTGTCAGGACTGTGTTACCTGGCCAATACTCCTTTGAAATAGAGAGCTCCATGTCACAAGCCTGAGCCAGCAGCATGGATTGGTGATCAGCTAATGGGACGTACTCATCAAACCTTGTTCCCAGTGCCCACACTCCTGCACAGGGACTTCAGGGCTCAGATTAATGTCATGACATTTGCCTGGGAGGACTTCCAGTGTCACCAGCAACAGGTTTGTGATTTCTAGCAGTGATGAATTAAGGAGCATTGTCAATCAGAAACTCTCACTGATATTAATGGAAAAGGTTGTGTATCGGTTGACAGCGTGATACAGCCTGTGAATTGGGAGGGGGTTTGAATCTTTGTAATGAATTTCTGGAGAGCAGTTTTCTAGATCTGGTACAAATTCTTTCCTAGGTATACCATGATATTGCAATAGCTCATTGATGTTTTAGCCTTCAAAGCAAGTTCTCTTTACATAGGCCCTTTAAACATACAACAGGTGATTTGAATTGATGATTAACTATTATTGAAATTTCATTATTTAATATTTGTAGTAAATAATAATTTAAAATAATGTTCATGTGTATAATATGTATGATTTATATAATTTTGTTATTGAATTAACTACTAACTGTTACGGAATATTATTAACTATCACTGCTAACACAAGACAAATTGATGGCTTTGATAACATAAATCCAATCTGCAATGCAAAGTCAATTTGTCCAGGTAGGTTTAAGCACATGGGTTACATTTGTTGTTTCCTTTCTCTAATTAAGTTACTCAGGAACATGTCTGCACTTCTGTGATATTTTTAAAAAAGCAATTTATTTTCCTGGTCAATTCTATTTTCTCTTGTTAGCGGACTCTGAAACAGTCCAAAGCAGGAGGAGAATGGACATTCAGTCAAAGTGGGAAATGTTGGATGTGTAAGCTGGTAAATGTTGCATATCTCAAGATGGAGAGTTTAACAGAGACAAGAACTGGAAAATACGTACAGCATCATTTTTCCTACAAATTTAACACTGAACTCTTCTGACCTATCCATCCTCTGTGCCACACCAATAGATGTAGTACTAGATTGGCAGTGCTGAAACTGGAAGGGAAATACAAGTCTTATTAAAAAATGTATCTGGTTGGAAATTAGTTCATCTATTAAATTTTTTTTTAAATCATCTGATCTTTAGCACTCAATTTACATTTACCCATTCAATATCCTGAAAGCCATGAGGCGTTTCAAAAAGGATATTTCCTATTCATTAAATCCCATTGGAGTCTAAGATGGACTGGTCCTGTGACATTCAACAGAAATGTGTTGCAGTGCTGTTTGGGGACTAGACAGGCAGGACTGGGAGCCATGTACAGCCAATAACACTAAATTAGGACTAGTCCAGAAAAAACATATTTGAGGAAGTTTCAGGTCTGTTAGCTCAGTCTCCTCATAGGTCCAAAGTTCTCTTGGATGGGGAAAAAGGAGGTAGATCTTTTTTTCTGTTGCCTCATTTGGCTGGGAAGACTCTGTACAGTAAAAGTTAAATTTTTTTTCAGTTGCTTTGAGAAAGATGCAAAGCAAAAAGTGAAAAGAAAGAGAAGCAGATAAAGACCTGGAGCGGATGGGGAAAAGTGGTGCCCTGAAAACCAACCTCATAAAATACATCTTAAATGGAGGAAGGATTAAGTTGGGAAGATGGTATGTAAAAGAAGAGGAAAAAGTGATACTAGAGCAGGAAAACGTCAGCGTAGGAAGGCAGAGAAGGGACCAATGTTTCAGGAGGAAGACTTTACATCTCCCAGGTCTATGGGAATTTTTCTGTTGGATTCTATGGAGCTGACATTTCTGCCTTTAAGCTGATGGTGCCACATTTTGAATCATGAACAAGATACTCATCTCCATCTAAGCATAACTTGCTTAGTAACACACCTCCCGTAACTAGAGGTAATGAGATTGTCTTTAAAACATTCCTACCTTCTCTTTAATTCAAAGGCTTAATCTTGGCATCTGAACTACCCACTCTCAGATTCACATGCTCCAAGTAGACTTGGTTACTACCCATTTAGGCCTGTGTGAGTATGTACAGGAAGGGAAAAGTTCATCTGCTTTTTGGTGTCTGACTCTCTGTTTGATATGGAACCGGGAATTATGCTTGGTGAGCATAACCTGGGATAACACTGCTTTGAATGTTGTTTTTTATCTTAGGTCTGTTCCAAAGATCAGAAAAATCTACCAGATGTCAATTTTGATAAAGTTAATGAAAAAATGTGGTTCAGGTACAGTTTTATGGAATACGTCTCTGCACCTGTTAGTCAAATAAAATGAATTCTTTAATTAGAGGCAACAAGAGAAGCTTGAAAAAGACAGAAAATCCGATTTGAGTTACGGCAAATGAAAGAAATGGCAAAAATTTAAACTATGTTGCATTCTTCCTGGGGCTTTAGTTATATCTCGGTATTTGTGATTCATCTTGTTACTTTGAAGCAAAGGGTTCATGGACCTAGAAGGCTGTAAGCAAGGAGAGACCAACTGGGGAAAAAGGTGGCTCTCCGGAGTATTTGTAGGAAGGTGGATTCTCTGACATCCAGGTTGTCATGGAGAATTGGTTTTGCAGAAAACCAGATAATCTATAGGCTTCAGTGGCATTGCAGAGCTTTTATTGGCTCTTCTGGTGAAGAACACAGTCTGGAGCAGTGAACCTTGCTGGAAGTGGTGGACTTTGAGGTGTACTGGAACAGTTTATGTTGGATGCTTCAACCTGAATGACTCTGGATCAGCCAGAGTTCATACTGCACCCAATGCTGAGGCTCCTCTGATGTCTGCTCTTCGGTCTCCTACATGTCATTCACATTTCCAGAAATACTGTGTTCCTGGTCCTGCTGCCAGATCCATAAACAAGTGTAACAATACATGACAAATAAAATTTTCCTGCTGAAACTTCAAGGTCTAGTGCAGCACAGGCAGTTTAAGCAGGAAATACTACTCTATACTTTCAGAAATCCCTATGAACCTGCAGCCCTTGTATTGTCCCTGGCTGCCACATAGCCTGGCAGACACTCTGGCAGACATCCCTGGTTCACCTAAAGATGCTGCAAACACATATACAATATGATGTCTGGAGTCATATTTTCTTTGGAACACACTCATTCCCTGAAAAACCGTCTTTTCCCCTAAATTGCAAATAGCTTTGGACTGGGAATTGCACAAGGTCTGTGAGAACTGCTGTACTGCCTCAATACACCCGACTGAGACAAGGGTCTAGCATCCAAATTCCTGCCCCAGTCATGGAATTTTGGGTTGCTCTGGGGAGACTTTGTGGGTTTTGTGAAAATGTGTCCTGGAAGTTTTTTTCATTTTGATGAGGATTGGGAATGCTTTGAGATCTCAGAAAACTGTTGGTAGCTCAGGTTAAATCACACCCTGCTGAGGGTACAGGAGCTCCCCTGTAGCACCTTATCAAACAGCACAGCAAGAATGTGCCCTTTCTTTAGGCAAGTGGAGTCTTTTCTGAGCTGTCCTTCTCTCTAAGTCAGAGCAGAGCAGAATCTCTTCAAGGTAAAATGGAAGTAATTTCCTCTTGACACAAGTTTATCCTGATGTAAGGGCTAATTGATAGCTTGCAGGGCACTTGTGTTTTCCAGGCTGTTGGTTTTGCTCTAAGCACAAATTTACTCAGTGATGAGAATATTTTGACAACTCTGCCTATCTGTGCTCAAGAACTGCAGTTTGGTGCGAATTTCCTGGGTGTGTTGACCCAGTTTTAAAGCCTAAAATGAGCATGCTCTAGATTAATATGGAAATACTGTAGTTGGCAAAATAAAACAAAGAAAAAGTGTAAATAAGCAGAAGTACAGAACATTCTGCACAAGAACTTCCAGAAGAGTTTTGCTTAGCTGGTAGATACGTGTTTTCATCCTTACACTTTCTCTGGGAGGTAACTGTTAAAAAATGATGCAATTCAGCTTGAAAAAATGTGTCATTCTGACCCACTTACACATCCTCATGGACACCTCTCTTCAGCAAATCTCTGCGTAGCTGTAAACACACAAAATCAACATGTCAAATCAAACAGAATTAGTTTTGCAGAGAAGGCACGTGTTGCTTTGCCATCCCAGATCTAATAAATATCTCATTTAGAATTCTCTCTCATTCATATGTGTCGTATTTATTTTTACGTGCTTATCAAAGCTTATTTTTAGGCAACTCATGGCTCATTCTTTTAAGAATAAAGAAACCCTTTCTGTTTTTATGTGTTGTTGTGTGAACAGAGCTGGGAAGACTGTGCTTGTTTTCTTTAGATGATATAACAAATTATCTTCTTCCAAAATATTATACTCTAGGGACTGTGATGGCAGGAAGCATGAGAGAACATTTGAATACATTACCAGAGCTCTGCAATACATACATGTGTTTGTTGTGTATCAAGCCAGGTTTTAAGTAGAAGTGTTCAAACCATTTTTCTACAAACTCTCCTAACAGTGTCCTTGTGCTGTGCACAGAGTCAGAAAAACATTTAAATGCTGCAAGATAGTTGCTTTTCGTGCATGTTTTGAATGTGGAAAAACATTTATACTAATTATGTACAAAAAAAAAAAAAAGTGGAGGAGCTCTGTTCTCCTCTCTTTTATTTTTGTGATCCAAAATCTGGTTATAAATAAGACTGCATTTGCTTAATAGGGAAGTATGATCACTTTGCTTCGCCATTTCCCTCTTAGGTAAAATTAGCTGGGTTGCTAAGCCATCAAAATGCTGCTAAAAGGATAACAATGATGAGCCCAGCTGTGCATCTCATGCTCCCACAGAGCCATTCCTGGTCTTTTGTTTGTCACTGCCTTTTGTCTCTTCTCATTGAGGAGAACACAAATCACGGTATTGCCATTAAGTGTTAATTCTCCTTGTCCACTTTTTATTCCAGTAGCTGGTGGGAAGGTGACATGGATACCTGTTCACAATTCTTCCCCAGAGCCTTTTTGACTGGGGCAGAATGAGGAATAATAGCTAGATTATTACTGCTGTATGAAGGCAAACAATTACTGGTTGAAGCAGGTAATTATGATGCTGAACACAGCTAGGAAAGTTAACATCTTGGCAACTAGTTTAATTTTAAAATAAAACCTCACCCACAGTATGTTCTGTATGCAGAGGAACTGAGCAAAGAGCATTTGCTAAAGCCAAAATATCACATTTGGATGAGACTTCCCTAGTATTGAGATAATAAGTGTGGGATTTCACATCTGGCCTTTCAGGCTGGGCTTGTTTTTAAAAAAAACATCATCATTAATTTCACTTTTTTACTGAAGCCATCAGAAATTGCTTACCAGGGTTTTGTAGTGTGGTGAATAGCTTCTTATGAATTCTAACTTTGGCTTGATGGGTTTCCTGCTCTTCCCCTTAGCTTTCATAATGGAGAGGAGAGTCTAAAATGACAAAACCAGCAAGGAATAAAAATTGTGTTGGCAACTGCAAGCTGTGTGAGAATTCTGACCGCCCCAAATGTGGGTGTCTGAAGAGTTACTGCAGAGAACAGCAATGTTCATAAGCAGATTACTGAGTCATGAGCAGGTTTTGAATGTGATTACAAGCAGAGAGACAGAATTAGTCTTTGATTTCCATAAAAAATTAATGAGAGAGACAGACAGGGACAGACAAATTGGAGAGTTCACTTGGTTAATTTTCTACCCAGCAGCTATTCTAAATGTTCCTTTTACTCAGCAAAGGAGGATACTAAGTCTATATTGGTTATGTTGGCCAAGAGAAACTATTAATGTGCTAGAGGTTTACCTGGGGGTAAACTGTTGGCAAATTGAAAAAGCAACAATGTGCTCATTTTGGGACATTTTGATGCATCTTTCACAAGTGCAGTCAATTAAGTGCTGCTCTGGAAATGATGTTTGGCTGCTGTGCTCCTGTATCACAACTCTGCCTTCACATAAGCACTAGAGGACTGATTCCCTCCCTTAGAAGTCTGGTTGTGTTTTAAAAGGATATTATTTAAATTATGCCCTGCTACAAGTGGAATGAGATGGGATGAGACCATTGTTAATGCTACAGACGCAGCAAGTGCAACATCTCTACGTATCATTTTATTTCTTTTATTCATAGCTGCAGGGCAACTTATAATTGAAATAATACAACCCTAGCAGTGGTGCTCTGAAGGAGAGGGGTGTGGTTCACTCTCTTTTCCATGGATTCTATTTTGAATCTACTGAGGCCTCACTACTGGTTTTAACCAATATTTGACTACAATTTCCATCAGCCATGCTCCCTCAACTTTTGCTCAAGGCAGATAAAATGCCACCATTTAGCAGAAATATCTACTATTCCAGATAATTTGTGAGGAACAAAGCGTTCTGATGTTGTCATCTACAAAACGAAGTTAACTCAAATTTGCACAAAATACCAATGAACATTTTTGTGGAGATTTCTTATCCAGATCTAATGTCCTCTATTTAGACTATTTACAAATGTTTAAATGATAAGTTGATGAGTTCTGCCTCTGTTTAAGTGCAACTCACAAGCGCAACAGCGGAAGCTATGCTTTAAAAGGAATAATTGCCCTAACTATAGAAGATTTTGTTCCCATGGAAAGTGGATATGAAAGTTATGTTGTGTTATTTGCAACTTCTTTTTTTTTTTTTTAAATCTTGCAAAATGCTGACTTCTCAGTGGAAGGCAATAAAACTATTGTAAAACTCATTATGGAAATGGGCATATCTGGCTGGATGTATTCAGCAGATACTTTCTCTGTATAATAACATTAACAAAGATTCAACTTTAGGATGAGAGTATTTAGTATGAGGATATTAATGTAGTCTAGTGGATTTCAAGAATGTAATATACAAAAACTGATGTCCTCTGTGTGTTAAGAAGAACACCCTGCTGTAGTAAACAAAGTACTATTTCTTTAGATTTCTTGCAGAATTATTGGCAAGTAAGGCACATGTTTAGTTTGTGCTTCTATATTCTCTGTTATGGTAGTGTCTGCATCAACATCTTTGTGCTATGGAAGTGCCATAAATAATTCATGTCTTTTTTAAAATAACCATGGATTTATTTCCAATTGGCATGGAGAAGGCCTTTATTTTCTGTATCATTGTGCACAGTTGTAGTAGTAGCCTCTTACTTCAAAATGTTTGTGAGTCACTCAGAACAAACCAAATTACAGCAAACGTAGCCTGAAATTTAATTAGATGATCAACAATCATAGTTCAGTACTTTCCTAATACAGTATATGTTATTGTAGACAGTTTACAAGGCATTGTCTCTGCACCTGAACCCATTACTCTTGAAACAACATGGCCCAACATTAAACAATCCTGTTGATTGCACTGTGTTGAATAAAAGGGGTCCCTGAGAGTCTTTCTAGGTTAGTTAGTGATGTGTAACTCAGCAAAGCAGAAAGAAACCATGGTGGCTCTGCAACCCTGGCTCCTGTAGGGTTGGTCAGTTGCTGAGCATGGGGTCCCTCTTGGTGAGCAGCAGTGTGATATGTATTTCATCCTGGTTTTCTATGAAAACCAAGCCCATAGTGCCTTCAAATCTGTGCTGTTCCCTGGCTCCCAGGAGAACGTCCCAAACATCTTGCTTTAGATTAGGATGGGGCTGCTGTTCCATCATGACTGGGCCAAGATGGGCCACTCCTCTCTGTTTTCCAGGGGATTCTTTTATCTCACCTGCAGACCATTCATATGGGTAGACTAAAGCAGCCTATCTCACTTTAACAAGTACAGAGTAAAAGGATGTCTTTTGGTAGACCTTGAGAAAATTTAGAACTAATCCAGCAGAACTTGAAATATTTCTGTAGACAACTACATTAAAAATAA
Source organism: Calyptomena viridis (assembly GCA_013390005.1). Lineage (NCBI taxonomy): Eukaryota > Metazoa > Chordata > Aves > Passeriformes > Eurylaimidae > Calyptomena > Calyptomena viridis. The sequence continues at coordinate 209,648 of WEIV01008389.1, forward strand.
TTTCCAAGGTCAGCAAACATGGCCTGGATAGAGAAAGAATTCACTCAGTTATGTGAAGAGAAATAAAATGGGTAAATTAAAGCTATTGAATGTGGGAGGCAACCTATACCACATACAGCACTATACAGCTGGAAAATGGACTGCTCATATTCACATTATTTATTTCTGAGCTAGAAAGATGGATATCTGCATGGGTTAGAAGATGTTAGAAAAATTCCACAGATAAAGACATGCAGGGTAGGTTAGATCAGAACAGAAGCACAGGCAGGAAAAGGCAGCACAGCCCAAAGAAATAAGAAGCAATGCAAATAGCAAAAAACTCTAGAGGAACATGTGCCTTGATTTCATATTGCAAAGCCCAAAAAAGAGCCCAAGAGGAAGCAGAAACCCTGCTGACCAACCTGTGAGGAGGCAAATGGTCTTTCAATATATTTTGTTTTCCTGTTTTCAGGGGAAAAAAACCACAGTGGCTTGGATTCTCCCCAACTTTCTCTTCTGTTTTTACATTAGTGGGAAATTGTTTCACATTTTTCTCTATAGGTCAGTCTGGACTTTTTGTTTAAGGCTCTTTGTGAATACTAAACTGTAACCCATTCTTTCTTATGTATAACAGTACTTCTGGCAAGGTTTATCTCTGGTGGAATTACTCACACTCACATCTCAAGCCCTAACTCACTGTAAGAAGAAAGAGTAAAACATGGGTCTTGCTTTGACCAAACCTGGAAACCTGCCAGGAGTAGAGTGTCAGAGAGGAGCCTTTCCTTCCAGTTGACTTGGAGATCATCCCTCCAGCTGGTGGGAACCCTGAGCTGCAAAAAATGTAGGTATGGAAACAGGAAGCTGCTGCCTCTAAGTGGATGCCTCTGACCTCTTGATATATTGATTTATTGTGTACAGTCTGTCTGCTTCTCCTCTCCTAGACATATTATAACTTCTCTTCCTCTGCTAAAATCCTTAACCTAAAATATGTCAAACGGTCTAAGCCTTGATTATATATGCCATCAACCTTTCTTATTTAGAAAAGAATATCAGTGTCCCTTGTTTGTCTAACAAAGGTTAAGTTTAACCTTCTGGGCACAGTGCAAAGAACATCTGTTTATTCAGATTTCTAGCCTGGGGGCTGAAAAGCACAGTTTGTATTTGGGACCTCTGGCTGACATTTGTTAACTCAGTTTGCATGCATTTTAATGTGGTTTCTTGTACCCCAAGGTAGTTGTTTAGAATATAATATGATGGGATATAAATATATGTATGGCCAAATTATTATTTCTCCAAGTTATCTCTGATGGAATCTGAAGGAGAAAATGAGTTTTTGAGATCTTAACATCCTCAGATTGACCTCAAAGATAGTCACCAAGATTGGGGTGTGGAGCTGGACACACTGGAGTTGATCAGCATATGAAGCAGACAAAGAGAGGAAAAACAGTAAATCTGACTGGTTTGAGCCTTTTGCCTCTGTGGGGGGCAGCTGCTCTTGGGGAGTGATGGACAATGTTCTGTGTGCCAGAGCGTGAAGGAACTCACACCTCAAATGGGAGCTCACAGTGCCCAAACCTCTCCTGCCTGGGTGGCTTGGTGGCCAGATCTGTACACTGTGTTCAAATGTAAGTGCACCAGCACCATGTCAGGGACTGACACCAGTGCCTTGGACAAGGATGCTGCCACATGTGCAGAGGCTGCATCCCTGCTTGTGGGGGAGCATCTGACCTGTGCAAGGTGACCAAGTCCTGGGTCACTCCATGAGATCTCTCAGTCTATCTCTACTGTGTGTGATTCCTTACCTACCAATGCAATGTTGCATGAAAGCAGCAAAGAAATGTGTGTTTGCTAAGAAAGCCTTTTTCAAGTAGAATTCATGCTAAAAAGACTATTTGGAACATCTTTATTGTTGTTATGACTGTATAGAGCTTCTCTTAATGACATTTAATTATGAGGCCAAACTTGAGCTGACAGTATTTTATTAAAGCAAAAGGATAGAAATTCAAGTGTGCACCTTCCTCCAAATGTTTATCTAGCAGCAGGAGCCGATTATCTTGTGTGACACTGTTATCTGCCAGGGACTGTGTATCTATACCAAATTGAAGATACATTTAAACACAGAGGATTCCCAGTGTTTCTGATGATTGGGATAACCAACAACTTGTTTAAAAGTTCAGTACAGTTTATTCAATGAACTCAAATATTCAAACACGCTTCTTTGTTGGTAGGATTATTGCACTGCAGAAGAAAAGTGGGGTTTCTTAATGCAAAGGGCTGTATATACAGCCAGCTCAGATAGAAATGAATGTGTGTGTGCAGAAGTGTACTCAGCCTAGACTATCTCTCTTGAAGAACTTCACTCCTCTGTAGCAGTGTTAGCCAAGGATGAAAGGATGCTATTTTCAGATGCATTCCTTCACAAAACATTTAAATGACAAACTCTCAGTTCTCTTCCTTTGCAGGGTTTATCCCATTGGCTCAGGCATCTCCTCATTCTGTGTATGCTGCCAAGCGGGAGAAGTACCTGCAGCCCCTTATCTGCTGCTTGCATTGCCCTGTACCTTCTCCCAAATGTCTCCCCTGGCATCATAGGAGCTCCAGTCACTTTTGTTCAGGTGCCAAGTGACCATTCTTGTCACTTCTAGGCAAATAACTTTTCATCTTTGAAGCTGGTGCACACTCATGATCTTCACTCTGGGAAGACTCTCAGAAACAGGAATGCCTCATCTTCTTATGACAGAGCTACCTCATGAAGCCACAAACCATTTGCAAGGATGCCTCTAATTTCCACACTAACATGCTGTGGGAAAAGCCATCTGGATATTTCTCTTGAAGCAGTAAATGAAGATGTTTGCAAGATGAGCCTGTTGCGGCAACTGTCCAAACCTCCTGTGCCTCTTGCCTGCAGGTTGAGAGAGGTGCCAGCACTCCCAGCCCAGGGCTGGACCCACGCTCTGAGCTCACACACTTAACTTGCTTCTCAGCCTGTTCAGTCACTTGTCATCTTGGCTCTGCATGCAGTTTGCATGAAGCTGTCCTGGGCTTTGTTTGATAGGAGCTGCTGCAGTTTTTCACAAGAAGAATGTCCTGGCACCCTTGCAGGCATCTCAACCCTGTAGGTTTCTCTCCCTTTTCCCAAAAAAGTACGAAGATCTGTTACTAGTGACTGCAGAGCACAGTCTGCAAACAGACAGTGCACCTCGAATGGGCTGCAATTTTTAAAGGCATGTTAAAACAGGCAGTCCCTTGACTAGTCAGGCCATCTGGAGATCCACCCTTGGGCTTTCTAGACCAGGCTCAACCTACAAGAGCCCTATGAATTCACTCTGGTGAATATTCCCTCCTTGGCGATAAAACAAGTTTGCCAGCCTAATTTCTGGGGTTACTGAAATTCTTTCCATGTAAAAAGGCCTGGCACCTTCCTGTTCACAGGCAAGCAACAGGAAAAGCATTAGTCCATGGCCTGCTATATAAGCATATAAATTTATCACCTCTAGGGATGGAGTGTTTGTGTTCCCATATAGATTCTTAGGAAAAACCATGTTATTGCTTGGAAATCACACACCCACATGAGGAGGATCATCTGCAGTGGAGCTGTCTATCCAACAAACCAAAAACACCTCTACGGAGGGGAACAGAGGGAAAATATTCCACCCAGTGTGAAAGGGACAGCAAGGAACTCCACAGAAGGTATTTAACTGCATTTTTGTGTTTGACCCCTCAGGAGGTGTCTACAGCTAAGCATCTCATCCAAGGTGGGTACTCCACTGCAGGGAGGGAGCTCGGGGGGCTGTTCCAAGCTGCATGGCAGACCATGACCCTCCAGTGCTGCAGTTTCCCTGGCACTCCAGGGCATGGAACACGGCACTGCACTGCCAGCACAGTATCTGCAGAGTTGTGGCCCCTCGATGCTGCCATTTCCCATTCCTCTGCGATGCTCAGGCTCGTGAGCACTGTCTTTGCTCTCTCTTACAGCTCAGAGGGATCCCTGCTTTCCAGGGCAGAAAATTTTTCTTCTTTGTCTTCCATTTCATGGCATGTTCCTCTGTGTGAGAGTTTCAAAAGTGCACAGCTGAGCCAATGCCTTCACTCAGGCAGCATGTGAGTGTTGTATACAGTCAGTCAATGTACCCCTGCCTTCAGGGTCCCATGGCCCTTGAGGTGTATTTCATCAGCTTTGTATACATTTCAGTATCACTCAATAGGGTGAAAGCTTATCGTCATTAATTGTGAGGGTTTATGTTGGCAACCACTTAGTTCCTATGGTTACATCTCTAAGAAATTGTGAAATAGGCACTTCAAGGCTCTGGGCAGAGAAACAAATTGACTGTTTCAGAATTCATGAATGATAATAACTCATTTACTTATAATGCTAATAAATAATTGGTGTAAAATCTTCTAGTGCAGCCTTAAAATGCATAGGGTATTTAAAGGTCAGCACTGCTCTTAACTCTCCATTAAAACCCTCATATTGCAATAATGCATCCCAGATGGCAATTACAGTGTTTCAGGGTGTTCGCTTAGTAAATCTATAACCTGGTCCATTCCTCAGGGCTACCCCACGTGTGACATCCTGTGACACCACAGCAGGCTTTCTAGCCCATGCTAGGTCAATGTCAGAAAACCCCATGTTTCTGGACATACTAAAGATGTGCCATGGGAACAATATCCACTGTCTTATTGTTTTATGCAGCCCTTTATCTAGGCTATAGCAGGATCCTGAAAGAAACAGTGCTCTGTGGCTGGTAAATGCTCCACAATTTGTCTACAAGGTCACCCCTGTTACCCCACCCCATCAGGGAACCAGAATCCTTCTGGTCTTTGAGTTATTTTCCTGGCTGTGTTTCTCATTATCTCTATTTTTCAGTGTTACAGAGTCCTGGAGTATCTGTTTTGTGTTGTTGCTTTTCTAACTCCCTTTTCTCCATATTTTCTTCTGACTTGTGTGCTTTCTCTTTTGTCATCTGTTCTCTGCTTGTCTCATGTACAAGAAGGCTCTTCACTGCTTTGAGGTGATCTACCATGTCCTGTCCTATTTGTCTCATCAGTATATGTAGCAGTTCAATTTTTGTCACTCTTTCCCTGTACAGATTTTTCTTTGCCTGCAGTAAATTTTTTGTACCTTTTCTCTAACCTGCTTCTTTTTCCACCTTCTCCTCTGAGAGCCAGCTTTCCACAGTGAACCACGGGTGAGGGAAAAATCATCCATTTCTCTAACTATGCTTTCATCTTTGCAGTATTGTTCCTCTGCAACTGAGTTATCCTCACATTTTGCTTTTGTCCATCAGCAGTGTGTACTCAGCACAGACTTCCCCAGCTGTCTGTGGAAATGACCAGTGGCTGCAGTTATCTTAGAGCTTACTGATATGTTGAGTTGACTTTAAATTATCCCTTCATGATTCCAGGCGTGGGATGAATTGAGATGAATCACACAGTGATGAAGGTAATTCCTCCCATCAGCTGAACAATGAATCAGTTGCTATTTTTCTCATAGTTAAGATGCCATTTTGTATGTGGTGCTAAATAATGTTCCCCGTTAAAATCATGAGGCTGAATAAAGTGGTCAGTTTGTTACTGGCTTACAGGCTGATACACAGAATGGATTTCAGCAACACAGCCCTCAGTGTAAACAAATAATGTTTAATCATTTAGAGGAGGAAGTCTGGCGCCAAGTTAGGAGTTGTCTGAAAACATTATCCTCTAGAAATGTAGGAACAAGCTGTTGCTTCAAATGAAAAAACAAACCTATTACAACCCAAATTTCCTAAAGTATCTGGAGGTCCTGAAAGCAAGCCCAGGACTTAGTTCTGCAGTACATGTCTCACAGCAGATGGTCCTTTCTGTTGGTGATACCTGTCGGTGATGCAGTATATTTAAAAAAGAGAGGGGAAAAGAAAAAGCAGAGACTGGTATTCCTTCAAAAATATCCATAGAAATGTAATGATGGCACCTGTAGTTTTTTAAGTGTAGTCTGTGTGTTGTGTATTTCATGAATTAGAACTGGAAAAAAAGGTACTTCTTTTTTTCTGTGGATCAAAACCAAGAACTGGACTCTCCTGAGAAAAGTATGTAAAACCCAGAGTTGCCCTGGGAAGCTGGTTGCGTGTTTTCTGTCACTTCAAATTAGCAGGCTGTGATATGGAGGGAGGAGAGATACCAAAGTAATGTAGAGAGTTGTACCGTTGGGAGGGCGGGGTGATAACCTTGGAGTTAAACCAGAGCATCAGAGTGGGTTCAGGAGCACTCAGCCCAGCCAACAAGTCCCTGGATCTCCTATACATTTTCTGCCACCCATATATTTTCTGTGCTGAATGTGCTTCATGAGTGCTCTCCTGGCTGGGAGGCACTTGCACAGCAATGCCAATGGGCTTCAGCAGCTCCTTGCTTAGAGGAAGGGGGAAAAGTGAGAAGGAGGAGATGTCCTAAGTCCCAGGGCCCTAAAGGGTCTGACAGGTTCCATTTCTGTCACACACCTCTTCTCCTCTGTGTACAAACCAGCCACATTAGCTTATGACCTGACCTGTTTCAGAAATGCCTTCACCTTCTTCTTGGTTTAAGGCTAAAAGATTTGCAACTCAAACAGGAGCTTGTGCCCTTTATTCATTATGTCACTTCCAGCGTCAGCTAAATAAAGAAAATCCTTGCTTCACTTAAATTTAAAATGACACCAAATCATGATTCAAACTTGCAGTGACATTTATCCAGTGAGCTGGTGTTTGCTATAGGTCGAAGAAACTCATAAATATAGTTGTCTTCATGTCTCATGCACATTTCTCAGTGTTCATTGACAGTTATTAAGTGCATTAATTCTTCTGATGGTAATTTCTGTGTAGTACTGATGAAAAATGCATTTTTTTTCCCAGCGAGTTGGCACTTGGCAAATATCTTGATGGCAATAAATTAATGTACGAACTAAGTTTCTGTTGCCATGGTTTTCTTCTCCACTGACACACACAGTTACTATATCCTCACTCCAGCAAGGGTAGGAAATAAAACCACAGCCCAGATCACCTAGATGCCTGAAATCCTCTCCTCTCCTGACTCTCTCGTGCTGTTTGCCCTGACAGTGGTCTCCCTCTTTGCAGGTTTCTGTACAAGTCTCACCACATGTCCTGATCTGAGAGAGCTCCAGGCTCCTGAAAAGCCGAAAGAAGAACAATATAGATGTGCTGAGGAGTGTGCTTAGGCACTGGAGCATTTCCCTGCACCTTTCATGTGCCTCTCTGTGCTCTCACTCAACTGCAAGGCAAACTTTGCTGACACCACTTCCCTCCTCTTCACCCCACTGAGTGATGAGGCTAAAAGCAAAGTGGATGAACTCAAAACATCAAGGGACTAGGTTCAGTGCTCGGTGACCTCACATTATTTAAGTTACCTGGGGTTTCCCAAAGGCTTTTGAGGGAATGGAGAGAAAATTCAGTGGTTTGCCTGAGCTGTGCCCTGCAGCAGGGGTTTAATAGGCCCCATTCTGCAGAAACACCTTTATGTTTCTCAAGAGGAGATGACACAGGGTTGTAAACCAGTGCTACTGTTTCCAAAAGAGTAAGGAGGAGCCATGGAGATAGCAGTGGTCAGAGTATGTCCCTAGACTCCGGATGAAAGTAAAACATTGCTTTGACAGGACCTTCTGCTACGCCTGCAGTACTTCTGCTGTAGCATCATGCCATTCCTGTATGCCAAAAGAGCTCTTCTCTAACTGATAAGTGATGAGTAGCTCTGGTTGGAGGAAATGAAAGTCCTAGGACTGCTGCTGAGGTCTTCCATCAAGCACTGATGCTGCTATCAGCTAAATTCAGACAGGACCTTGGACAGCATCTGGAAGCAAAATTTCCCAGCATCCTAACCAAGTCTTACCATTTAAAGCAGTGATGGCAGCTATCTTCATCAAAATTGAGCAAGACACTTAAGGTTGTCTACTTGGTTATACAGCTGTGCAGGATCCTCTAATACTTATTTTCTCTCTTGCCTCAGTTCTGTCCTCTACTGACCAGAGCAGGTGACCATCATGCACCACTGTTTGCACTATTGACCTCTTGAGTTTGAAGGGAAAGAAACCCCCAGTTACACAGAGAACACAGTGAGAAATCAGCATGTCCGTATCTTTTACAGATAATCTCTTTATTAATGCAAAATTATTCACCCCGGGAAAAAATAGAACAAATGAAGTTTCACAGAAACTTGCTTTCAAAACAAGACTAATAATAGAAATTGATGCATGGCTGACCAGGTCTGTGCTGTTACTCTCTTTGATGGACTGGAAATAGTTTTGTTCTCTACAGCTGGAGACAAAAACTTTTTTCTCCCTTTAACAATAGAATAAATTGAATGGTTTTTTAATTTCAAATTGTGAATGTATTCTTGCTGCTGTATAGAATAACAGTTCTATTTTTCCTTCAAATTTGCCTTATTTTGTTGGCTTTATTAAGGAAGACCTGTTAACTATTTTTGCTTATAATACTAAATCTAGACAAGAACTTCTAGCACAATTTTAACCCATCTGAAAATGGTTAAATATTTCTCTCTGAAATGTACAAATCCTAATTTCTGAATCAAAGAGAATAAAAGTCCCTGCTTTGCTCTGATTCAGAGATATGTGCTGTCTCTGAAACAAACAACAATAATGGACTGGCAAAACTTCTAGTCTTAAGTTATATCAGTTTTATGAAATGTATTTTTATATTTAGAGCAAAACAAAAAAAAACCAAACCCAACCCCCCCCCCCCAAAAAAAACTTTCTAAGAGACATGGCAGAGCACAAGTAAATAATAAATTTTTCTGGCTGTTATTTTTGGGTGACTGTGCTGGGCTCCTTGGCAGTGGGTGAGCTCAGGGTAGCTGGAGTACAGCCTGTGCCTCGTCCTGCCACATTCCAGCATGTGTGCGTGGGAAGACTAATGCAGAGGATGCTTCATCCATGTTCATGAGATGTTCACATTGACGAAATTTGCTTTGTACCTTTCCAACTTCAGAAAGAGGTAAATGGCTCTGTCAGGAAGCCTGGTCTCTGCAGCAGTTATTTGAGGTGCTACTGCCATTACTCTCCATGGGTCAAATTCCCAGGTGTCAAATTCCTCAGCACTCCAGCATCTTTCCAGAGTTGGGCACTGTATTTGTTATTGTGTCAAAAGCAAATACTGTGCTGGGAGAGCAGAGATTGCTGCTCTTTGACAGTCTGGTCTTGCACTGCTGCAGCCTTTCCCTCTGCTCAGAGAGATTTAGGGACATGGGAGCAAACAGCTCTTCCCTGATGCTCCTGTTATCACTGGCTTAGTGCAGCCAGACCTTGCTCTGCACTGGTACCCCAAGGCCTCACTGAATGAAGAGTTTGCAAGATTAAGCCCTTATAGAAAGGCTGATCATGTACTCTCCCTCTATCATGACCTCCCCTAAAAAATAGTGTGTAATAATATCACCAGGAGAGACTAAAGGGGCATAATCTACGTTAACTGAAGCAAGAGAAAGTCTTGCTCTAGCCAATGTTGAGCAGAAATACAAATCCTGAGTGCCAGGGTGCAATATCTGCCAGGTTACAATGCTGATGGCACCTTCCTGGGAGCCCTATCAGGATTACAACACCGAGCTGCTATGGGAGTTTATATTTATTAATACACATAGGGCTTGATTTAAGCACAGCAGCTCAGCAGCAAAGCTACCTCTGATTTATGGTGCAGACAAGAGGTGACAGTGAGATACACTCACTGACATGTGGGTTTGCAGCCTAAAGAGACATGAGAGGCAAGTAGAAATGATCTGCATGGTTGCAGATAACTGACAGTTAATATATGATATCCAGATATCTCATTCTATATTAATACATCTTTAAAGGTTTGGTCATAAAGATCTGGTCATAATTTTTTCAAAGAATATGATAGCATAAAACCCCTTTTCCCCCCTTGTATCCATTTGTCAGTGTAAAAGTAAAAAACCCTATCATTCCAGCTTTTTAACCAATGGCACATCTATGCTTCATACATTATTGAATGTTTCTATTTTTCCCAGTGAGGTTTTTTTTCATTCTAATGTCACCTGATCTTTGTGCAGTTAATTCCCTTGTCACCAAGCCATGTAAGTACTGACCTCAGAGTCTCAGAATAGCCTTGCCAAAAAAAAAATACAGTAGCTTAATGTGCATCACTGTCATTGAAGGCTCTGCATATTTCCATTATAAAACCCCAGTTTCAGATGGCTGGACAATATGGATTGGTGTGGCTGCATTCAGCTTTCAGGAGGGAATTTAATCTTAGAAATTGGGTCAAAGAATTTGATTTGGCAGGAGTGGCTGAGAGTGGCTCTGATTCAAACCAGAAATTTTTCCGGGCAGCTCATTAATTTAAACAATTGGGTTAAAACATTCCTTATTTTAAAAGTGAGAATGAACTTTCATCAGCTAAGTTATTTAAGGGTGAACTGAGATGTACAGGTGGAATAAAAACAGGAGCTGTCCAGAAGCCAGAAAACAGAGCAAACTGATGCACATATTTTTTTAATATTCTCTTCCTATCTTGCTTCCTTAATATTTTATAGTGTCAGCAAAGTTAGGTCTTTCTCAATACTGTATGTCCTTTGTGTAGTTAGCTTTGACATTGAAGAGAAGGAGTTATAAATTACATGTCTGGCTGGTGGAGATGGGTTCTGAGCCCCCACGGACACAGACCTTCTTGGAAGAGATACTTGGAAGATCAAGGTCTGAAAACAAACACACACATAGAAATCCTGTTTTTCTTTGCTTCCTTTTTGTCCTGATGACAGAGATTTCCTGGGGATCTCTGGAATATGGAAGTAGGGAATATGGAAGCATAGTGGCAGTGCCAGGGTGGCTTTTTTCCTCCACCAACAATGAGAGCAGTGTGATCACAGGAGTCCCTGTTTGCTGATGTGCCTTTCCCATCCCTTCTTCGATGTGTCAGAGGCTCTTAATGATCCTGAATCCACTTGGCTGAGAGAGTATTAATTGGGCAATTCCCCTGAGTCGGTCAAGTAGACAACATTTGTGAACACTCGTCAATTAACTTTTTCCTTTCAAGGGCTAATGACTCTAAATAACACCTTGAGCTTATCGCTGCCGCACTGGGGCGGGAGGGGACCCTGCAGTCAGCACAGCTCTAGATCTGGAAATGTACCTGCTAAGAAGATTAAGTCTGCAATGCTGAGCATTAAACCCATCAATATTTATACAGTGGGCAAAATTCATATCAAACCTGTCAGACAGAATCTGTCACGGTGGTGTTTCTAAAAGGTTACCAGCCTCCAGATACCTGTTTTTCACTTATGAACAGGGTCGAAGATGAATTGTTTTGCAATTTGAGTCTTAGTCTACTGGTAAACTGCCGGATTCATTATTGAATTAATACCTTGCTTGGGTCCATCCGCAGGCACTCCTCTAGCACACACGATGAATAACAATTGGAAGGATAAAGAGGATAAGCTGGAAATGTTTTCACTTCAGAGAAAATGTCTGGTTTGTTCAACTGCCCTTTATCAGAGTTTCTGTACAAAAGGCAAACTCTCACTGGGCAGTTCTGGCCTCTAAGATGGGGTCTCTCTTCTGAGCAGCCTGTCCTTGACAGCAGCTACTGTGGGGAGCCTGGAGAAGAGCAGAGGTACCTTTTTAATATACTGAAAATCTTAGTTGAACATTACTTCGACAATTATCAACAGGCACCAGGATTTGTCTGCATGTGTTCTCTTCCTCCAGAATTGGGCTGAGGAGTGGAGTTATTAGAGCCTTTAGGGGGAAAAAAGAAGCAAGTAAGATATGAGCCTTTGCTCTCACCAAGTAGAAAGAGAAGATTTGTAACAAAATGAGCAGCATGGCAGAGCAAGGTCTGGTATGTAGAAGGGTTCTCAACACAATTCCTCTTCTGAAGCATTATTATATAATGGATAGAAAGCCAAGGAGGAGGTTACTGAAAGTTTATAGAGAACCACATGACCTGGACAGTGTCCTTTTAATTCCTGCTACCCCTGACAAACACTTTCAGTTCACTGCAGGGATACCTGTCCTTTCCCTTTCACCATAAGACAGGCAAATCAGAGAAGGGAAACTTTTCTGATGCATAAATGCTATTGTGAGAGGAGAAAAGTCAGCATGTAAGAAAACCATCCAGGTGATGTATTTTGGGGAGCAGAATCCCCCTGCCAGCTCATTCCCTCCACACGCTGCTGCAGCCCATTGCTGCATTATGCTGGTGGGCAGGTGATGTGTGAGGACTGCAGGCAGTGCTGATGCTGGCCATATTCTCTTTTCTTCCCTTTTCAGACTGCAATTCTGTATTTCAACTTGTCTTCTGCTTGTAATAAATATTAATATTAACCAACTGTGTTGTCAGAGTGTTACCTTATTAGTGTGGCACAAGAGTTTCCAGTCTCCTGACAATAATCTGCTGTAAAGGCAGAATCCCACCAAGGCACTGCATGATAAACACCCTCAGGTTCCTGCAAGTAATTGATACAAGCTGCAGCTGTGGCTAAGGAGAATCCCTGCAGAGGACTGTCAGGATTCTCTGTATCTCCTACATGATGTGGCCCTGGAAAGACTGGTTTAGAAACCACAATTACAGGAGCCCCAAAGGTCATACACCTGTGAAAACAGCTCCATAAGCTGAGTCAGGAGGGGGCAAGTGCCCAGTGGGCTTTCTGATGCCCCAGTACCATGTTTTCTCTGCCGGCTGTAGCTTGGATGGCAATGGATATGAGTCATGATCCTGTTACTGGTGCAGACATCAGCCTTGCTCCTTCCTCAGTGTAAAATTTCTGTATGAGTGGCAAATGAAGAAAACATTGAAAAATCCAATATGGTATTAGCACTTGATACATCACCCAAGTGCTGCCTCTCCTTAGTAACCTGTCTGCTCTGACATAAAATTTGCTTTGCTTTTTCCCCCAGGCCTACAGGAAACCCGTATGCTTTTCCTTCTAGTGGGAAATTAGTTGTATAGTAAAAATATTTATTGAGGCATGGAGATCTTGATCCCTTACCTGTTTGAATCAATAGAAAGGATATTGATTTTGGTGGGTTTTTTAAGACAGGCTCTATGTTTTATCTCTTTTTCAGTAGATGAATTCCGTATTGATGCATGCTTTGTCCCTATGAGTCCTCATCAAGTTTGTATGTCTTTTTGGAAGGAATAGGAACATAAAGGAGAGTAAAAATGGTCATTTTATAGCTTGGAGTTGCACCATTAGAATATTAAAATGTGTATTGCAGTTGGTGGCTAGCTTTGCTTTATCCTGAAGACCTACAGGTATGGTGGTTGAACTTGTTATTTTTCATCCATGGTATAAAAGCTGCCAACTCCTTTAAAATTCGATGCAACATGACATTTGTGTCACATTTTATCTGTTGACATTGGTTTATGTTATGTCAACTGATGTGATGTAACCAGACACAGCCTAATAGCCAGTGATGTGCAAAACAGGCATTTTTGTTCTTCTTCTTAGGACTAGTGCAAAATAGCACAAAAGGCAAAGAAATAAAAAAAAATCTTTGACTTCATGAATGAGACATTGTCGGGGGCAGATACCATAGGGTTAACACTATATGTCACCCCATATGGTTACCCATCTAAATTGAGAACTCGCCTTCATATTCAGAAATTATGATGAAGGACATGGAATTCCCTTCATAGCATTGGTGATTCAGTTTTCAGAAGTCAACTGAAGCTTTTATCGAGGTGTTGATGCCCGGTGGTTTAGTTCAATGAATCTCTATTACAGGGCTTTTCCAGACTGGCAAATGTAGAAGGAAGGGAAGGATGCAAAGGGATCATATCACAGCCCTGTGTTTGGGAAATCCCAAGTGACAGAGCAGGGAAAATCTGCAGGGAGATGAAGTCGGATTATTTCAAGCCCAGCAAGTGTCATGCACCCTGGGACTCCTTTGAGCACAGTGCAATTTGGAGGTGCTGTGTTTAAGTTTCACTGTGAGAAAACCCTTTTCCAGGTGTTTAGGGGAATGAAATATGAAGCACAGTTGTCTGCTGCCTGACTGCTGAGGAGGGACGGAGTGTGGCCCTGTCAAGGAGGATGCAGGGGGCTGCTCTTGGGGCTAGAAATTCTCACTAGGCAAAACCTCAAGGGCATGATGTGGCCTGTTGAATTGCTTTTTCAAATTTGACTCAAGTGAGTCTAAATGCCATACAAGGATAGTATCTATTGCTCTTAATTTTACCAGTGTGTGCTGGTTTTGGCTGGAGGAGGGTTAGTTTTTTCCATGGTAGCTGATAAGGGGCCCGTGTTTGAATTTGTACTGGAAACAGTGTTAATAACCCAGGGATGTTTTTGTTACTACTGAGCCTGGCTTGCACAGAGCCAAGAGCTTTTCTGCCTCTCACCCCACCCCACCAGAGAGCTGACTGAGGTGCACAAGGAGCTGGAAGGGGACACAGCAAGGACAGGTGACTCCAGCTGAGCCAATGGTTATCCCAGACCATATGGTGTCATGTTCCTGGCATAAAGCTGGGAAAGAAGAAGAAAGTGAGATGTTTAAAGTGATGGCATTTGTCTTCCAAAGTCACCATTACCCATGATGGAGTCCTGGTCCCCTGGGAATGCTGAACACCTGCCTGCCCATGGGAAGCTGTGAATGAATTCCTTGTTTTGCTTTTGCTGCATGTACAGCTTTTGCTTTATCTATTAAATTGTCTTTACCTCAACCCATGAGTCTTCTCATTTTTACCCTTCCCATTCTTTCCCATGTCCCACTGGAGGACTGAACAAGCAGCTGTGTGGAGCTCAGTAGCTGGCTGGAGTCAAACTGTGACACACTGCCATAAAACAATATATCAAATAACCTTGGTGTCCATCACACTACCAACTAATACCAACTGGGTGTAAAAAATAATGTGGTCAGCCAGGTATTCTTGAAAACTGAGCCGAGGTAGGAATATTATTCTGAAACACCTGAATTTCTGTGGGATTGTTGCTCCTTTAAGTGATGAGTTGAGCCCAGCTGGCCATCAAATCTTACCTCAAAGACTAGACATTTTTGTCAATATTCCACTTTTTGCAAAACGAAATACTGATAGCAGAAAGATCTTTAAGCATGTTTAACATGTATAATACCAAGTGATGTATTTACAGTTCAATAAAAAAGCTAGAAAAGGTATTTGTCAGGGAAGTGGTGGGGTAGGTAATTTATGTTTTGTGTGAAAGATCATTTAGGAACACTTGAAGAAAATCATAATGATTCCTGATTTTCTGCATTAAGCTTGCCTTTGTAGTCATACAAACTGACATCCAGCCTAAGATGGAGGGCAGAGTAAATTGTCTCAGGGCTGCCAACAAGGAAACATGAACCTTTTCACTGTTGAAGCATGGCAGGAGCCTGCCTGCTCTTCACCATCGGTCCTTGGTGGGGAAGGTGAGGCTGCTGTCTCTGCCAGATAACCCTCAGCCAGGTGACAGACTAAATTCAGAGCTGAAAGTGGCAGAGAAAAGGAGGATTAAAAGTGTCAGGAGATGCAGTTTCCAAACCTGAGCTGGGAGATTGGCACATCTGCTCCCTTGCTCAGCATTGTTATCATAAATTGATCACATCTAGGTGCATCTGCAATGCTGTCACCAGCTCTCTCCTGGACAGCTACATCTGCTGTGCATCTGGCTTTCCTTTTTAAGTGACAATAGTATTTCACTAGACTAGAAAGGCACTTGATAAAACCATTCTTAGCAGTCGTTTAGGGAAATAAAATAAAAACATCAGCTCTGCTGGGAATCTCATGCACAGGCAGTTTAAACCAGTGTGCCTGTCTGTGGGGTGCCCAAGCAGGAGTGGTCCAGTGCAGGGACAGTGAGGAAGGTGGGGTTGGGGCACATGGACGCCCCACTTCCCCAAGGCCATGGCAAGGTTAGAGCTTCTCTGCAGATGCACAGCTGGGCAGGACCCTACAGCAGCTGCTCCCTGCATAGATACAGCTTTGCAAAGGGCTCAGCGTGGTCTCACCCCATTCACCTGGGTCTCTGTGGGTCTTCGTCAGGATTTGAACAGAGATTTCCAAAAAGTTTGTGCCATCACTCTCCTGAAACTGGTGAAGAGGAGAGTGGGGGCAAACGTTTTCTTCTTACTGCCCTGACTTGAGCTGCACATGCATTTGCAAGCTTGAAGCCAACTTGAGTGAATGTGCTTTATTAGCTGTGCTGGCCTGATTAGGCTGGAAAAACAGAGCAGAGCCAAACATAAACCCTTCCTACTAATCAGTACTGTGTCAAAAATGTGACGCCATAAAGGTCCTTTATATTTTGGCTAACTGCTTTCCCAGTACAAGCAAGATTAATTTTTATGTACTGCTCTATATTTTTACAGTTTAGAGACTTACAGGAATTGTGATAACATTTGAATGACAAGAGGGAGCTGAACTGTCCCAGCATTGGTCTGAGAGCCCTTGCTCAACCTACTGACATTTCAGTAGGACTCTCATTACCCATGCTGCTCAGCTGTTTCCAGCAAGATCACTTCTGTAACTTTTTACTAGCACTTATTTTCTTCCCTGACACTATCTTGTGCTTTCTGTAACTCTAGCAGCTCTGGTGGGTAGATGCAATTTAATCACAGCAAAGCCTGTAGCACACTCGTAAATGAACTGGCACATCCTGATTTCTCCTTACAGAGAAAACCCTGGCTGCTTTGAGATGGCTGCTGAGCAAAAAGTGCAGGATAGAACGAGAATGGTGTTTGAAATTATAAATAGTGGATGGATATGCTCATAACCAGTTTTTAACAATGTTTTGCTAATTACAGGAAAAGATTCTGTCAAATGTGGCTTTCTGCTTTTTTTGCCATTTATAGACAAACATACATCTCCCTATATGTTTTCTCCTTGTGACATTTACAGCTACTAAAGCAGATAGATAGTGAAGCTACAGGCCTGTACCCTACGGCGTTTGATATCTATGACTACTTTCCTATGGGGACTAAGTTCATTCCTTTAGAGAGCAGCACAAAGCACCTCACTGAGGCACCATTACCCAGCAACCTGAAACATTGAAGGGCACAGAAAGGCATTGAAACTCCCCCAGTGGAGCAGGGGATACAGTCAGGGCTCCCTCACATAACTATTTGCTGGTCCTCTATGTTACGTCTTCAGTATGTGAACATTTGGAAGGGCTGGTTCTTCAATTCCATGTGTTATGTGCAGCAGGGAGAAGACCTAAACAACATCTGCAATGCCAAGAGAGCTTGCCACTCTGTGACTAAACCCAAAATATTGTGTTAGCCACAAAGGATAAATAATGGATAGCAGTTGCCCCTTCTGATCATTTTTGGGTATGGTGCCTTTTCTGTGCTAAGAACTCTGCCAAAATATTGAAAGAAAAAGAAATATGCTTTGCAGTCATACATTTCCTCAGCTCTTAAAGCCTCGTCACAGTAATTAAGTTGTTCCTGGCAATTTTAGTCCGCAGGTCCCTTACACACAACGCAGCAGCAGTGAGGCAATTACACACTGGGCTCTGCACTTAATGCAGGGAAAGGGACTGGAGCAAAAACCCTGAAGGAAAAAATCTGTGGGGAGAGCACACTGCTGATCATAAGGATTTCTGGGCTCAGTGACTTGGGTGTTCCCAGCCTCTTCGTTCTGAAACTTGGATCCATCCTTTGAGCCATGGGATTAATCCAGAGAATGAATCCTTGAAAGCATTCCTGCTGCAAATGGGGCTTGGGCCTCCCAAGACTCTGAGCAATTAAAACTCCTGATTTCCCTTCAAATTCAATAATGTATTCTTATATGCAGTAAGGTTTTGTCTGTAACATATGAGACCTGAGTACTTTGATGGAAAGAAAAAAGAGGGAGCATTTGGAAAATGTGTTTAATAATATTTTAGTCAGAACTTGTTAAAAAAAAAGGCATATTCTACATGAAGTGAGCAGTATGAAAATCCAGTATCTGGGACACTGTTTAAAGAAAAAAAGGCCATCTCTAGCGCTGAACCAGAAGTGTAATGAGTGAGGTTCCACTGTCCTTCCATGACACACTCACATCTGCACAGGCTGCATCTTGCATGCGTGTTACTGGAGGGAGTTTCAGTGGGGTACATGCCATCAGTGCACAGAGACAACGTTAGGCACAATTTTGAGGCTGTATTTTCCAATTACCTCCTGAATAACTGGAAATGTATGGAAACCAGACTTAGATTTCAGATTCCTGAGTCTGTAAATCCTTTTATTGTCAGTGTTTGTTTTCAGATTCAAGACAAGTCTAACAGTTTTGGTAATGAAAGAGATGTATCTCTTTATCTATAAGTCCCTTGTGTTGTTTTGAAATCCCACTTGTGTGCTGTATGTGCCTCCAAAGCGCTTTTACTGTCTTTGTTCATTGTAAACATTTTGTGAAAGAATTCTCCATCATTTTTCTTTGTGCTGAATCTGGCTATATCAGCTATTTCACCCTAAAGCCCTGGTTAGAAAACTGGGTATTTCTTTCTTCCTGTGGTATTCTTCACTGTGCTTGTCATCTCATCACTGAAATGGAAATATTTTACTAGTTAAATGGGGAAAAAAGCAGTTAAGGCAGATGTTGTTTCATCATCTGGCTAACACAGAACTCCTCAGCATTCAGAACTGTGGTTTACTGCAACAAATTAAGTGCACAAATTTTTCATGTGGAAGAAGTGATTTCTGAATTCCCACTGAAACCCCATTTCTTCTGTAGCAAGATGAGTTAATGAAGAAATTTACAATTTGGCATCTGTTAGTGCTACAGAGAAGCTTATTCTGGCTCTCAGAAGTAGTTTTGTGTTATTTTCCATTATTTTAAACTCCTTCAGCCATAATTTGGAAACAGCAGCTGTGATCATTCCTACAGATGGACTTTTTAGTTTCCTACCTCTCTTAGTTCAAGACAAATTACGCCCTAAACTGACCACTGGGTCTTTAGCCACCTGCTTTTAGTCCTGGTCAAAGGCACAAGCAAAAGGGAGGGAAAAAAGCTGAGTAAAACCAGCACTTCTCCAGCTGTCAGGTGGTTGGTTCATCCCAGCTGTTTTGGTGCTGTCCCTCCTTGTTGTGCCAATGCAGTGATACATTCCCAATGGTGAAGAAACCCTCTCTGTGTGCAGGGTGATCCCAGCTTGGGATGAGATGAGAAACACTGTTGGGCTTTGATCTGGGAGAAGAAGCTGCCGCCATTCCCCATACAGATGGATGTTTGTGTTTTTCCAGGTCTGTAATTCTTGCAAGAAATTTTGTCACAGAGTTGATTTCTTCCAAAAGGCAGTAAGTACATTCTTTGTGCTTTCAGCAATGGATGTACCCAGTGATTTCATTGAAAGAAAAAATGCAGATGACGTGAGGAAAAAAATTTGATTTGGTTTAAAAATAGAAATTAAATTTTATTTCTAGATTAATGCTTTGGAAGTTTTCTATCTTCCTGACATTATGTACCGCACTTCTGTCATGTCCTTCCTTACTGGGAAATAATTGGAATGCTAAACTGAATAGTTCAATGATTATTCTTGACTCCACTTTGAATTTTTTCAACACTTTACATGCCCATCTCAGGTATCACTAGCAACAGAATCTGTTACACTAGTTCAGTGTTGCACCAACAGGTACCAGGATTGGCCTTTCTCTTTTTCCCGTGATTTCATGGACCAGGAAAAATACTCTGGTTCAGGTGCAGATCTGGGAGGAAGAGTGGTTGCTCTTTGAGGCATAGATAAGCAGTTCTCCAAAGGACAAAGAGAAATGCTAGGTGAATTAGCAAGGAGTAAAAAGGAGTAGAAAACAGAAGCCGAACAAGGTTAGAATACATTAACCAGTTAGATGTACCAAACAGGAAAGTGCCAGAACGAGCATTCAAGAAACTTCAGAAATAAATTAAAGCTACTCTTTCAACTTCTGAGGGAGAAACATTTGAGAGTGTATTTTTCAAAATATAAAGCCAAGAATTCCACTTTTTGGTAAAACTAAGCCTTTAAAGTATAGAGCTAAATCTGAAAAGAATAGTGACATTCAAGAAAAAGTTTTAAAGATTTAGAAATGCAGAACACGAGATTGTGAAATTAACTGAATACAGAGAAACACCATTCCCTGAAGATACTAGACTCAGGGAGACACCTCTATCTGAAGCTTGCATTCCAGCAGTAAGAAATAATGGACGTGATCTAAAGCACCAAAATGTACAGTCTTTAAAACAGCAGTACTTGACCAACCACGGGCCCTGCTGTTCAGTGGGGTGCTCTCCTGCCATGCTGCTCCCTACATCCACCTGGCTGTACATAAGCTGGGAAACAGCAAGCTGACACACTCCTTTTCTACTGTGGTTTTCATAGGAGCTTTTCTAAAGTTGTCAAATTATTATTTTTTTAACCTAATGATTTATCTACAAACCTGATCTTGGGGCCTGAATGAATCTGTCAGTGTTCTTCCTCAGCAGCAAGAACATTTAGACAATTAGCCCACTGCCAAGGGAAATTGGGGGATCATTGTCATCAGTTCTAATGACAATCCTGTATAAAGGATGCTTTAGGAATAAGAAATCAATGAGACAGTGATTTGAAATGACCCAAGGACTTTTCAAACCAGTGATTTAATAACACAGTGAATAAAAGAATGAAACTTACTAAGTACTAGTGGTCCAGAACAGAATCTGCCCAAAGGAATTTTCTGATATTACTTTTATTTGCTTGTCATAATGCATTTCAGATAAATTTTCCCCTGTCTGTTCCATACACTATACTAAAGAAGAAAAAAAGTTTCCTATTCAGTTTGGGTTTTTCCTGAGCCTTTTTTCCTCCCTGGTTAACTAAAAAGGCATTAAAACACAAATATTTAATTAACTGACAGAACAATTTAAGCCAGGTTTGAAAGTGGTCCTTCTAACTGTAGATGTGTGCCTGGAGAAGCAACAAGGAGAAAATCCCTTACTTTGAGACACATTTAAGTTTTTCTTTCTTTTTTTTGCGCAGAGTAGAACCTTTTTGATTTCACTCTTTTACAAAGTAACTCTTTGTCAAATTAAATCCGAAGATCCCTGTCAGAAAGCACTTGACTTTGACAAGCCTGACTGGCCCGTGTAGCCTGAAACATGGTAATGGCTGGCACTGGAATGAAAAGGTCTTGGATAATGAATAAAGAATATTTTAGTAGCATGACTCATAAGTAATACAAAGGCAGCTCTGGCTATGTCTGTACTAATTACAGACTAGTTGCTATGTTGTAACAATCATGGATATTAAGTGTGTGGGATGCTGAAATGTGTGGGCATCCTGCTAAGCTTGATCTCAGTTCCTTGCAACTCAAATCCTGTCTGTCCCAGCTGGAAAGTGGGCAATGTATGTAGGTGCCTAAAAATGGACTGACGGGGACTAAATGTGTGTATTTATTTTTTTTAAACAAATTTTGCTGGGCTCTGCTGAGCAAAACTCCCTGAGCTGTCAGCATCATTGAAATATGTTGCACAGTCCAGCAGTCAACTGTCCTGTTGCAGCCTGGTGCTCTGTGGCTGTTCCTCATCCCCAGCACTGCCACAGTGCAGCATTTCCAGAGCATCTCAGTGGGATGGAAGAGCAGGAGCAGCAGCATTTCCAAGCTATGTTGGCTCTGTACAGGCTTGCTTTAACTTCCAGGATTTCAGGGAATGTAGTAATGTTGGTTGCTGTGGCTTTGAAAAACAGAGTTGGGTTCAAAAGGCTGGGGATAAATCTTGGACAGGCAACTTAGAGATGCTTGAGGGATATGTCTGGAATGGGACAGCACTGCTGAGCACTGCCTGTGTAAGTGATGGGCTTCCTGGTCTGGTTACAGAGGCATGGGCTTAGGCAGTAAGATGTCAGTGTGACACAATCCTGCAATTTAGTGGAGCCAGGTCCAGATGTAGAATTTGCTCCATTTCAACAGTTAATGAGTTGGAAAATTATCCAAGCTCAATTTTCTGTTTCCTTCAAGGTTCTTGCTTCCTGAGGTTGGGTGATTATTTCCCTGGGCACCATTTGCCCTTGCCCACTCCTTGTCTTTCTATCCTTCAGGCTGAAAGGATTTTTCTCACTTTTCTGAAAACAGGAGACCCACTGCCCGTTTTCCAGATGCTTTAGAGATGTGAATCATGGTGCATGACAAAGCTGCTCTGACTTGGCAATACCATGTAACTCTTACAAGTAAAGATTTCTGTATTTAGGTAGTGTGGAGTGATGAAGGCAGTCCCTGTGCTGAGACAACTATGCACAGAAAATATACCCATGGTTGTTAACTATCCATAGCTACCATCTGACGATGTTTTAAAAATACATCTATGGCTATTAACTATCCACACCTACCATCTGATGATGTTTTAAAAATCATCTGAAGCATGGTAGCAAGCTGAAGGGCCACAGACTGCAGCAGGGAGGGGAACTAGAGATGTGAGTAGGATTTTGGGAAGGAGTAGTGGGTTTGTTTTTGGATTAATATCTTTGGTAATGAAGAACTGAGAGGAGAGAAAATGCCTCTTGCACTGTGGCCACCTTCTCTAATCACACTAATGTGACTGCAACAAAAATAACATTTTGCCTGTCATTATTCCTCGTGGGATGCTCCCCTAAACTCCCTGCTTAGTTGCCAACATCCCAGTCCACAAGAACAGGGGTATATTTCAAACATCTCAGTTGCCATGAAGAGAATGAGCTGCCAGAAGACTGCACTGATGTGTTTGCTTTGACACCAGCTCTCACTCCTGTATGGAGCAGATTGTCAGCAAGGGCAGAGCTGGAGTGGAGCCCAGGCTCTGCAATGCCCAGCTTTGCTGCTGCACAGGCACTGGTGAGCAATGGGGAGATGCCCCCAGAGGCCCAGAACACCTCACTCAGTCTCTCCCAAAGCTCTTCATCACTTGGTGGTTTCTTATGCCAGCACAGCAGATTTGCAGATTGTGCTGTGAAGAGTAAGGGTTGAAGCCAAGGCTGTTGCCTGTTCTACTGTCTGACCACTGTTTGGGCAAAGGAGTCTCCTTCTTGTTTGATAGGTTCACAATATCACTGCTTGCAATGAGAATTTTTATCAAGTTAAACAGAACATGCACTACTGTAGGGCACCAACATCTTTTTAGATGCTTTGCAGCTTCAGACTGGCCTGCATGTCCTTCACTATTTCCACTTACAGGGAAGAAAAGCAGAGTTTAACCAGCAGAACATTTTCCAGCTCTTCTTACCAGCATACTTCAACCAAATAATCACAAAATGCTTACCATTTTTGGTTTTATGTTTTGAAGAACAAAATTTCCCATTAACATTGAAATTAGTATTTGTAACTACAGCAACTATGCAGGTTGTTATTTAGCCCCTGAATACATATGCAAAGTATCCTAGAGATTGTCTGTTTTGTCCAACACTTTAATCAGGAGCTGAATCTAACAAAAGCCCAACTTCATGTGAGTGAATATTCATGGGTTTGCACAACTGAAATGTTTACATCATTAGTAACCTTAGAAGCACTTACAGTAATTTCTTATTTCCAAAAGCATAATGGGAGGTTCCCAGGAGAGTCCCCAGATTTACAAATTGTGAACAATACACAGGATTTTGTTTAGAGGATGTTTTGAACAGACAGTAATGCTACAGATGGAGCCTGTGGTAGCAGTGGCACAGAAGATGTTCCCAGTCTCAGCATGGCTGTTGTTTGCATGGCTCCTGTCCATTCCAGCATGGTCCAAGGGCAGAGACCTGGTGGCTGCTGTGGTATTGCCAGAGGTGATGAAAACTCTCAAAATCTTGTAAGGTACTGATGTCATTTGTGTAACAGGCACAGCTACTCATGGTGGTGTTTCCAGGGGGTTGTAAACAAGGAGAGCCTTTCAAACACAGGGAGCACTCTCTAAGCAAGAGTCACTGCAACAAAAGAATCGAGAAAGCGGAGGGAAATGGAGGGGAGAAGTTCCCTCCATCATAAACGGGCCTGTGACACCCCAGTTTCCATTCACAGGGAGTAAAAAGCAAGCCAGGAGAAAGATGTGGACCTCCCACCTGACTTTGAGAGCATACTGTAAGAAATGGGGACATATAGCATTTTGCCTAAATGTTCATAATTCCTTATAGTGCCTGAAAGATGCAAGGGCTTTGGAAAGCTGGCAGAAGCCTTTCCCTTTCACATGCATCATGGAGAAGGTGAGCTGTAAACTCAGCCCAGTGCCAGGATGATGCTGGTGGATGGAGAACGAGGACAAAGCAGATGTGACCTGCAGAGGGGAGTTGGAGGGCATTCACCAACCTTCTTGCTGCTCTTAGCAGCACCCTGAGGCAATCACATTTTCATGCATCTCTGGCAGGGTCCCCATGACCAAGGAGGGATCACAGCCATGGCTCAGCCCAAGGGACATCACAGTCCCACAAGAGGGTTCAGATGTAGCAGGTTAAGGGGCAGAGAAAGTGGCAGGACACAATGGCCTGTAACTGTGACAGCCCCATTGCTGCAAACCTGTCCTTATTTTGCAGGCTGAATTATTTCCAATACCTCACCCACAGTGTGCAGAAGTAGGCAGGGATTGCTTTTGCATGGGTGGTGCTCAGCTACAAAGCTGCATAGCAAAGGCAGGTGCTATTAATAACCCCAGTGTCCCCGTCCTTCCTACATCATGAGCATCTTCCAGTGGCTCTGTAGCACAAATCCCACAGGCAGTGGGGACAGATTACTGTGTTTTGTGTTTTCAACAGCCCTATCATAGGTCAGGAATATATCCAAGAGGCTGTAATGAGAAGAACACACAAAATCCCCATAGGAGTTTCTTCATATATATGTAAATATATATATATATATATAGCTTGAGAAGATTTTACAGTGGCATTACACATGGCCCTGCAGGCAGTGCGGTGTCATTTCAATAAACAAACAGATTACCTGGTGTCCCCACTCAGGAGTGTCTTGAAATGTCTTTTGCTACCAGTGCTGTCACACAAGGTCAATGCATTCATGGAGGAATGAGCTCTGCTGTCACTTACTTGGCTAACACATAGATAGCTGTGCTGACACACCAGCAGCAGAGCTGCCCACCCGGGAGCAACAAACTCCTGAGCAGATCCTGTGACTGGGGGAAGATTTCTGAAAGGCTCGGCTGTTGCTCTGGAATGGTGAATCTCCCATCAGATGCAGAGCCAGCCAGATGGCCTTCACATTTGATGCCATCACCCCCACTTAACAAATATTCCTGCACCAACAAACATTCCAGCACCAAAATAAGGAAAGGCTGTAATAGGGCTGCAATATTTGCATCACTCTTCACGTAAAGTTTTAAAGTCTTATTGGCAGGAGTTATACAACCCACACCCCTAAGCTGCACTTTAAGTATTACCTTCTTACAAGTAACCCAGTCCTGTGTCCGTTCACTGCCTCTCAGTGTGCTGTGTGCTGAATAGCCACTGTCTGTCATGTGTTGCGATGTGCTTGTGTTCAATTTTGAACAAGAGATGAGAGCAGACACCACCTTAAATATTCACGAAGAAATGTCAGCACATATGAGGCAGTACAGGGGGAAGGATGGAGGTGGGCTCAGCATAAATCATTTATGGCCATGAGGCATGAATAGATATTCTGGTCACATCATTCTCAGCAATATTATTTTAATAATGTGATGCAAATCTTCACTTTAGTGGCAAACTGTAAATAAAACAAGCACTTATTAGAAACATATTGGCTTCAGAAACCTGGCTGGCAGCTTGCAATTTTAAGAACTGTCATGGGATGTGCATTAAATAAACCAGTGGGATAAGTCCTCCCAATTGCAAGCCCCAACAAAGCTTGTTTTCAGAAAGTAACCACCTCTTCTGCTAGTGAGGGCAAGAGCCCAGCCATCTGAGCATCTCACAGTTTCAGAAATACCTGAAATACCTTAGCACCGAGCAGCCTTGGAGAGGTGATGTAAAGGTGAATTTTGTATTCCTTTCATGTACATTGCAGCTGGTGTGGTATTCAAGGGCTTTAAGGTGTCAGGTGTATTAGGTTAAAACAACAAATCTCCTCAGAGATGGTTTCAAAGACCTTTGGCTTTTCTATAAATTTGTGTCTGTCTTTGCTTTCAGCAGCCACTGTTAATTCTGAACTGCTGGCTCAGCTTTGCTTGACAATCGGCTTTGTCACAGCATAGATGTGATACAGCTGCACTAGAGAATATTGAACAAACTTACTCCTGGGTATTTGCTCACCTCTCTGCAGGAACCTCCCACAGCTCCTCCTCGTTGTGCTGCTTCCCCAGGGACTGCTGGGCCAGGTTCTTGCATCTGAGGATAGTTAAATGTACACAATTTATTTTTGTTGTTGCTGGGATAATGTCAGAAACTTGCACAGATGCCTTGTCTGAATCACTGCTCACTTCATGCGGTGTCTATTTTTTCTTGTCTTTTCTTGTCTGCAGGCTTTGATATAAAGATTTCTCTTGCCACAACCATCGTGTATGACTTCACATGCCAGACTTTTTCCATTACCATGTTTCTTGCCAATGTACTAACAGTGCTTCCTTTCTACTTTATCTCCTCTCCTTTACTATTTCAGGTGTTGTATTGACTTTGTGAGGTGCTAACAGGCTTGTATTTTCAAGCTTTCCTTACACTTTTTGGAAAAGTCCAATTTTTGCCTGCTTCTCTAAGAAATCTGGACATAAACTTTTCCTGTAACATATACTGTGGTAGATCTGGCTTGGCTTCTTGTGTTAATCTCCTCCCACCATTTATAGGAAATTTTTTAATAACTTAAGGGTAGAGAAGACAAAAAAACTGTCTGGTCTTAGCTGAGCATACAGTTGTGTGTACCAGAATTAGTTGGATAATGCTGTTCCTTTTCTCCTCTGTGGGAGATCATGGCTGGATAATCACAAGACAACTATCAGAAGCAGAGCACTGTTGATGCTTAAACTCATGGTTGTACATCCTGGGTAGATGGGTAGAAA
Source organism: Calyptomena viridis (assembly GCA_013390005.1). Classification (NCBI taxonomy): domain Eukaryota; kingdom Metazoa; phylum Chordata; class Aves; order Passeriformes; family Eurylaimidae; genus Calyptomena; species Calyptomena viridis. The sequence continues at coordinate 236,467 of WEIV01008389.1, forward strand.
ACACCAAAATTACTTGAGAAGATTAATGATGAAAGAGCAAAGGAGTCACATCAGTGTTTTACATGGCATTAGAGGAAGCACATTGGCTTGTAGGATGAAAAACACATGAACTGGGACCAAAAACTGAGTCTGGGGATTCAAGAGTAGGAAGTTAGTTGTTCTCTATTAAGAACCGTCATGAAAAAAGGCAGTTCTGTCTGTGACATTTGCTGATGTGAAAAATCTAAGCTGCCAGATGTCATCTTAAACTTCCTATTCCAGCTGTCATGAAGGAAAAAAATCTTGAACACACTAAGCTTATGTCTCAACTAGTGAGACATCTGAAAAAGGCTCACATAGCTAACAACAATGCTTTGAATTTTTGTAATACCTGGGATAATTTTATCAGAGAGGGATTTGTGTGGCGATGCATTACATTAGCCCAGTGCTGTGCAAGACATATGGAAATTAGTGATGGATTAGATTTCAGAAAGCTTATAAAAAGAGTCTTGCAAGACCTTTAACCTTAAAATCGTTCATAGCTGAGCAATCCATTAAAATAAGTATTGAAGTAATCCTTGGCCAACGCAGTAGTAAGAAATAAAGTGTTTTGATTTCTTTCTTAAATGTTTAATATGCAGCTCTACAAAAAATATCTCCGATAATGGCAGCCACAAGTCCTCAGTCTGTTCTAAGAAAAGTTGGGTGTAGAGCTATGAAACACCACGTGGTTTTTTTTTGCTATGAGCTGGCTGCAGTGCCAAGGCCCTTTGCAGCCCCCCCAGTGTTGGTACCACAGCCTGACAATTTCTACCAGCAGCCTAGGATCACCTTTGCAGCTCATGCACAAATGTCTGTGAGGGCACTTTGACTTTGCTTGGACATTTCCTGGTGCTGGGTGAGTCCCAAACAGTGGTGTCACATGTGGCACACCCAGGGATCTTGCAGTGGCACTGCTGGTGTTCCACACTCATGTGTGTCCCTGGCTGGGTGAGGGCTTGGTTTTACCCATACAATGGTTTCCCTCAGTGTCAGAGCAGATTATTCTGCCAAGGAAGAAATCTGACAGTCTTGTCTACACTGTTTTATGGAGCAGGGCTGCCTAGTGTCACCCAGCATAATTTTCAGGGCTAGAAATAGAAGCTTAATGGTGGAAGTATAAATCAGATTTTCCTGTTGGACACTCATAGCCCTGGCAGTGCGTGGGACTCGCTGACTCCGCAGGGAACAAGATCACTGTGCAAAGAATCATCACCAGCAATGAGTGCTGGAATGTATATGTCTGCACTAAAAAACATTGCCAGTGGTCTGCATTTTGAGCTGCTGGTGAGAGGCTTAATGCTGTAGAAAAGGTATTTTTCTGGCAATACAAAGAAAATCCACTTCCACTGTGAAATTGCCCTGTTCTCGGTGGCTCCTATTGCTGCTGTTGTTAAATGCCAGGTATGAAGAAAGGCAGGTTGGCAGCATCATTTTCTGTCAGAAACATCAGATGCACACTGGGGGAGTACCTGCTGTTGAGGGTCACAGGCAGAGCTGTGGCCAAGCCAGTGTGGGTGTAACCTGGCCTTACTGGGCAGCCCTTGTTGCCATTCCACACCAAGGGGCTCCTGCAGGCAACTACAGCATGAAAACTAATCTGACAGTGTCACTGACCTCCACTGAAAGGGGAACAGGGACGAGGTGGTAGCTGTTTCCATTCAGGTCACAGCACCTACCTGAGCTGTACTCACACCAGAGAAGAGCAAGTACATCTGTGCTCCTGTTTTCAGCTGGGCACAAGGCAGAGGTGTGCTGTGCCAGGCTCTGCTCTGCACAGCTCCTGCAGAAGCAATGTCATTTGTGCAGTACCAGCCTGCCAGGGATTGCCATCATCCAAGGGCTGGCATTTATCCTTTGTTAGATGAATTAGAAATGCACTCCTTCACAGTTTTGCTGGTAGAACAATCTTCTATTTAACAAGCTATAACAATGATTTCTGTTCTGATATGGGCCTTCAATTTGATGTACACTCCAGGTATGCTTTCTTTTCTTTTAAAAATAATTCTCCAACTCATCCACCTGCTTCTGGCACATTACCTTCGTTTAAATAAAGATGTGCTGCTATTTGCTGTTGTTGCCTATTCAGCATAGCACATTGTTTGACAGCATTTTCCATCACTAATCACAAGTGCTATTTGTTTTATCATTGGAAGAATTTCATTAGCTCTGCTGACCAACAAGACCATTACCCTTGGCTGCAGCAGCTGCTGGAACAAATGAAGAGACCATCAGTGTGCACCATGCAGCAACTTTGAGAGCTTGCTTTGCCTCCCACCTTTCTCTTCCAGATGTCAGGTGTTAGTGAAATGTGCCAAGGTTTCAGAGTAGTAATCACATCAATTTGAGCAGAGAACAAGCTGTCATAATTCACTGTACTAATGAAAATTATGATGACACCACAACAGAAATCCTTGCCAATCTAATCATCTCACACCACCACAGCACAACGTTATTTAAAGACTAATGTTCTTAGTAGCATATTCAAGTTTGGGAACAATTTCTGAAGATGATTAAACACCAAAGCAAAGTAGAGCAGCATGGAAAATTTAGTTGTTTTTAGGATATGGATTCTTCTAAGCGCCAGCATGATTCCCACTGTATTAGAGAAAACAAGTTTAATAAAGCAAGATGAAAAAAAAGGTGGGGAAAAGTATTTTTTGGCCAGAAAAGTGCTGTGAATTCAGTGTTGCTACCGTGCAGCATTTCTGTAGGAAAGATACAAATGCAGATGCATCAGTTTGCTACCACTGAATTTCCTCACTGCGGGTCATAAAGTTAAATTAATTGGAGGAGAAAAGGATTAGAGAAGTATTCTGAGGAAGGAGGCATGATTCAGGCTTTCCATGGTGTGTTAGTTTAGAACCCATGCAGAGGGAAAAGAAAAGAAGTTGTGGGTCCTCTTCATCCCCAGCATACAGTCATCACCACGTGCAAAAAATACATGTATTTACTTCATCATCATTTGAGAGGAGTGTGTGGAGGAAAGAATCTACAAAGCTTTATCAGAGGAGAAAAGAGCATGAATTTAAATTAGTTTTAGGGAGCTGTAAGAACGAGTTTGTGTGATTTGATCTACTTCAAACTCTATCTGCAGCAGTGACTCATGAAACAGAATGTCAAACTATAGTAAATTCAAGGAATAGATACTGCATTAAAAGACTGAAAGAAAGCCAAAATTAACGTGAAAGTGGGAAGTCAAAAGGAAAAGGAACAAACAGGGAGGCTGGTGGGAGCATGGAGGAGGAACAAAGGGAATCTGAGGCAAGGAGTTGAACTGGGAACACAAGATTATGATGGCTTCCACAGAAACCTCATATTTCATTATATATTCCTTATTACCTTATTTGGAGGTATTTTTTCTCAAAAGAAATTAGAAAAAATGTTTTGAAGAAGGAATGGGAGCCTCAAGCAAGTAAAGGGAAAAATCTATTACAATTAGTTCCTCCTTGGCTTGTAGAGTAGGGGAGTAATGCTCGGCCAGTGTGGTCACTCACAGCTTGCCACTTAATCAGACATCCAGTTCCTGTCTTTCTGTGATGTACAGAAAGAGAACATCATACCAAATTCAAGGCACTGCTGGTATATTTTCCAGAGGAGAGGTGGCCAGTGGTCCTGCAGATGGCCTCTAGCAGCCCAGGGCCAGCAGCCCTGCGAGCACTGGGGTGGGTTTGTGCAACTTCTTGGCTTGGTGCTTCCCTGGGATGAACTCATGTGGGCTGGGGAACAGGAGCTGAGCGGCCACAGTCATAACAACCTCAAAGGATGAGATGATGACTGAAGAATTAAAAGAAAAACCGTGGAAGTCCACAAAATTCAGGCTAGGCTGCTGCTGAGGAAAGGTTCTATATCTCAGCATCTCTCAGCATTCTGCTGGTGTTTGACTCAGCAGGCCATCGTTCTCTTCCCACATATACTCAGAGCTGCTCACAGCCAGTCTATGTGTGATGGGAAGATTTTTAGTCTGATTTCTGAAGGAAATGAGGCATTTGCAACCAGTCTAACTTTTTCTCCCCATGCCTGTCCCTGGCCATCCTCTAATGAAGTGTGACAGCATGGATTTCCATCAGCTGAGTTTCATGGTACAGGACTACTTGGCCCTGAAGGCACAGCTGGCTTGGTTAGGATGATAACTGCAGAGAGCTCAGCCATCTCAGCTCTGCAGATATTTCTGTAGATCCCTCACACAAAGATCCTCCAACTGTCACTCTACAGTTATGTATCTTTGTTGCTGTGTCCTATATCCTGCCAACCCATGTGTCATCAGCAGTGTAAGAGGGATTTCTGTGTTAGAGTAATGAGAATGGGCTGTCACTGGTTTTAAACATAAGCCAGACCTGCACAGAAACAGTACAGGTTTCTCTGCCCTACATCCCCTAGTACACCCCGGCCCAGGGCAATGGTTATGGCTCTTCCCAGAGTCACTTTCAGTCCACGATATCTCACTAAGTGGGAGATACACATACAAAGGCAGTTTCAGTGTCTGCAAACCAGTTTAGCTCTGTGCCCTTCAAATAGTTTCAGGATACTGGAGGGCTGTGTGCATGTACTTCACGTGTGCACATGACAAGTTAAGCATCTGTATTTATAAGACATAAGGGCTCTTTTTACTGCACAACTTACTAAAATGTTTACTGTATATTTCCATTTATCTAGAATCACTGTATTTCATTCTTGGGATTTTAAATCTCTCATTCAGTTGGGGTAAAAATAATATATTTTTCCTGTGCAAAAAGGCATTAAATTGCCAGTAAAGTTGTTTTGCTGATACTAGAGTCTCTGAGAAATGCCTGTGTGTGCCTGGAGCCAGCACTCATGAGCCTGATAAAGCAGCAGTGACAGTATTTAGCTGTGCAGCACTTTCTGAGGTAAGCGTGAGCCCCATCTTCTCACCTAAAGTGCCACCTGTCAGATCAGAGACTCATTAGCCACAGGCAAAAACTTACCAAGTTGGATAAAAATTTTTGGAAGGAGAATTAGTTAAATATCAGTCCATGCACAATCTGAATTGCTGAACTCTTTTACATGCTGGGAATCTCCCTTCCAGGAAAATCCTAGGATCTAACCAAGAAAGAGGTGAAGGATGTGTTTTGATTTTAAAGAGGACAAGAGGGAAATGCAGTTTGGAGAATTCTTCCAGAAGAGCATCAGATATATGATGGTGCTCTTCAAGTCCTGTCTTGCATCCTAAATGTAGCTTAAAGGTTAACAAAATCCACAGATGGCCACACTGGGAGTGCTGAATCATTACATTTTACACAGTCCTTCACACTATGAAACCTGGATGGTTCCCAAGAGTGAGCAATCTGGAAATAAAAATGTGTCTGATCAATAAAATGAAATGACTTGAAGAAATCTGAGTTTAGTGCTCTATAAGTTCTAATTGGCTTTGCAAGTATCAGAGGTGACCTTGTCCTTCACAGCTATAATACTGTGTGCAGGGTTATTGCAAGGTAACAATGGTACAGTGGTGATCCCAGTGCTCTTGACATCCCAAAAGACAGTGACCACAGGAGAAATCAGCAGTGAGAAGGGCCAGCAAGAATGCAAAGTACCCCAGTGGCACCTGATGAGCCAAGATTTTCATGTCCCACTTGGGCTAGAGAGCCATAACATGAACTCTCTCTACATCAGACATGAATGTACACCTATTTGTATCCCTACATGGCAGCTTCTTATTTTTCATCAAAGATACAAGATATAGACACACATACTACTTACATGGGTAAGCTAATAGAAAGACAAGTGTAAGTATTCAAACAGCACGAGCTATTTAAATAGGGAAGTTAAACAATATCTATCCCAAGTCCCAGCCCCATGATCTAAAAATCATTTGACTTTACTTACAAAATGCTAAAATCTTGAGAGGAATTGCTCCTCTCTTCTCAGCAGCATGTGTGGACAGAATAAACTTCAGAGGTTTTACAATGGTGAGCAGCAGAGACGGCTCGGCAGAGCCCAGGCATCTCCTTCCACAAGTGCTCAGGTCCCCTCTGGCACAGACACCTGCCCTTTCATCAGTAGCATAAGAAAATCAGGGAAATTTGCAGAGCAAAACATATTGTGAGCCCTCACAGAGGTAACTGGAACCACAGTAGGTTTTAACACACTGCTTGGCCTCAAAGAGTCAAGTTTGAATGGGATTTCCAGCAAATGCCCAGAAGTATCCCCAAAGATATGTTTTGAACCACTTTGCCACAAGATGAGCTAAAGCTCCCAGAAGGTTTCCTTTCCCTTGCTACGTGGATTTGAGCTGACAAGAGAGGTTTGCTTCTCTGAGAACATGCAGCCCTGCCAGGCTTTCTTTCACTGCCGTTGTCAAAAGTCTGCATATTTCATTACCTGCATTTTGTAACATGGCACTGAAAACTCTCTTTGAGCTAAAAAGTGACATTTCTCCCTTGTAGTGAGAAAATTGCACCCTTGTCCACTTAAAAATTCTAATAATACAAATCCTAAATGAGCTTTGCATATTTAAATGCTTTTAAATAAAACACTTGATGTTAGTGAGGAGTCGATGACACTTCATGAGCGAGCAGAATAGAACAGTTTTGCTGTTTATATTTCCACCATTGTAGGAAAGGTGTTTGGGATGTTGAATGCTGATGATCCATCCCAGGGCTGTAGGCAGTCCCATAATGTGGGGAGCCAAAATAATTAATGTTTTTCCATCTATATGGGCTCTGTGTCTGCTCTGACTCACCACAGCAGGCATTGCATGATGAGGTATCTGCCAACATCCATCCCAGCACAGCTACTGGACCATGTTATGGACCAATCCTGGGGTTTCTAGAGCTGGAAGCCCAAACCAAGGTCCAGATGGACCCATAAAAGTACTGCATCTTGTTGCATTTGGGGACATCTAGTAGGATTTTCTAAAAAGCATGGAAATATGGAGACTTCATTACCACAAGCAAGTCTCCCCAAAGCAAATGCAAAGCTTGACTGGCCTCCAGGTCAGATCTCACTCCCACTGTAAGAGCTGTGAAACCAAAGCCTTCTATCAAGTGGTTTTCACAGGGGCTCTGCAACTTCTGCAGGAAGGCAATCGGTGCCAGCCTCAAGGCTTTTATTCAATTTAATAACACAGTGGTCATAGCTATGAGATTTGCTAAGCCTCGAGAACATGGAACTGTCTACAACAGAATGGAGATATCTTTTATTTGAAGTCTTCCCTCCCCCACCCACTAGAAAAAAAACATTCGATAACCCTAGCAACATTTCTATAACTCTAGCAATAAATCCTTAGACCTTCAAGGGCAAAAATGGAAACTAGTGACAAGCCATGGTGCCTGGGGTGATATGCTACTGTATAATCTTGCAATAGCACAGTAAATAACTAATGTCATTTTCTTGTAATGTTCTTATTACTTTATCAGAATAAACATTAGAGAATATATCACATTCCTTTATGTTGCTCACTTCCTATTAAAGTCCTGGCTGCTTCAGTGCAGCCTCTGTACACAGCTTAGCTGTGAACTGGTGAGCTGTAACTTTCTGCACTATGATATTATCATTTCTCAAGTCCTGTTCAACTCCAGCTGTAACTTTTCATGGGCAAAGATGGATACCATGAGCAAAACCCAGGCACAGACAAAATTTATCTCAATTTATCCTAGACAGAAAAAGTAACTGAGGGTACCTTACTGAAAGCAAAATATACTGCTTGAATGAATTTACAATAAGTAATAAAATACAGCAGGGAGAGACCATTTACTGTAGGGGATGAAGATAATATACGATGTTGGTAATTCACTTTAAAATGATGCTATGAAGCAAGTATAAAGGTGATTATCACCTTTTTTAGGCATTAATGTTATATTTATAAGCCAGTTGGTGTGTGACATCTACCAATATAAAAGAGGCGCTTTTAATTTTTAATGTCTTCCAGAAAAAACTGTCAATTCCAGGACTGGCAGCTCTTGCAGCAATAGTGGAGGGCAAAGATAGGCCTGTGGCTGTCATGAAGACAAAGTCTATTCTCCTCAGGAACAGGTTATAAACACTACAAAGCCAAATGTCTTACCTAACCCATGGAGGAACTGTTGAGGTCAGACCGGGAATTAAATCAGTAGTTCTGGCAAATCAACCCAAATCACAGTCCAGTTCACTCTTCACTCTGTTCGCCCTGAGTCCTCCCTAGTACCAGAGGTCACTTAGATCCCTGTTCTCCACATTTCTGGCATGGATTTATGGCTTCTTTTTTTGAAAGTGTGTACTGTGAATTATACAGAATATTCTGGCACACCCCCAGTGACAGTTCCCTGTCACCATAGCACACAACAGATGGATAAAGCAGCTCTTCTGTGGTGTAGGTCCACCCTTGTAACATCCAAAACAACATCTTTGAAAAGAAAACCAACCAATTGAACCCAAACTGTAGTTCCATGACATAGGTTGCCAGTGGGAATTACCATCCCCATCCACGAGGCATCTTGTGCCATGGACATCCATGTCATGCCCAGTGCAGCTGCAGGGGAGGATCAGCTGGGGAAGGGTCAGGAGAGCTTTAACCAAAAATCCCTGGAACACCTTGATGAAATGACAGCTGGTTCAAAGGTTTCTGCATTTAAACCAGTAACTCCTTCGCCCATCAAGAAGTGGAACTCTGGCTGTACAGGGCAGAGGGAATCATCTATTCAGGCAAATCATACCTGCTGATCCCAGTTTCTATAAGTACATTATAAATACTGCTTTTACAGTTAAACTCCCCTCATCAAAGCAGAGGTATCCTTATTAGATTATTTAGAAAACCCCATAATTACCAGGCTCCAGTTTATTAACAAGATGGGCAACCTAAACACCATCTTTGGAGATAATGAAATTGTGGTAACTTTGAGACTGAGAGGGAACACGAACACCATGGAAACTGTCACCGACGAAAACCATGATACTGCAGAGTTTGCCCGTGTGTTGGAAACATCTAAACCATCCTCTCTTTTAAAATGGAAAGAGGGCAAATATTACTCAGGCTGCATGTGATGATGACAGAGAACAAAAGCACAGTTTGTGTGCTGGGTTTCCACAGCACTTTCCTTCTGCTGCCACCCCAGCTGTACGTGGCTGTGGTTTGACATCCCGGAGTGCTCTGAGAGATGAAGCAGAAGGCATCACATGGAAACTCCAAACCATGTCGAAGATAACTGCTCTCTCCAGGCACTTTCCAGAAGTATGTTCATTTCCTCAGAGGTCTGTTAGAAAAATGGGGAGAAAAAAGGAAAAAAAATGGTCTCTTCTGCCTTTCCTTCTGGTGTAATGCTGTTCACTAACAGTGGTGCACACTGAGATGCTGGGCTCTTTCTGTATAGCCCCTGGAACAGCAAGCACCCCATCTCTGCTCCACATAAAGAGTGTTTATTTTTCAACAGGAGAGAAACCTCGGGGGCTGCCTGCAAGGGAGGGGGCCAGTCTGCAGGAAATCCCCCTGTTAGTGGGACCTTGGATGAGCCTTTTTCAGAGGCAAGCACCAGCTGCCATCATCAGTGAGTCCTCCTTGGCAAAAAAGTTGCTGCTAATGGTGTAAGCAGAGGGTTGAAGGAAATGTATTTATCTTTAGGGGACCAGCAACAAGATTTCAAGGGATGCTACAATACACGCAGAAGTTTTGGAAGATGCAGGAGCACCCCAGCCCTGGTGTCAGGACCCAGAGAGATGTACAGCCCATAACACATCCCAGGACTTGGAAAAGGGAGCATGAAATTTGAGGAAAGCCCTATATTCTGGTGGCAGAAATACTTCTTTCTCTTAGCTGAGGAGCAGAAATGCTACCCTGTAATTATTCCTGATCTAGAGCACTAGACAGCAGCTTCGTGCAAACCAGGATTTACGCCATTAGATACTTTAATGAGGAGGTCAGTGTATTTTGCATTGAGGGATTTGGGATTTGTACATTAACTGGAGTGGCATGTGTTAGAAGGACATGTGAATTAATGACACTATTTATAACCCATCTCATTATCACACACAGCTTGCTGCCTCAGACAGCCACTAATTCTCTTAACAAATTTCTTTTGCTGGAAACAAAACTGCTTTGCTTCAGCTGTGATCAGTTAGAAGAATGCTGCTGTTGCTATTGTTTGGTTTTTAATGTAAACAGCTCTTTTCAAAGAAAGGCTGCATGACTGCATGATGTAACTCCCCTGAGTCCAGGTCTCAGATACCAAAATATTCATGTTGAGGCTGACAAATGAACAATGAACAAATTACATGCTTGAATCCCCTACTTTGCTTTATTTTTGATCTCTAATATTAGATTGTCATAATTATATTGCAGCTCCCTGTGTACATATTACCAATCCATATGTTGCTATAGAAATTTGAAAGTCAACTTCTTGTCCCTTAGATTTTAGAAGAAACATGCCCCTTCTTTTATTTATGTCCTATTCTCTGAAGCAAATAGAAAAAGAAACTATCATCTGATAAATATTAAAGCCTTTTCCCTTAAGAGGCTATAGGATTTTCTGACTGTTTCAGCTGAAAGAGGAAACTGAGTGCTAATCCTGCTTATATAGAAAACAAGTAATAGGGCACTTTTTGTGTATGTGTGTTCTAAATATCTATATCTGTACATTTATAAGGCTTTTAAGGAAGAGTTATAAGGAAACCAGATTCTCTTCCTGAACACAGTTATCCAAGAGCAAAATCTATTCTTTCTCCTTTCTCCTGCCAAGAGAAATCATTATTTGCAAGGTTGGCTGCCTGGGGGCAATATCTCTGACCTGTCTTCCGTTTCCTCCCGTATTTGGGAATGATGACTTTTGAGGCAAAGAATAACAAGTGTCTGTGCATCTGTGGTGGCTAATTAATGCTCACCCATGAACCAGGGGGGATTTCTGCTCCTTCTGTATGCTTTGAGCTGATACTGACAGCCCTTGGAGGACCCTGGTGTCAGCACAGACAAAGTGTCACCTCCTCGTATCTCTTCTTTCCAGACCCTCAAGGATGTGCAGGGAGTTTCATCACACTTGAGATGAATGTCTCCATCTGCCCCTAACTGATTGGGAAGAGAGACCACATCCTGGTGGAGAAAGAGCAGGGCTGAGGATGGAGAAAGCTTCTGCTCAGCAATGAGTGATGCTTTTTTTGCTCCTGAGAAAATAAACACTGGGAATCAATTAGCTCTGAATAGGAGTGAAAATACTGTGACTGATCGAGCACCAGATTTGTTTTAGTGATGGGAATGAAAAAGGATTCATTATGACTGAAAATAATACTAATAACAATCCATTTCCAGAGGTCTGGAGAAGTGGAAAGGGCCATAAGCACAAGAGTTCTCTCCAGTCTCCTGTTTTCCAATGTGATGAAAGCAGAGCTCCTCACTCACTACAACTGCTGAGGTGGAGCAGAAAAGGACACCAGGAGGATGAACTCTGACACTACCCCATTCCAGGGAGATGCTGAGTCACCAGTGACAGGGTCTGAGCTCCCCCAGTCCCCCTGTGCTCATCAGTCTTCTCAGAGCTGAGCTCAGTCTAAAGAGGAGCACAGGAGACAGCTTAATTATAGCCTCCTTCAAAATGGTGAATCTACTGTAGTCTTGCAGCTAATTCTCCATCCCTGCCACTCCACTGATAATCTTCTCAGCACAAAGCCCTGCCCTAAACCAGTACTGCTTGGTTGCATCTCAGAAATGTTATTTCCTTTATACACACCAGTTTTCAGACTACTCAGGGGCTTATCAAGCAGAGGGATAAGCATACTATGCATTGCAGGCAGGGTAGGAGTTGATTTACATCTCTTCTCTTGCCATGAGACTTCCAGGATGGAGCATGAAAGAGGAGAATATAACAATGCATGATATCTTTAGGCTAAAATGTCATGGACAAAGAGGACCCCACTCAAAACCGGTGAAAGGATGGCCTTTTACAAGTCAAAGAACAGCCTTTTGCAGGACTTTCAGAGAACTTTGCTCCCAGCAAGCTGTTCCAGACATCTTCCCCCACAACAATCCTTTGCTGTGAGCTAATCTGTCATGTTAATTTAATGTGGCAGAACGTGAATAGATTGCACTTCGTTCTTGCTAAAAAACAAGTGCTTGCTGGTGACTGTTTGTATGGAGGGAAGCCTTTTAGGCACATTTATAACCCTCCTTCTCTCCATCCAGACTGGCCAGGCAGTTTTCTTGTACATGACTCAGTGTGCAGTCGTGTGACCGGCTCCAGGAGTGTGGCTGTAACTAAGTATGTGATGATACCTTGGATTTTGCTGCCTCTGACTTCTGAAAAGCTATTGGGGATTTTCCTGGGCCTCTGTGAGTCACAGCCTGACATCTTTCACAGGGTGGCTTATCTAACCCACCCAGAGCAAGTCAGGGTCCTGCTCTTCCTCCTTGACAGAGGAGCTCTCTCTCTGTCCTGATACACTGGGAGACCTGGCTGCACTGATTAACCTGCCTATCATATTGCAGAGTAAAATAATGTTGTCTAAATGTCTCCCTACCAGGAGTAACAATGTGTGCATCATCACCTCTGCTAACTCCTGTAAGGGCATGGAGCAGCTATTTAAAAACCCTTTTTCCCACCTTCATCAAATTCCCCAGCTTCATGGCTTTCTCTGCTTGGCTTTTCTCCACAGTATTTTCCTGCTAAACACACACTGAAGAGATCAGCTCTGTCTGTGTACCCCAAAGACCTCCTTTCTGAGGCAGCAGTTAGCAGTGGAGGCACTAAATGGGGTTGCCATCTCCAAGAGAGCAGGGATAAACTGAAGGAGAGTGGTACTGTTAAGTGGCATACAGGGCAGGGTACTTGGCAATAATTAAAGTGCAAGCAAATACATAACAATATATAGGATGACTTTGGCACCACTCCAAGCACACACTGCAACCCCAGTTGCCAAACCTGGGGCCTGGAGGTGTTTCCCTTGAGTCTGGGTGGCCCAAAAACAAGGGGTAGATGTTATCTTGCCCCCCAGGCACAAAACAGGGCTCTGAGATACCTAACATCCATAAAGACAAAGCTGTAATGAAAACCTGTAACTCCAAATAAACCCAGCACCAAGAGGGGAGCAGACCCTCTCAGGGACTTCAGGGGTGCAAAAAAAAAAAAAAAAAAAAGTCAGGAAAACATTCTCCCCCTGTTACAGCTCTTGCTTCTCCTTTAACATAATTTCTTTCTAAAGGAGCTTTTCCCATGGCACATCATCACATCTAACTACATTGCTTTAAATGTAACCAGGGAAAAGCAGAAGAGAGTAACATACTCACTTGGATGAAAATTTGCAGAGATTCAGAAGTTGCTTAGCAGAAAAGGACTGCTGTTTGTTCCTCCCAAAACAGAACCTCCTTGCTGGCCCCAGTGTTGCTCCACATTAATTCCTGTCACAAGTCCCATGCCTGTGGGATCCAGAACATAGATTTCAGAGAGAAAAATCTGGTTGCTTTGGGGAAAATTTCCTGTAACAATGACATGACCACAATTCTTCTGCAAATTGGTCCCAGAGTTCAATTTCCTCGCTCCAGAAAAAACTGTTAGTTCACCGTGAACTAGCTTCAGTTTCCAAAGAATTCTACTATACTTCGTCTACTACTCTTCAGCACCCACCTTTACCAAATTACCCTCCATCAAAAAGACAAGTTTAGATGATCCTGGCAGCATAGGCCAGCCAGAATTAATTGTACCCATGCAAATCACTCATTTTCTATTTTTAAAAACATGTCTTTCCCTATCAGTAGAAGGTCAAATACAGATATCACCTGTGCCAAATTCAATGCTTTTTGAGTTCAGACATTTTCATCTATAATTATAAAATATTCAAAAAAACATTTTAGCATTGACAGCCTGAGACTTCTCTATGTCAATCAGACTGAAGTCCCTTGTGATAACTCAGTTTTCCTCCCCACAGATTACTAGACAGTGCATCAGGAGACCATCACCTGATCACCCTGGCTCTTCCATGGGACAAGGTGGCCTACAGAAGCAGTCAGCATTTGGTTTCTGGGCCATTTCCAAGCGTGTCTGAGCCCAAGAAGTCACAGTCACTTGCTTCTACACTGTCAGACAATATCTTGCCATCCCTGGCAGGATCTGCCTGCTCATTCTTGCTGTTTTCAAGATGAACAGATTATTGTGAAAGATCTTAATCACAGGCAACAGTGACATCTTTACCTTGATACATGCCATCTTTAGCTTTGTGCACATATAACAGTGAAGGCATTGCCTAGAGTTTCGGAAAATATTCTGTATTAATTGCAGTTGGAAAAATGAGCTGTAGAAAATATTTCTACGGATTTAATGATTGTTGTGTTGAGATACACTTGAAAACATTTTCAAACCATCACTGAAATATTTGGCACCCATTTTTCAATAATAGTATCTAGTTTCTTGTAAATAAAGAAGTCCAACAAATTGAGTAACAAAAATTTTTCAAAAACCTTTAGTAAAAAGTACCATGACTATTGCCGAGTGCTGCACCAGTGAAAGCTTAAGTCTTCTTGGGAGGCTGTCAAGTGTGTAAGAAGAAAAGGTAAAAATTGGAAGCAGCTGAATTTGCTGGCAAGGTGTCTCAGATTATCTGAGATAGAAGCAAATCCTGCACAGATAAAGATCTAAAAACTGTGCATCCTGATGCAGCTCAGCAACAAGGGATGTCTCTCCTCCACAGCACGGGCAGCACAGGTGGGATTCTACTCTCCTACACCTGCCCTGTCACCACCCCAGGAAGGTGTGAGGAAACCATTAACAAGATATCAGGTGAAATAACTGTACCTGACTGATGGTACATATAAGGAAAGCCAATAAGCAGTGCTTGGGCTCTACTTTCCTCTGACTTAAACTGAGATTTTTTTAGTTGACACATGGGGTTGCAGAGGAGGGTTGAACAGATAATTGTCTCTCTCTATTTCCTACCCTTCCTCTGCATTATAAACATATTTAAAGGGCACTTAGAAAAAGCAGTCACAACCTAAATGAAAAGGTAATATGAAAAGATAATGTCTGGTAGGCTGTCTAGCAAAGTGATGTAGCAGGTGTTATGTACCGGACAAAATGTGGCCTTTTCCTCCCCTGAGCTTTGCCTCTGGGCTTCTGTGCTTGATGTTTTTATCATGTCACAGCTTTTCTCTGCTGCTGTGGCATAGTGGGGCTTGTTGCACGCAATGCAGAGGAGCTGCCACCTCCCCACAGGGTGCAGGAGGAGGCAGCCCATCACTGGTGACCCAGCACTTCTCCACGGCCCCAGGACTCCAACCAACCTGGCCTTTCTCCCAGCATCCACTTCCAAGAGAAATGTCAGATCTCTTATTCCTCAGCTCAGAATGTCTCTTTCTCAGTGGCTGATGAAATACCACAAGACAGTGGTGCAGAACAGCTTAGGAAAAGAAAATACAAACCCACACCAATACATCCCACACAGGCACCTAAAAAGGGGCAGTGTGGAAGCACCACAAGCCCTTGAGACCAGCACAACTTTGGTTTGGTTATAAGTGAAACCAATTTATCATAGCAACATCAGAAACAACAAGTTAAATGCAAATTATGGAAGATGGGAGAAGCTGAACTGGTAGGTGTGAACGGGCAGGTCACTGGAAAATTGCCATGTAAATAAATATGTGCTATCTTTCCAAGTGGGGACAAAGCTGGGATAAAACTCCTCAGCTAGTGTGAAACTGGCTTTAATAATTAAGTCTGGGAAAAGTGAAGATTAAAAATTTATTCTGAACTAAAGGAAGCTATTAACAGAGCAGTTTTCTGCCATTACAGATTTATGATACATAGTACACTAATTCCCCCTGTTCTTTTGAGAACACTAAACCCCATTGCTCACCTGGGGCCATGCTGCTTCTCACACCTTTGCCTGGACTCTTGCTTTAACACCAGAAGAGCAATGAAAATACTTTCTTTTGTTAATTCTTTAAAGTATAACAACCCCAAATTGCCCTAATGGAAACACTGTGAGAACATGTCAGAAGCAGATGCTTCAGGGATTTCAAGATTTTTTTTTTCTGGCTTTTTTTATAGAATTTCCAAAGCATAAAAATCCTTCAAAATATCTGTTATATAATATTCCATTATAAACTAAGGAACATTTAGCATAACCTGGAGATATGCTAAAAAAAAAAAAATGCAGTAAAAAACTTCCTCTTAAAGGAAACCAGATGACCTACTGGTCATCTGTAGGGCTGAGGGGACAATACTGAGTTATAGTAGGAAGTAAATAAAACAAAATTATTCATGTTCTAATAAATCCAGATGCACTATGATGTGCTCCATTAACATTAACAGGGCTCTGCTGGTCAGCAAGGGCTGTGTGGGACCTGGGGAGCTCCAATCCTTCTGTGGGCACCCAGGGCTTGGCTTCTGGACCTCTGGGAGAACCTGTTGCCCTCTCGGCAGGGTGTTTGTCCCTCTTTTCACACCAGGTCATGGGTTACTGGGTGACTCTGATCCCACTGTACCTCTATTTACCAAGCCCCAGAGATCATCCCCACAACTGAGGTTCTTGGTAGAATCTCTGAGAAACAAGTGGTGTCAAAAAGAGCCTCCAGGTTTCAAATATAGCAAGATATTGAATTTCCGGCAACACATGGGGGCTGAGAACGGTTTTTTGCACACCTCCAGTCCCTCTGCAGCCCTCAGTATTTTGAGTGTGATGCTGTGGCCTTATGGACCAGGTAGGTTTTTATATTTCTTCCTTTTCTGACACATTCTAATAACTGCATTCTTGGCTTTATCTAAAACTGTGGATAGCTCTACTGAAGACAAAAATTACTTTCAGTTTAAAAATGTTTAAAAAAAAAAGGACATAGATTTTAAGCTTTCCTCTGGTTAAAGTGCTTGCCATTATATATAAATTCAGGACAGAGTCAGTTTCCCTATAAAAGTTTGATGGTGTTCTCTGCTGGAAGGCTGACAAGACATTGAATTCTAAATTCAGGAAATGTTTGACTATGATGTGTTTATAATTAAATTTATTTCCCTTGAATGCAACTGAGCATCTCCCTGACTTATTGTGCAAGGCAGCTGCATGTAGAGGATTATGCCTGTGGAATCAAAAAGATTGATTACATGATTTAGGACCTATCTGGAAAGATTAATTGAATTAAATATAACTTATACAATTTGCCTTAATCCTCTGAGGAGACCCTGACCAACTTCACACCTTTGCTTTTCTCTAGAAACCTTATTGAAAGAGAGAGAGGGGCAGAAGGAATTATTGTTTTATGTGCTTAATTAAGAACTTTGAATGTTCAATAAATTACTATTCTTTGGAGGGAAAATGTGAGATACTTATTGTCTCATCCCTTGTTGTCTAGTTCACTATTTTTTGCTTCTTTATAAATCAGCAGGGTTGCTGCAGACACCATGGTGGAGCTTCCAGACCCAACAATTTAACTGATCAAATCACCACCATGATGCACCACATGCAGGCAAAAGGCAGAATAAACAAATTTTATGTTTCTGGGAATTTTGTGCCGCCCTACACAGCAAATCACATAGATTTGTCTGGACAATGAGGATAAGACACAAGCCCTGCACTGAACTCAATGAGCTCGAAGGTGGGTGAAACCTTGTTCCCAGCAGGTTTCCCCACAGGGTCCATGGATGGAGCCAGAGAAGTTCAGAGCTGCTCATACAACACTCACACATGTGACACTGCCATTTCCTACAGTACCAGTTTGTCTTCAAACTCAAAATTGCACAGACAATTAATAAATGTAATTTAAAATAGGACACAGTTTTCTTACAGTCACACTTAAGGGGCTTCCCCTGCAATGTGCACTGTCCATCAGTTCTTACAAAGTTTTTCCAGAGGATCTTGATGTTTTTTTGCAAACCATATGGAGGCTCACAGCTGGCCCCCAGCTGCCTCCCACCTTTACACACCAGGTTCACTTTGACTCCCACTGACCATAAAAGTGTGGTAATGGCCTGGTGGAGTTAAAGACCCTCAGGCCACCAGTCTGCATCTAGCAGGGTTCCCTGGCAGAGGCTCTGAGGACTGGCAAAATATCACTCCTTACATGCTTAGGTGCTCTGTCACATCACCTGCCTGTGGAGCAGAGAGCAAAAGCAATACTGTATAATATTTTCAGGACAAACCAGCAAGAAATATGTTCAGCTGTAGCAGCAGGGGCATGTTGGTATGCAGAAACTCACTTTTTGGCTTGGATTTGGGCCAGGAAACAATATCTAACATCCCTACTGGGGTGGGAAATGAGATTTTAAATCTCAGAGTCTTCAGCCAAGTAATTAGATGGACAATAAAATTCACACCCCCTCTCCCAATAGGTAGCCAAAGGCTTTTCAGTAATTTTTGCCTTGTAATATCTTTAATGAAAGAAGCATAAATTGAAATGTAATATCATATCACCTACAGTTTGAACAGAACTTTAAATTGCATAGTGCTTTAATTAGTTATATATTTAATTACTGTGGCCCTGTAGACACATTATGGTCACATTTGTAACTATCTAGGAAAATGGCAAGTTTGCCATAAAAAACAATGAGGTGCAAAGACTTGCAAGGGCAGCATCTTTTAGAATAAAAGCATATTACATAGCTGTTCCAATACAAATGCCTGAAAGTTTAGTGCCACAATTTCTCTGCTATATAGCCATCATGTAAATATTTACATGTATAAAAAGAGTGATGTTCTTGCAAGGACACAATTTGTACAGCATTTATATATAATTTGGCATCAAAATAAACAGCCCCCTTTTGCTTTCAGTTCAGACCTGGCATAAAGCCACTAAATTTGCTCCAGATTTGTACTGCAAGCAGGAATTTTGCCCAGTGCTTCTGTAAGGCAGCTAATTTTCCACTATTGTATTTTTGTGCTGTGCCAGCTAATTTGGATACAAAAGATTGAATTTAAAGGTCGAAAAGTCAAGAAAATTGACTACTTGAAGAAGATGAAATATTTTTTCAAAACTGATATAAGAGAATTGAAACAGCTCAGAGAAGTCATGGAGCATTTTATGAAATCTCTATTTCATAGGAGGTAAAATTAAATCTAGGTGCCAGCAACAGCCTTACATTGGTTTTAGCATGCCTGCCTCAAATCAGTGATTTCATCAAAAGCTATTTTACTTCTGGCAAAGCTGATGACTGAGGAAAAAAAAAAATTACATCTGCATCTTACAGTCCACAAAAACAGACACCAGAAAAGGAGCAAAGAACCAAACAGCATTCCTGACCCAAGTCACAAATCTGACTGTTTGGAAGCTAGATGAAGCCAGATTTCAGTTTTCACACAAATCTTTTCTGCAGCATAGCAATGATGAATCAAAGTGCAGGATCCAAGCAGCCTGGAAAGAGTAGCTTTCTTTTATTGCAACCCAACCATATGCAGTGTTTCTTAATAATCCAATACAACTTCTCTTTCCACCATGGTGAGAACAGTGAACATGCGTATTTCTATTGGAATAGAAGCTATAAAGACAAGCAAAAAGGCTTTGTAACCTGAGGTGATACAAGGGGATTTACTAATTCTGTATTGCAGGCAACAACAGTAGAGTTTGGAGTAAATGTACATCTCGATGGGGCTGTGGCAGCACGCCAAGAGCCTTGACTAGGAGTCCTGGCAACGTGAAGAGGGTTTGTGAAGGACAAAGGAAATGGGCCTTGGAGTCAGGCTGAAGTCACTGCACATGAACGGGGCTAATTAGTGCTTATTGGCACTTTGTGGCTTAGGGGAGTAACTCAGCAATGCCATTCACAAGATGGCAAGCCACTCTGAGGACAAAAGCTGACACCCACCCAGAGCTGTTCATCCTGGTGACTGAGCACACAGAGTGGTGGCCAGTCTGTGGCTCCTGCAGTTTTTCTGAGAACAAGTTGTGGGAACTCATAGTGCTCTTCTTGCTCTGCACAGTTGCTCTCAGGGTGTAGGATGAGAAAAATACCACCCTGTCCATCGTTCTCAGATGCAATCTTTAAGGTGAGATGGAGACTACAAGCCCCCGTTGCAGTGCAATGATAACGCCCTCCCCCTTGCAGCGATGCACAAGCACTGCAAGGCTGGGTATTTAGTGCTGAAGGACAAAGGCTGCTCAGTCCCGGACATGTCATTTGTATGGAAAATTCCTCTTTATGTAAGAAAAATACTCTTACAAGGTGTCTCTGACCCAAGCAGACCCCTCTGGCTGAGCTGGCACGGAAGATCTCAAATGCTCTGGAGAGCACAGTGAAGGGGCCCTGAGGGCTAAGAACCATCGGGCCAGCTGAGCACACGGGGCAGTGCAGGGAGTCTAAAGGACAGACCTGCAAAATCACAGAAAACAGGGCTGGGAGATACCTTGCAAGTCCAGTTCATACATTTCTTGCCTCAGGCAGGATCATCTGAACCTCTGCCTACAAGATGCATCGCATCTGTCCTTCACCACCTCCTCAGATGATTCAAGTACTTCACTGCCCACTAGGAAGTTTTTACAGATATCCGGTTATGATCTTCCCTGCTGTAGTGCAAACCCATCATTTCACAGCTGCCCTGCAGCCTCTGGCCTTCCCTTCTCCGCTGACACCAAAAGTCTTCTGTGCCACAATTAATACATATGCTCCTGGGAGGGATCCCAAAGTTTTTTATGCATGTATATATACATATACACATCCAGGGAACAGAAAAAGGGCCCATATTACCAGCATCCCTTGCCAAGTCCATGAAAGCAGAGCAAAGCTCAGTGAGGGACAGGGGAGGAAGATGAGGTGCTCTGCCACTGGAAAAGCAGTGTTGGTGTTATTTCTGATCTCAGGGTGGGGAGGCTGAGAGGTAGTTGTTAAGTGCTTTGTGCTTTTGTAATTACCCAACATTGACCCAAGGAAGACCTGTTTTTGTGGTCATTTGAGCTAATAAAATCTAAAAATACTGTTTACCAGCACTTCTGGCAGAGCCTTACAATGCCACAGTTGCAGCCTCATGCACCAGTCCCCTATTCCACACAAGCATCCATGCCAGGCAGGATTGCCCACCCAGAATAATGCCAGAGATTGTGCTGGCCATTTGCTGACCCATGTCCCACAGTTAATCTCTTTTGTACAAAACTCACATACACCAAAGTATTGCAGTCAAAGGTTTTTCAGCAGTACACACACATCTGGCTCTGGTCCAAACACCCATATGCACAGGGAGATTCAAGACATTTTACACCTAATGGCAAAAAATATCTTCCATCTCTAGTGACAGCTAAATAAATGTTATCCAGAGAGGATGACCTAGGTTTTTCTGGATGGCAGAGAGCTGCACTGGACAATTATTTCTACCATGAAAGTAAATGCACATGGGGTTCTTTGTTTTCTATATAGAAACATAGAATCATTAAGGCTGGAAAACATCTTTTGAGATGCTCAGGTCCAATCACAAACCTAACACTGACAAGTCCCTAAACCATGTCCCTGAGTGCTACTATATATCACATGCTGGGGACAAATCCACACCTGTTCTATATGGATAAAACTAGTCCAGAATCTATTTGAACACATAAACATCTATACTGAGATTTTTTGCTCAAACTGACCCTTTTGCACATTCTGCCCAAAAGAGGCAGGTAGGTTTTGGTAAATCAGAGAAGAGCTCAGATACAGCCACTGAACACCAGCACGTGTGACTGAGACACACCATTGAACAGAAGGGGCACATTTGCCAGAAAGTCTCAGAATCAATACTCCATTTCCACATATTTTTAGTGCACTTAAAGTCGTATTCACAATGGACCCTAGGGCATGTCACAAGCCTTGGGTGCTGGTGCCAGATTCCTGCACACCCCAACAGTAAGCCCATGTATGTACCAAACCTTCCAATGCCAGCAAAGAAAGTAGTCCTTATTGCTGCATTAATTGCTTCAATGACTCTTTAATGACTCTTTTTGCTCCTACACTGATTTACATTCTTCCCAACGTAACATCTTTAGTCCAGCAGCCAATCCCATCACCTGAAACTGGGATCTGGTC
Organism: Calyptomena viridis; assembly: GCA_013390005.1. NCBI lineage: Eukaryota > Metazoa > Chordata > Aves > Passeriformes > Eurylaimidae > Calyptomena > Calyptomena viridis. Next base: position 258,369 of record WEIV01008389.1, read on the forward strand.
TGTAGACCGTGTACTTAGTGGTTTTGGTGCAGGAGCCACTGGCATTTCTTCCCTGCACTAGGGATAGCTGGCCTCAGATGCTGACAGCACCACCAGTAGCGTGCAAGTGCCAAGAGGGTTGAATCGAGTCACTGAGGCACTGCACTATAGCCATCCTGGCCCAAAACCCCATCCTGCCAGCACTCAGTGTCCACCAGGAGACGCCAGCCTTCCCAGTTCCAAGGGTCTCCAGCTGCTAAATGGAACTATGGATCTGAATTCAAGGTGGGAATTTCAATCTCATCTCCATCATTAGCATCCTACAAGAACTGCTTTCAGCTTTGTCCCTGGGGGGAAACATGCATTATGCATAGCAAGAATTTCTCCATCCATCTTTCAGAATGCATTATCACTCTCAATAAGGGCTTTCCAAGTCACTAGTCTCATTTGAAAGGAAGGTGAGCTGACCCATGACTACTGCAGCTCCAAAGGCTCTTGGCTGGAAAAAGCCAGAGAGGCACAAGGGGCAGAAAAGCTGAGTACAGATCTCTGGGTGACATGCAGTGGAATTGGCCTGATCCTGTCCCTTAGGCCATCCACCCCATGCCCATTATTGCCAAGTACAACGAGCATCCATGTGGAGCTGTAGAATCAGGGGAAAGGGACACTACATCTTTGTGGAGGTATTGGGGAAGGAGTAAAGATCCCATGGACATCCAAAGGTCTCTTAGGATTTCCCTAATCCAACATGGTGACAGCAAGATTAAATTTAGCATTACATAGTTTCCTAGTAATGGGTAGTTGGATGTTTAGGGGCGAGTAGAGCAGACACAGAGAGAAAGCCAATGAAAGTTTTACAGGGCATGCTATAGAAGTGTGTACAAATACATTGAAGCAAAATGGGCTACTTTATTTGCCTCTGTACTGTAACAGCAGATTTCCCATTTCACTAATGGAATGTGCAAATGCGGCACGAAGTCTGAACCCAGACTCTTGGGGGCTATCTTTACAGCTTGTAGAATCAGAGAAAAATACCTCCCAGAGACACAAGGCAATGCAATCAACCACATCCAGCAGTTGGCTGCTTCTTTAATGAGCAGTCATTGCACCAATGTGTCCAAAAAGGCCACTCCAAGTACAGCTCTGTTTTGATTGTGTTCTAATCCCTTCCCCCATCAAATGCCTAAAATATTTATGCCTGCTGTATTACATTATAAATTTATATTTCTGAAAATTAATGAGTTATGACATGACACCATGCATGATAATTGAACCTCAGGGTCCAGCTCTGTTGAAGCTGGTTTAAAGCTGTCTTACTTTTGGGGGCTAGAATAACCTCCAGATGGCATTGGGGATGTTAAAAATAAAGAGACATCCAATCCTATAGACTGACTTTCCACCAAGGGAGATGCTTAATTATACATCCACTTTGCTTTCCCCTGCAATGCATTGGAAGCAATTATTTTAAATAGATAAAGGATGTCAGTGAAGTTCAATTTTCCTCTCTGTCTCTCAGCTGTGCAATATAGGCATACACAGAGTAAAGTCTTAGTCATGGATGTGGATATGTCCTGAAGTTGTATTCTGACATTTGGGAGTCCTGTTAAATGTACTTCCTTTATTGGTTTGGTTTTTTTGTAATTGCCACATACAAACACTTTTAATTTTTCATTTTCACTCTTGTCATTTAATTTGAAGTGATCCTGAGTTTAGTGTCAAGACATGTATTGGAAATGACCTTCAAGCTTGAGGGAAAATAATTTCATTTTAGAGTCCGTCAATAAACAATAGACAGAAGCCTTGTACATTTAGTAGCATCTACCAAATGTTTTCCCTAAGAACTTGCTGACCTTCTTGGCAGAGGCCATTCAACAACACACCACTTCTATTCACTTCCTCTATCAAAGAGATGGGATTGCTACTAAGCCATTTCTGCACTCAGAAAATTAGGTCAGCTATCAACAGCAACAGATTACAGAGCTCAAATGATCTGTTCTCTCTGCTTGATGAAAGGGAAGTATAACAGTGGCCTTTCAGTGCCTTACAGTCAGGGCAGCCTCATCTCAGTTCTGCTCCTGCATTACATGACTCTACTTTTTAAGAGCACAACAATTTAAGGAAGAGGCTGTTTAGCAGCCAGTAAATCCACCCATCAGTTGTTACATTCTGATTTTGCTAACAGGAGGCTGGATAACAGCTAATCAGACAATATAGAGTGAATATTCAGAGGGTTTCTCATGCTTTACAGCTGTGAAAGCGAGATCAGATCTGGAACAGGATTGGTTCCAATGAATTGCACAAGCACATTTGATAGGGAACTCATTTCCAACATGCACATCACAAGAGGGAAGGAGGAAGTTTTGAGTGACAGCCTCTCCAATAATAAGTTTTTGATTGCACAGTAGAAAAACTACAAATTAAGATATTTAGAAAGCAGGTGACAAATTAAAAAAAGTAAGAGTTTTCAGATTATTTGAAGCTCTAAAAACACATCTCATGCATACATTAGCTTTAGCAGAATGAAATTACCATGTTTCCAAAATTAATTCAGTAGCAACAAGCTTAACAGAAGGTAAACAGTTGCAAGCATGTTCCTGTAATTTATTTCATAGCACACATTCATTCTGTGCTAGAATCCCCCTTGCATTCTCACCAGCAGTTGGCTTTGAAATGTTTCAGCTGGTTACGGATGCTGAAGATGTTCAGCTCACAGATATCCTTGTCACAGAGAGGTAACTTGCAGATGTCCACAAGCCCTGAGCAGATGGTGCACTGGAGAATTTCTGCATACTGAAGGGCCGAGCAGAATTAAAAGAAATTTTTATGAGCCCACCAAGAAGTAGCTGCAAGCACAGTTAATTTCTAACTATCAGACGTTCAGCATGAATAGGACAAGCCCTCTGTGTTGTGCTTTAGCACACTGGGATAGAGAAAAGGCTTCAAACCAAAGTATCAAAAACACCAGAGCACAATCAAACTGGTGTGGCTTTTCCTGAGAGCAAATCCTCACACCTGTCCTCCTCAGGTCCTGCTGGAAAAGGGAGGATCTGTCCCCCAGGGAATTCCTTGCATGAGGTATGCTGATACTTTCTTTACTGGTTTGTAAGTGCATGAGGCGAGTCCATGAAGATGATGTTCCATCCAAAATTAGTCTCAGAAAGGACACTCATTATTAATATGTATTCTTAATAACTATTATTAATAATACATATTAATAAAAGTATAATTTCCTTTGTGGAATTTATTTTTGCACATTTAAAAGCTATCAATGCTGAAAGGAGGAAGTCTATACTGCTAATTCCTTCTGCAAAGTAATGCTTCATGCACAATAGGTATTTATAGGCATTGAAAATGTATGGAACAAAAAAATGAGCCTACTTTTAATTTAAAAAAGTTATCAAAACTTTTAAGGAAATAATTATAACTGAGCTGGATTTTCTATGGATTTTGTAAATAGAAGTTTTCCTTGCACAACAAAAGTTTGTTAACTTTATAGTCTACCATTTTTTATGATTCTCAGCAGTGCTCCTAAATGGAATTTGATAAGTTAAAACTGACATGTGAAAAGCTATTAAGGAATGCATTAGCCTAGAGATTTTTTTCCTAATTTTAACTTCTAAATAAGAAAAGCAGTAATTTTTTTAGTTAAAAAAGACAGGATATACATTTTAACCCTCAGCTAAAATGACAACAGCCTCCTTTGCATCCCCAGCCACTTCCACCCCAGGTCTCCTGCCTGCATCATCCCTCCTCTATCTGTGTGTATTGAAAACATCCACTCTAAGGTGAAGTATTTTAAAGAGAAGGTGCTGACTCCCAGAAGAAAAAGGCCCTGTTACATCTCACTTTCTCTATGAAACATTGGCCTGGGCATGCATTAGGAGAGCTAGAGCAAAGCCAGCTGCAAAATAACTGTGGGTGAGGACCAAACTCTACCTTTTGGGTTTAGTGTAACAGCATTAAGACCAACATACCTTCGTGTTTGGTCTGCTTATTGTTTACTGATTTTACTATTGAAAAAAGACAAGTTTTGTTATTAAAACATTTAATCATTCATAAACAAAAGAGCAAAACCCAAACATGGTCTTTCTCTCTAGTCAGTTCAGAGCCCTATATATCAAGAGCAGATACTCCCTGTAAAACTTTCAGACTTTAACTAATTATGTTGCTAATCAAGAGCATGACTGCATTTTGATTGCACTCAGTTATCTCTCATCTCTTTCTTCTTGAAACAGTAGGGGAAAAAAATTCCAAACGAAAGGTTCACATCTCTCACAGCTGCTCTTTATGCACATCTAATTAATCTTGGGACTATTAAAATTCAATACAATGAGAAAGTGGTCAATACCATAATTAGATAAATGAGCACACACAGTAGTGAAACAATCAAATCAAACAAGCTTCATCAAATATTTCTCATAAGTGACAGAACAAATACATTTCAATGCCTGTTTTCAAATTCCCCAATGATGTTATGATAGTCTTGTCTAATCTTTCAGGGAACAACAGTGGTGTCTCCTACTGCACGTGATGCATTATGTGCAAACCCTTTGAAACACAGAGAATTTACCTCCAATACCTTCCTAGATCAAACCCTTCTTGAAATTCTAAAGCAACTAGAAAGGGCTATTCCCACTCCAAGACAACTCAGCATCTGCAGATCAAAGAAGCTAAGCAAACATTTCCTGTCTTCAAACCCAACAAGAAAATCTTTCCAGTAGCAAAGAGATTCACTACATTATCACCACGTGTTCCTTATCTCTCAGCAGCTTTAGATTTTACATTCAGGAGTGTAATGGACATTATTTGAAATAGGACCTTATTCCTGTCTTGATAATCGTGTTATGTTTGGAGCCTGTCATCAGAGATTGTTGAAATCCTCCTGAAATGCAATGATGAGAAAGTAACTGGGTAGGTTATTTTTGTTAGTGACAGTTAGTTACTTAAGAGTATTTGTGGGCAGCTTCTCAGAGCATAAATATCTTCTCCACAACAGGAGAACTGTCTCCTACAAGTCTTTCAGTAGTCTAATTGCAGTTTTGAAAACTGAAAAAAAAAATTCACTCTCTAGAATAGCCAGGCTCTGGGTTCCTGCAGAATGGTGGTTGATTAGCAGTGCTGTTATTCTTCCTGTGATACACATTGGTGACACAGCAAAAGGCTCAGTGATTAATGCCATGTGAGCTCATGCACTGAAATCACGTGAAGTCCTCACAGGACTTCAGCACTAATTTATGAGTGGTGGAGGAAAACGAGTACATCTTTACTGCTTCCTGTACCTCACCTCATCCACTTACTATCTCTATCTGCCACCATCAGAGACAGTTTTCTGGGATTGCTTAACCAGCAAACCCTCCCTACAGAGATGCAGTTTGTACAAACAGCAATCAATAAATTCATACCTCTAAAATGCACATCTGAAACATCCCAGAACAAAACACAACAAAATCACCTTTAGGTGACCATACTCAGAGTAAAATTCTTGCCAGCATCACATACATTGATTGGTCTCATGGGCCTAATCCACAAAGGCCTGGTAGTAAAATCATCACCTGCAAGCAGGCACTGAGCAATGTGCTTCCCAGAGCAACAGTCCAGTACATGCCCAATGCTGCCCTGTTCAGATCACTAATATTCTTTCCAGTGTCTCCATCAGATAAGATTTAGATCCCACATTTGTGTAGATGGCTACTTTTATGAGCCCGTTAAATAAAAACTTGGAAGAATTCTTCAGTTTGTCTGACAAATATAAAAATGTTCAAAATGAGTGCCCTTTCCAATGTTTCATGATCCATATCATGTGGCTTAGAATTATTAGTGGAAATCTAAAAGTACTTTTTAATTAAAATTAAAGTATAAATATGATTTTTTAACTTGGATCCCACTACAACTCAGTGGATAAGCATCTGCATAAAGTCAATCAAACTGAAAATCTCTGTGCCCCTTCCCTCCCACACTGCTTGTTGTTGTTGGGAGTTGTACTGAGATTGAGGAGATTCCAGTTTTATCCCCCTTTTTGCTGCAATGACCCCCTGTGACCTTGCACAAGGAGAGGGTGGTAGCATAACCTCCATTGTCAAGGGTGCTTCCAGCTGGCACATCTTTTTGTGGTTCTCAGAAATTTCAGAGTTTGACAAGTTTTTAAATTCATGTTAGTCCCAAGTTAATAATTTACGAACTCTCTGTCTAAAAAATCTGTGTTGAAAAATTTTGCCATCTTACCTCTAAATACTGCTAATATTTAGAGTAATTGAAAATTACAATCAAGTATTACTTAATCCATCTCAGCTTTGGGAAAGGCAGAGTTTTTCACTACTCTCATGTCATCAGTGAATTAGGTAGTTTCTAGAAAAGCCAAAAACTAAAGTTTTTCCACCTGGTTATGACCACTTCGCAGGCACTCAGCTCTGCTTCTTCAGCAGGAATTCAGTGCCAGGAAATAACAGACTCATTACCCACTTTCCCTTTTTCCTTAAGCTGTATTCCCCGTTGCTTTGCACTCAGCAAGGGCTTTGCTCTCTCACCTCCTGGTCCAATTTCCTGAGTTCACACTGTGCTGTCTGAACAACAGTGTCCCAAATTGCATTTTTCTGGCTGTGTGGTCACACACACACACACTCCTCCCAACCAGACGTCCCAGTTATAGTTGTCCTGACAAGAGGAGAGGAGGAATAAGCTGCAGCCCCATAGCCCACAGAGATGTCAGTCCACCACAAAGCTGGGCATCCACCAGCAGAGTTTTCTTCATTATTATGGACTCTCCTGAGGACACGGAGAAACTCTTGCAATAGATCAAGGGGCTGGGAACTGCCCTGCTACCCTGACTGGTAAATCTGCATTGCTGCAGGCTTGGCTAATCCCCACAGCAGCTGCAAATTTGCCTTTTGTGCCCTTTGCCTGGAAGTGTGGGGACAGTCTGGAGTTAGCAGAAAGTGAAGGAGGGACAGAGGCATAGGGTTAGCATTACTTCCTCTGCAGTGGGGTCATTCTTCACTGAAAAAGTGGAAATTTTATCCCACAGGATTTCTGCCAAAGTCACTGATTGCAAAGCTCAGCATGGAGGCATTGCTGATCTTTGCTGTACCTCTATCCCTTCAGTCCCACAATACCTTTACAGGTGTTTAACTTCATTGCCAGGGGTTGTTAACACAAAACCACCTGCTGGATGTTTCAAGTTCCAAAATGCCAGAGAAACTCAGGGTTTAACTCTGATCCAGCATGAAAGCGACTGGATAAACCTCACTGTGCCTCCAGACTGATCCCCCCATCACTACAGCAAACAAATAAATCCCACTAACTCCCGCATTAATGCCTCACATTTTGTGTTTCCCAGCATTTTCTCTTTAACTACAAAACTAAATTAACATTTAAAAGAGAAGGGAACCAGATATGACACTTTGGTTGCCAGGAAACCTTCAAAAACAGAGGGTCATTTCCACAGGCAGCAGCCTGGCTGCTGTCCTGGGTAGCCTGGTATTTCACTACATGCTGCAATAGCATAAAATATTTTTTAAAAAATCACGGGAGGTCAACATCACAAATACCTGGTGCCTACAGCACTTTAATGGTAAGTATTTCATTTCTTTATGGAGAGTTACACAGTTTTCAGAGTGGCTTTGCTAAGAGACTGAAGCATTTGTCCACTTCCCTGCAGTCCTGGAACCCAGGAGATCTGCTGTAAGCCCAAAGGCTCCAGCAGAGACTGTCAGAGAGGAAGAAAGAGCCAAGCTATCCTATGTGCATCCTCCTCCTCCTCACAGCCCTCTTTCAGCTTTCTCCTGGCTGAGCAGGCAGCATGGTTTGGAGACAGCAGCCACTCCCAGCAGCCGTCACTTCCAAGAGTGGGAAAGAAGCCTGCAGTGCCTCCTGCACTAGGGAAAAATCAACGGAGACACTTGTTTCCCAGATCTGCATAAGCAGTGCCACCATAGAGCCTCCCAAAAAGGAGCTGGGATTGTTTCTGGAGGAACTGACATTCTTGGTCCTTGGAAACACCAAAACAAATTTCAGTGTCTGAATTTTCTTGTTCTCGTGTTGTTTCTTTCTGAAAATAGGATTTTCTAGTAGCTCAAGCTCCCAGCAATAGCCTAGGGAGTTGAATCTATTCATATATATACATATATTTGGTTCTGCAGAAACACGTGGAAAGCCAAAATGACACAGTTGTAGTGAAATCATAAGATATTGATTTAAAGCAGCAGGCACTGACTTCCATACGAGATGTGTATTCGGTATCCCTGAAAGTCATTTTAAATGCCCTGCACTCTGCTCCCCAGTGGAAAGGCTGCACAGCCCTGGCTCCCCAACACATCCTCAGCTCCAGAATCAGGCCCAGCCCTGCAGACCAAAAACAACTTAAAAGCACAACTTAAAAACAACAAATAAAAGGTCAAAGTCACCTGAGCAGGGAGGACAGAGCCATCCTGCTGCAAAGCCAGCCCTTCTCCTGGCAGATCTGACGTCTGCCTCTGTGTTTCTACTTCTGCTCCAGGCCCCGAGGGAGATATGTGCTTTCTGACAGTGCAGTCTAAGATGGTATGTCAAGAAAATCCATTTCCTAATTATCCAGTGTTCCTAGCAGAGTAACCAAGACCCAAAAAGAGAAGAGACTTATCCTATTCCCATTCTCCACTTTCTCTCCAGCTGAGCATTTTCACTGACTTCATTTGGCAGTTGCATCTCATTTGTTTAATAACCACAGAGAATTTTTGTGGGTGGTAACAACATACAATGCTTTGATGTATATTTGATAACAGAAGTTAATGTATGCACTGAGGGAAAAGGCAGCAATCAGCCAAAGGAGAGTTCTGGGAGCAAGTAGTTGTAGTATCTTTCAATTTCCAGTGCCATACACATTAACACCCAAGTGCCTGAGAAACCCCTGATAAATCAGTGTCAGGGCAGTGGGAAGTGAAGTGGTGCACATACTGCTGCACTAGTGAGGCCCATTCCACTTCTGAGCTGTCAATGCCACTGAGTTCATCCATGGGAGATGATACTCTGACAAAGCTGTTTCCTCATTCTGATGACCTAAACAGGACAGCTTGACTCACCAGAAAGTTTCCAATTAAGTTGCTCGGGCAAGGAAACTGCAGGTGCTCTGAGTTTTGGAGGAGGATGTCTTAAAGAAAAAAAGCAAAATACCATTTGTCACTGCAGTTTCCAGGAGCTTGCCTGAAGTCTCCTTTTGGGAAGGGGGTTCTAGTCTAAACAGATGCACAGGCCATGAAAGCAAGCCACACAAAAGCCCAGACCCTTGCAGGAGCTCCTCTGCAGGTTGGGGGGAACGAGGCTGCAGACCACAAGTGCCCTGTCAGCATCATAGTTTAGCTGTGAATAGCACACCCAGCACATCCTCCTTCCCACTGCCTTTGGGACAGGGAAAATTCCTCACTCCTGATGCTTTGTAGTTCACAAAAGGACATCTAGAGGCACTACTGTGCACACAAATACCTGCTTAATTCATGTAGCCACAAAATGAATGAGGTGAGAAGATGCCTTGTGGCCCTTCAATTTGTATCTTCCAGATGAGTCTAGCTCCTTTTTCCTTACGCCCCACACTGTAGGTGGATAAAGGTGGAAATGAGCTTCTGCTCCATCTCCTTGTCTCCAGGCTGAACACTCCACATGCATCCCACACTCCAGTCCCCGCCAGCTCACGATGTGTTTCAATTAAAAAAAAACCTAAACTACCACTAGCAAAACTGAAAAAACCTAAACAACTGAAAAACTCCCCACAACAACCCCAAAACCAACCATGGAGGAAATTAAGAATAAAAAATGCCTGCAAATTATCGTGTCTCCAACTTCTATCATTAAAATTTCTACTTCTTAAATATATTTCATGTTCTTCGCCTTTGACTGAGTTTATACGCTTGGTTATAACTCAGAAAAAAAGACATTAAGGATGAAGAAGCCAAAGCAAAATTTTAACACTTTTAGTCTGGCTCAGATTTCCAGTACTTACAGAAATTGCAAATTTTCCCATGCTAATCCTGCTTATTCATATTAATGCATGGGAGATCAGTGTTAGTCTGATCAAAATGCATACTCAGTGTTGTGGGCTTATTTATTTAAAGTAAGGTTTATCATCAGAATGCAACACTGAGAGAACATTAATACTGTGAAGTCAGCAAGGTTTGTGAAAATTTCTTTGAGGACTTAGGACAACATTATCCAGAACACCTCAGAAGTGAATCAAGTACTTTGTGGGAATTACAGACCAGGGAATTAGAAGTCCTACTGGACACAAGGTACAAGTGATAATCTTTGAGTGATTTGGTAAAGTAGAACTGATTCCAGAGGGGACAAAAGTATGCCCACAGTGCTCAGTAAGAGAGCACAAATGTTACAAGATATCTCAGGATGAAGCCTGAAGTTTCTTAATGTCAGCTTGTCTGAAGAAAGAGAACAAAGCCAGTTAGCTCATGATAAGTTTCAAAACCTATCATGAAAGACAACTTACAAAATTCCTTTAATGATACATTTTGTCTTTACAGTAATTCCATGTATTTTTTTGAAAAGTGATGCCAATATTTTAGCTCAGAGAAGATGCAGGAGATAAGGGCAAACTAAATCTTGCCTTACACAATAGCTCACATGGACAAAGCAGCCTGGCAGCTTTGTGCATTGGAAATGGATATTGTTCTTGTGGATTACATAGTGCTGGAAAACTGATGTTAGGAAACTAAAAGATGAGAATAGCTTGATGGGCACTACCATTTCACCCATTCAGAAAGGATTTTAATGCTTGCAAAGTTGATTACATTTGTTATATTTTGCTGCTAGTATGTCAGTTATTTCTGTTCTCATTGCTAGAGGAGAGATCTCCTACATAAAGCCAAATCCGGCTGTTTATATAAAGGGTTGGAAAAGAGAACTGCAAAATGATGACTGCCAGGAAGGGCAGCCAAGACAGACACAGTTCAGAGGGTATTAGAGGGAATCACACAGCCTCTTTTTATGCCTGACATCTCAGCTGATTTTGCTGTAATTTTCAGAACCATCCTAGGAAATATACGTTTCTTAAATAAGGATGTTTCGGTAGTTCTCATTGATAAATGTGATCTTTTGGAGTTCTGAGGATTTCAGCTACCATCTGAAAGAAGCTTTGCACTCATTATTCCAGCTCGTTGCTGCAATGTTCTTGGGTAACGAAGCACAGCACATAATCTGCCTGATCATTTAGCTCCAAAGGACGGAAAGGCAGAAACTGCAATCCCATTAAAAGATATTTTTATGAGCCATTCTAAAGAATAGATTTTTTTTTCCAGAGTTTAATTTACCTTCCCTCAGGAATCTACACACGCACCAAATCTGGACAATCATGAGAACAAAAGCTACTGAATTCAATGACCCAAAGAGTTTATATTTTTATTTCTCCATCCCCTGCAGGATAGGTAGTCCTTTGTGCTCCACCTGGGACTCATTTCAGCTAGGCTGCACAGGCAGTCTCAGCAAGACTTTCGCCTCCTTGCACCAGTGCAGAGAAACATGGTCTCCTTCCTAAGTTGAGCTCATGTTTCAATAAAACCTAATTACAGCCACCCTGCACAGTGAGGCAGTGGCCAAGCCAGGAAAGATGCAACATGGGTAGAAGAAACAAGAGTTCACTGGAGTAGCCCAAAGCAGGCAGGTGTCAGTCAACAGAAAGACTCCCAGCACTTTCACTGGGCTTGAATTAGGACTCCAATTATTTTAGTTAGCAGGAAGCAACTTCAGTGGGGCGAGACACGAGAGAGGGAAGGAGGAGAGTCTGGCTTTACTTGGGCACTCAGTTCCTGTGGGAAAACACAGTTACTGACAGGAGAGCAACATGGCCAAGTGGTGCACAGGAAACCAGAAGCATTGTGTCTGCAGAAGTCTTGATTTTGGGGCAGTCTTTGGAATGGCTCACATTGCTCAAGAGTGATGCTGCCCCAAGCAGGAAAAGCAGTGAGGGGATGCACTGTCACATCCTACCTCACCCCTGGAAAAAAACTTGGAAACAACAACAAAATGTTTTGCAAGACAATGACCTACAACATGGAAACATCTTTGTCCTCAGCTGGCCTTTATGAAAGTTGCACACTCCCTTCATAACAGGTAATTTGGGAGTTTCAAATCCACGTCTTGAGCTCTTTTCCAAATTGCAGATTTGGGCCCAGGTGCTCAAATTCAGACTGTTCCACACTGGGGTTTAACCACTCTGTCCAGGGACAATCAGCTCTACAGCAAACCTCACAAGAGGTGTCACCATATGCAAGTCTGAGCTCTCCTTCCCTTGTGGCAAGGCAAAATCTGTTTGTTCAGGTGGGAGCATGAAGATGGGCCAGCACTGCAGCAGCTGTTCTGTTCTGCTACAGCAAAACCTACATGGCAGATCAGATACAGGGCCACAGCTTCTCAGGGAGGAGCTCCAAAGAGCCAGCGAGCAGTGGAAAAAAAAGGCACACAAGGTCATGCAAGGTCCCTCACACAACCACAAAACAATCCCTGTGGGAAGGCAGGAGGAGGTAATGCCAAGAGAAAAGCTGGTTTAGCAAACATTTGTTCAAGTGCAATGCGTCTCTAAATAAGGAGCTCCTTGCCTTGGACTCCATAGATGTTCCTACACCACTTTATGCCTAGGAAATGCTGTCTCTACCATTTTCACTCTGGTTTTTTAGTTGCTTAAAATTGTAAGCCAGGTTGCAAAAATCCCAGAACAGCTTTCAACAGCACAGGAAAGATGTTTTGTTGGGTTTTATTTAACTCCAAATGTTCAAAATTAAATGCTATGATTTAGAAATCCAGGGCAATGGAGGCAAGAGCGAGCTGTGAAAATATAGCTATTATCCTGCTGCTGTCTAGCTCCAATAGGAGCAGCATAACTGTCTGTGTGCAACCTAAGCCATCCTGCACAACATCACTTCATGCTAAATGACAGGAAAATGGCCAAAACAACCCCTAAAAAACTGAAGAACCATTTCACAGCCCACAGCCACTGCCATCACTCCAAACAAAATTATTGCTAGCCCTGATGTGTTCATAAACACAACCTTTGCAAAGCCACTGGAGAAGGGACTGAAATAGCAGCTCATTAGGAAACTAATTATGGCCAACCCACAGATACTTTTATGACCTCATTAACATTTGATGGCCAATATCAGAACCTCAGTGGTGCCCATCTTTGTGCACTGCTGAGCCCTTGCTGATCCTGCCCCTGCTGCCCTACAAACACCTGCAGACATCCAACATGGTCCATCCTCAAGTTCACCAAATAATGCAACACCTCTCTTCCTTCCCTGCTGAAAACCCTTCTTGTTTCTCCTTCGAGACACTCTTCCTACAGCAGTGTAATGGAAACATCGAGCAGGGAGAAGGGCAAAAATTGTATCCAAGCTACAAACTGTTCTTTGGTGTCAGATAAAGTGATGCTACTGCTTGGTATCTGCTGCATGCAATAAAAACCAGCCCCTGTTGCTGCTCACATGAAGAATTGATGGGAAGGAGTGTGGGACCTTGGGCAGCCACAAAGGGCCATCAGCCCCAGAGAAATGTAAGAGGGCTCACTTCATGTAAGCAAATTATTTATCTGGTCTTCCAATATTTGCACAGTTCAGTCCTGTCTCTTCCCCTTTCACACATCCAGAGCCTCAAAAGAAATGCAGCCATGTCCAGCTGTGGTTGGACATGAATTCTGTATTTAACAGAATTCTACTGCACAGTTTTGGTCAGATGTCATTTAACTACACATATTTCCTTACGATTTTTCCTCTGATCCTTACAAGCAAGAAGAGGAGGAGGAGAGTAGGGTGTGAATAACTACATCTGGTGCCTGGCTACACCAAAATCTGGTGAAATGCAGCTTTGAGCCAAAGAGAGAAATCCTGGTGCTCCTGGAAGGTGGACTTTTTTTGGTTTTGTTTTTTTTTTTTTTTTTAATGGAGCAGCTGAAAAAAAAATGCACAAAATCTCCACTGATCAAAATAAGGATCACAAAACTGCCATTTCTAAAATTAACCACACTCTTTTTTTATTTACTCCATTTAATCTTGTTTGTTTGTTTTGCATGACTTAATAAATCCAAACAGACTTCACTGAACAGAAATGCCAACACTCTTTTCTAACCAGAGGACATTTAACTCTGTAGCAACACAAATGAAGAGGTTTTTTTTTTAAGTCAGTAATTAGCACAAATGATACTGCACAAAAAAATTTTTGTGGTGATCCAGAGTGAAAAGAAAAGGTCATGATCCAAAACAAAATCAAAAAACCCCTGTAATTAAATACCATAATAGTGATGTAGACTTACATAACTAGGATTATTTATCTCTATCTATCTGCATGCATAGAAGCTCCTTGCTTAGAAGGCAGGAACTTTAAGTTAAACTAGCACTCACACAGTAAAATGTTCAAAATGTATCTATACACTCATGATAGCAGGGCAGCGTATCATAGGAGCAGCTGTGACTTTGCCTTACTTACAATGATCTCAGGTATAAAAAGTAATCATGATGGACTAGTTAATTACAGCTTTCCTATTCAATAACGTAAAAAATCCTACTCTGCTTTAATTTTAGTGTCAAAAAGAGGAGGTAGAGAATGAAAAGAGATCCAGGTAAGGAACATATAATTCTGCTAAATATAATCCGTGGCTTTACCAACCCCCAACTGGCACACATAGAAAAGAAGATATTTCATGCAAATGGGAAGCCCAGTAATTATTTCCTTCCAACAGTTGATATCCAACTCATTCTATGGGGCCATTACCTGCCTTCCCAAATGCCATTGTTTTTGCATTTCATCTCCTCCCACACACAGCCAAATTGTTGCAATCCCCACTCCACTCCCTTCAGCTGTGAAAGGGCTTTTGCTCCAAGCTGTGCAGGCATCCTCTGTGTTCTGTATCTACAGTTACAGACCTACATGAACAAATATTCAGGAGACGTACGAGATCAAGCAGAATTGCTCTAGCAGATTATATTTTTGTCTACCCTACTGTCATCACAGAGGAATCTCAAGAAAAGGCTCATGGCTTTTCCCCAAAACGCCAGCTTCTGTATGTTGATATTTATGAGGGCAAGATAACAACAGCAGGGAGCACAGCTCAGCCCAAAATGATGCAAAATTGAGCCTCCTTTTTGCTTTCAGAGTAGCCATACCCTTCTCTCCTTGTTTGATATTTCAGCTGAGCTAACCCAATGCAGTTTTCAGCTCGTGCCCAGACTGTAATTGCTCAGGGACCCATCATCTAGCAGCATCTATGGGAGATGCTGCTCCGAGCCTTCTAAGACCTTACTAAAACATTCACACAAAATATTTTGTTTGCCTTTGCTTCATTTGGCTTTCACCCTTCAGGCTTCATTTCAACGAGCTGAAAGCAGAATGGAGCAGCCCCGAATTTCATCTCGCCTCAGTGGCACAAGAAATTGGTTGGTGCAGAGCTGCAAACAGAGGATGACCTTGCTGCTGTCAAGCCACAACCCCAGATGGCCAGAGCCTCAGCTGGTCCAAGCTCTGCTCACACCCTCCGTGCATGTGGTGACCCTCTGTGCCTGCTCAGCCTGGCAGGGAATGAGTAAATCTGCACCCATGAGTTTATTTGCTGACACGGAGTCTGGGTGCGAGGGGAGCCCTTGGCACAGTGGGGTGAAGGAGGCCTGTTCCAATGAGGAATAGGGATGATCACAGTCTGTGCTGTCTCAGGGGAAACAGATGCTACCACAAGAGCATGCAGTGCTCTTTCTAGCTGAATGCAAATTCTCTAGGGCTAAAACACATTTAGTTCCAGCATGACATCCCCTGGGAACAGCCTTGCATTCTATTTATACCCGACACCATTACCTGGAAATGGTTTTCTATAGGTGGGAATATCGAGGTTTGATATTCTGTCAAATATGTCAGATACATTGCTGAACTCTTACAGATGAGCATCTTGCTGAACTAAAGGAAAATATTTGATTTGGGGAGGTGGGAATGCTCAGGGAAAGACAGAAATGATAGTGGGTCACTGCTCAATGCCAGAACCCCTGCTGCTTAAAAGGGGCAATTAACTAGTTGCTTACTAATTAATTGCCTTGTAGACTTATAATAAATAAATAATCATCATCTCTTCAGAACCTTCCCTGAAAACTTGAGTTTTAAGGATGTTTAAAGCTAAGGGTAAATCTTTAGTGTAGCTCAGAGCAAGAGCTGCCAGAAAGGGGAGCACAGGTGGTTGTGCCTTTTGATGGAGAAGGTAAATTCTATTCAGCAGTAATGTCCTCATTTTTGAACACTGCATGGGTTTTCTAAGTGATCTTGTTGTCTGGAGGACTATAAGACAAGTAAAAAAGGGTAGCACAATAGAAACAAAATAATTCACATGTTCCAAAGTGAAATTCAGGGGAATAGTAAGATACATTTGAACTTCAGCATTTACATGTTTTAGTACTTGCTTTTTCTTCTCTTGACCTCCTCCTAGCCAAGCCCAAATCTCTTTATAGTTCACTATAATGCATCACAATCTGATCACTTTGAAATTGGCTACATGGTCTAAGATCTGTAGTGCTTGGAAAAACTTTAAAAAAAAAAGGTTAAAAAAATCAGAAATTTTCTCTTCACATACTTGGGTTTAGATCCAAACATGCAAGAAGTGGTACCTGCCCTGACTTCATAGCACTGCACATCCCCACCATGGCTGAGACCTTAAAACCTAGAGTCAAATCCCAAGAGCAGAAGAAACATCTAGTTAAAAAAAAAAAAAAACCAAACCAAAACACAAACACCAAAAAACGACCAAAAAACCACCCCACACCACCCAAACAAAATACACTAAAAAACCCTCCAGAACTGAAGCTCTCAAGACCCAAGAATATGAGGAAAAAAGCAGAAGAAAGTCCTGATGGGCAACAAAAAAGGCATAAAGGGGCAAAGTTAGTACTTTGTAGAAATGGATAGTTTTCTAATATTCCATTCCAAAGTTTCAGGCTGCCTTGGACTGCAGATGGGGGAAGAGCCAGGCAGGGGAGCCCAGCAGCCCCTTGTTTCTGACCTAGATGTTGAGCTAAGCAAACATGCTCTGAAAAAAGCACAACAAACCATCCCATATCAGCAACCTAATAAACAGCTTTTTATCGGTGTCCAAACCAGTCATTTCATGACAGAACATGAATTCTGTCCTCAGTCAGTATCTGCAACCACTTCAGTTCTGATGGTCAGCTAGGAAATTGTATAAGAGAACACTCAGGAGTATCTTAAAATAGAGGTACTAGGACATCTTGGCAAGTCAGGGACAGACAGACAGAAGACAGCCTTCTGCAGACAACATGCCCTGTGTCCCACCCCCAGCTCACCAAAATTATCATTTTGCACAATCATCTTTGCCTCTAGAATAGGGTTCTCCCTTGATCTTGAGTGGTTTCTGTCATGCAGGATGGACAACAGCAGAGGAAAGGGAGGAAGAGAGAAGTTCCACATCCCACTTCACCCCACCAAACATCCTACTTTAGAGGAGTCAATAGACAATGCTCATTTTGGGTGAATGTGCCACTCACCAGCCTTTTGGACATTCTGAAGTCAGCCAGCCCCTCTTTCTGGCTTTTGGAAATGTCAGTGTATTTCTCATTTTGTTTCAGCATAGGACATAAGTAGCTTTTAAAACCCCAGCTGTGCCCACAAAGAGCCCTGTCACCAGCCAGCCCTCATTGCCCCAGCACAGAGCTCCACGTACAGATCCATTCCTGCTTTCCATGAGGGGACAGTTGGCACAGAGAAACTATATTCAGCTCCTAGGCAGCCTCTCTCAACTGGGCTTTGGAACGACAGAAGAGTAGGTTGAAATGAAGACATAACGCAATAAGATTTTGGTAAGTTTTGCAGAGTACACAGTGACCTTTAACACCACAAGGCCAGGGGATGTATAAAATGAACACATTTGCTTTGCTTTATATGCTGTCTACACAACAGTGATTTTTAACAATTCAAAGCTGTCCACCATCTTGTTCTTTAAATGTTCAGCCGTTTTCCCCATTTCAGTATGAATCACAAGGTGATGAACTTGCCTGCCAGATAAGGGCACAATCCAACACTGGGCTGGCTGTCCAATACCCCACCAGTTTTATTACAATTTTCTGACCTGGGTCAGGATTCAGGACTGGGAATTTTGTGCTGGCTCCCACAAAGCAGACTTATTTCTATTAGAAATTCTCCAGCTGTGCATTAGAGAAAGATTAACCTGTGTTTACTGGGGAGAGGAAATGAGACAGACAAATGGATGTCTCTGTGTGATGCCAAGAGATCTCAGATGACATGTACCAAGAGAAGCTGCAAATCCACAGCCAGACAAAATGTCATTGTATTACTCAGCCCCTTACTATGGAAGTATTTAACATATAAATTTGTTACAGTCAGAGAAAAGGGTTTCCTGATCTATCCAGTTTCACACAGGGCAAAGAATTGAAAAATGGTAAATTCCCAGTCTGTAAATCTGGGCAGTTCTCAGAAGCAACAGAAGAGAAGAGACACGTCAGAGCAGATTGGTGATCTGATAGATCACCTTCCATGTGGTACTGGAACTACTACGTGGTTTTGAATACAGACATGGTTCACTATAACCATATTGGGTCTTGGATTCTGCATAGCTAAAACATGACTTACAGTGATGGAGGTCCCTGCTGACTCCATAACAAAGGAGCAAACCAGCCAAGACCCCATGGAAGTTCCAGAGGATCTCCAGTACCAGAAGTCAGGACGCTTAATACTAACAACCTTCTAGTTCCTGTGAAGGAACTGAATTAGTTTCTCCCAGCTAAGTCCATCTTTATCTTGAAAATGCATCATGACCCTTCCTGTCAAATCAGCCTTTTCCTCATAAAATTGTTTAATCAAGACTTCCATACAGGTGGCTTGGGCACATCCTTCCTATTGCATTAATATATGCAAACGGATGGCATTATTGATGCAAGCAAAGGAACAAAAGGTCACTGAAGCAAGTTTAATTAAAGAGAAAGTCTGAACTTGGGCAAGAGTTAGCTAAACTGAGACATATTGATTAGCTGAGCTGGTTTTAATTATTACAAGACAACCACAAGTTTGCTTTGATATCGAACAGAGACAATCCTTCAGATCGTACTATCACATCTCTCTGACATTTCCAATCTCTTGGGAGATTGGTTAGGCTAAAACCAACAGAAGTGAGCAGAGGTCTCCAGCCTGACAGGGGCAGAGCTCCTGTCCCTGATGAAATCCAAACAGACACAGCTGCAGAGCACCCTTCTGTGGGGAAAAGAAGTTGTAGCCATCTGTGTAACAACTGGGCTCTTGGAGCAAGACAGGAATGGCAGAGTGACTCATAACTTTAGTTATACAGCTAATGCATATAAAAAAAAATAATAATAATAAAAAAAAGAGCATCATGTATCACTAGAAGTTGAAATCAATAAATAAAGGAAGTGAAGACAGAAGATCAAGAGAGAGGATACAGTCATCCTAGATTCATAAGTTGTGTGAAGAGAAACAAAATACAGTGGATTTGGGTTTTTTCTTTTGACCTTAGTGCAAACCTGGGTATGGAGAGTCAGCAGCCCCATTCCTGAATAGAGAACACATCTACAAGGCTCTTCTGGAGCTGTGTCCTCCTCAAAGGAAACTATCTTATCCATCATTTTCACAGGATAACCCTGAGTCAAAATAAGTATTTTAGGGTGAAGTTTTAAGATATGTCTCACCCCAGGGGAAGAGGTCACTTCCACCAGAACTCACAGAACTAATTTTCTTTGCTTAACCTTCCTTTTCAAAGCACACTTTTCCCCCTAAATGAAGATATACTGCTGCACATTAGCTCCATCACATGTGTGAGTTGGCAGGTATGCAGCTGATAAAGGAGTATCAAGGGGGAAGGGGGCAACTGTACTCTAAGAAAGTTTGTAACCATCTGAGAGGATATGTCCAGTTGAGAGTTGATGCCAGTGAGATAAGAGAGGCAGAGAAATGATCCCAACCTCCACACCAGCAACACAATTTAATCAAAAAGAAGCTTCTTCCAACAAGTTGTTTCAATATCCTGAACAATCTGATAAACAAAGAGACAAAGAACATAAATACAAAGCACTTAGAGAATGGGCAAGACTTTAATAGTGGCAAATTCCAGAAAAAGAGCAAAAAAATTCAGGGCAAAGTCTGCCTAAGTAGAACAGGAGAGATAGCATCAGATGTGAAATCTAATTGAAATTATCCCAGTGTAGCTAAAATAATTAAGTTGGAGCTTAGTTCTAATAGGAGCTAATTCTCCTCCAGAGGAGGCTGCCCTCCAGCACCAGCTGGGCAACATCCCCCTTGTACCCTTCCAGCCCCCACTGCATCAAGTCCACCCATTCCACCACATGGTTTACACGTCACAAGATTGGACACTGCCTTCCTGAGGGAAGCTTCAGGTCCCTGCTCACCTCTGAAATCTGAAGGCTCTGGAGTTCAAGTGCAGCAATCCCCTGCATGGCACAGAGCTGGAGAGAAGGGGGCCCGGCAGCAGTGATTTGCCCCCACCTCCCAAGCTGATGCCAGAAGGTGACAAAGGGAAAGGCCATGCTTTTGGAGCTGGAGAATTTTGCTTCAACTACTGCCTCACAAGAAAAGGTCCTTCTGCCTTAAACAAGGGTGCTTCAAGCCTACCCTGAAAATAAATGTATGGAGCAAACCCAGCAATAGCTCAAATAGCTGCTGATTCATACACAACAAATAACATTACAAAGAGCCTTTGTAACCCTTTACCTCCCCAGGAAGAAGGCTTCTCTTTTCACCCTCGTTTTCACTTACCTTTCCACCCCTAGTCCCCTCCTACATGCTCCATCTCTTGCCCACCAGTGTCAACCATAATTTCTACCTCTGCCTGAGGCTCGTATTAGTTCCTCACAGCTCTTCCCTTAGTCCATCAGCTGCTGCTTGTATTTACCCACTAATCTGCCTGAGACACAGTGACAAAGCCACCTGGTGTTCATCTCTGTGAGGCTGTTCCACTCTGCCCTGTGGCCAGCTTTGGCCATTGGCTTCCAGAAGCATCACAAATGAATTGCCTGCAGGTTGCAGTGATGAGGAGTGATTGCACTTCAATCAGCAGCCAGCCCTGTGGAGATCAGTGCTTTGATTTTGCTTGATAGGAGAAAGACATGTTAGAAATATTCTAGCCTTGATCCCAGCTGGTCAGGTAAATTTTTAAAAGATGAAATAGAGCAAAGATTATGTTAGGATAGGGAGATATTTTTTGTATTTTTTTTCCCTTAGACTGAACAGAGTGCTTAACGTTGTTGTAAATAACATATTGAAAGTACCTGAGCCAGGGTTGGTTCACAATCATAACAACCCAAACAATGCTCTGAGCTGCTACAGAAGACAAAGATTCTGCCAAAAAAGGAGCTTTTGCAATGAGAAATTGCAGTTTAAATGACACCATTATAGTCACTGCATGAAGATGTGAGGCTAGATCTGTATTTAGTTACATCCCTAAACAACAGCTAACAAAATGCTTCTAGAAGATTAGTTAAACCAAAGATGAAGTGAGGGTAGAGTCAGGGTCCTCAGCATGAGAGGGGAGAGCTGCTCTGCACACGGCAGTAAGAAAATAGCCATGAACCCCTGTCAAACACCAGCCTCATCTCCTCTGAAACCACCCAATAACTGTTGCACACTTTCCGTGAAATGGTAATTAAAATGCAGGCTGAGTCCTTGGTGGCTTCCCTCGGCTAAGTCAAGAGAGCTAAAACACATTCGCAAGTGCTCTCAAAGTTCAGTCACTGCTGTTTGTACAGCAGAGCCAGGAAAAAAAACATCTCAGAGTCAAGAATTCAAGGAGCCTGTCACAAATCCCCCATGGTGGCAATCAGGCTGAACACCTTTTTCTAACTGAAAGTTATATAAAAAAACTTTACAACTAATCTGCCCTCTCTCTTCAGATCAACACATTTAAAAATAAGAATTCTTTCCTGCATATGACTTCAGCTTTTTATCTCCATAACTACAAGGCAGAGCTGAGCTTTCTGCAGGGCTGGGCTTTCCCTGATTTCCAGACCTACCCTGCACCCAGGCTGCTCTGTCCTGGGGAAAGACTGTTCTGCTAAAATGCAGCCTGTAAGGGCGTCCCAACATAAAATATGACAACACGGGGAACATTTCTGGTACGCATAATTATTGCAGAGAAACATATCTTCAGTCTCAATGTTAGATGTATGGATGCAGGAAGACAGACAGCTGCTGAAATTAATTATATCCAGACCACTCACTTCTAGATTTTGGGCTTTCCACAAATCAAAGATCTTCCATTAAAAAATTTAGTCTCTTAAACTTGCATCCTTTCATTTTATATGTCTTTTATTTTATTGCTACTGTATTCTGAGGTATTCTGACTATGGATTCCTTCCATCACACCATGTCAAATCCTTCTCTGAAAACATGATATGCTGAATGTCACAGTACCACACAGGATATTTGTCTAATAGACTTTCACTCCTTTCATCTTCTTTCACATCAAAACACAAAACATTTTCAGGCACTCCAGAAAGCCAGCATGGTCTCCACAGCACACCAAGATCAATCTACAATTTTAATGTAGTTTTGTCGAAAAATATTAATGTACCTAATGGTAACATAATGAGGCAAGGCTTAACCCAGCTGCATGACAATTAAAGCAGATGAATATTATTTCACAGAATCTAGTCCTTCAGCAAAGCAGTCATTTGCCTGTCTGCATGCCAGATTTGAAGCTACAGTTCTCTCTGATGTGAAATTCCACTTTCTGATCAAAAAATTCTACATCTGACATGAATAACTTGAGCCAGCTTGACTTGTGCTGATAATCTGAGGTTTTCAGGAAGTCACCATGTGGACCAGCTATTAGAATAATCAGAAATTTTGGGGAAGGGTTAAACCACATAAAAGCCTCTCTGGACTGTATTTTCAGGTGAAGAGTGCTGTCCAGAGGCAACATCCCTGTATTTCACTCTTTTCCATTTTCAAAGGTGGGACAAATCCTTCTCACGTTGTGCTTGTGCAAAGATACTCTACATCACCTCAGTTTTCTAAATTTTATTTCTACCTTTGCTTTTGTATGTTTTGGCCACTTCCTGATTCTTGACATCCACGTCCTGCAGCCTTCCATACTTACTTTATCCTACATGAGTTCCCAAACAGTAAGAATGGGGTGTGGGTTTTGCTGTCTTTGCTTCCACAGCTGGAGTTTGGGTCCACTGCAGGTGTGCAAAGTGGTCTGGGAAGTAGCAGAAAGGTCCTGAGCTCTGAGGATAGAGGAAGGCAGGTCCAAGCAGCAGGAGCTAGTGAGACAGTGGTCCTCTTCACACCACCTCTTGCACAATGATACATTCAAAATGCTTTTGACACTTGTAGATGTGCCTCTGCAATGAGAGCTGCTCCTGCACGGACCTGCAATTCTGATTGCATGGGGTGGGCATGAAGAGTATGAATGTAGCCCAGAGAAGAGGTCTGGCAGATATTTGAATTTGAGGATATACTTTTTCTGTTGTCAATGAAGTGCCTTAACTCTCTAAGAGTATTTCACCATTTGTGGGTCTTGAAAGGAACACTGGGTCCTGCTGGATAGAAACATATTTGGAAAAAAGAAGGCAAACTTGTTTCTATAGTAAAACCAAGTGATTTGTATAAATAAGGTTGATAGATGTAGATGATGAGTTGTAGAACTCAGCAAGGTCATTAATCCATGGCACAGACATGTACTTTTTTTGGCAAGTGAGGCCTTTCAGAGCTGCTGGTGAAGACAACCCTGCATGTTCTCTTCATGACACAGTCCTGCTTGCTGGAGGCCTGGACAGGAAAATATGGGTCTGCACATGCATTTCTGCTTCCTTTGGAAAGGCTCTTTGGCACTCATTCCCCAGCCAAACTGAGTTCCATGTGTCATGACCCTGAGCCCCCTGGCTGAGCAGAGAGCACCAAGAAGGAACCATCCAGTTCTGCAGCCAAGCAAGAGACTGGAAGACAGAGAGGTCCAATGTGCCTGTTGGAAGACATTCAAGAAATCTCCTCCAAGGGACAGCAAATCCCCAAACCCAGCACCATATCCTAGGGAGCTTGACTCTCTCAATGTCCAGCACACAGTGACCTGAAAAGCCCAAGCGATGCTGTAATCCAGGCAATTGCTCTGAGGTGCCTGAATCTGTCTGCTTTCCCATTGCTTTTTTTAATTCATTTGAAACTGCAGGATTTCCCAACAGTCCTTTCAAACACAATAATGCTGCAGATAGAAAGACAAACACAAACAATAAGAGGGAATTTTGTTTACTACAGAAAAGAAATGGCAATAACAAAGCAATGCCTTGGAAAAGGACAAATTATAAGCAGCTGGAAAAGCAGGAAAGGAAGTCAAAAATACTGATGGTGGAAGTGAGAGAGTGTAACAGAGCAAACAGTTGCCATCCAGGGAATGCCACAGGGCAGGAAGGTCAGCACACAGGAGCTGGTCAGCCTGTGCTTGGCAGGTTTCTGTTCTGGCTGTGAAAAAAATCTTTTTGCCAGAACAGTGAAACTGGCCCAAGAAACCACCCCTGCTGATGTGTCTGCCCAGGCATCCCTGAAGAGGCCACGTGCATTTCTGCTCTATCTACCACATCTCCTACGTGAAGAGGCCAGAGCCCTCCAGTGCCTCCAACCACCACTTCAGACAGACTTCACTAGCAGTCCAGCCAACCATGAGAATGCCAATTATGAACAACCCATCAATTATTTATTTGCTAAAAAAGCAGAGTCAATTAGACACCTTCTGGGCTCTGTGGGTCAGTGAAACATTCCCAAGTGAATGGGAACAGCAATGGATAGTTCCTCACATCTCCCATCTTTATGCCTGTGGGAACAGGAGCCTCATAATAGAACTTTTCCTAGTCTCATCCACTTGCTTTTCATATTTTATGATAGATTTGGTTGAAGTCCTGATATGCAATAAATGCATACTGTCTGCTGATAAATTTATTGTTGGTCTTACATAGCATGCTGTTTGGTAAACCCAGAGAGAGATACTCACCATTTCCCATCCTGAATCAAAAGGCATTTGCTTAATAGCTCTGCACTGAGATGTGTTCAGTGAAGCACAGAGAGAGTGTCATTGTTTACCTGCCTGGGAGAATGTCCTTGATCCGGGAAGTTATAAAGCCTACCCAGACCTGCTGCCAGGTCTGTGTGTACTGTTCTTTGGAAAAATCCAGTTTAATGAATGTAAGGCAGAGTGTCCCACATGGCCCGTGGTGCCACCAGCCAGTCCCACCTGCCACCTCGCACTGAGTGCTGCACAAACAGAGGCAGCAGGTACCAATACCATGTGCAGCTGGTTTTTTCCTTATGGAAGACTAGCAATAAATTCACTGGGACACAAACTTTCTGTTGGATTAACTCTTACCAATTTCACATTTCTGAGATCATTTATTTCCTTCCTTTAGCTACAAGCAGGCTAAAAATTCACCTCCTGGTGTTCTGTCTGGCTTCCTTGCTTATGCAACTCTCTGGAGTAGGGTTGAACTTCTGTGCTGTTCATTCTCAATTCCTTTTGTTATTTATTAGGAACCTATTCTGCTTTGATATTTCTTGTTTTAAAAACAACAAAAAGCTGAAGTTATGTGAGGCTGGAAAAACATTCACCTGTTCAAGATGACACCAAAACAAGTCAGGTTCTGTCCAAGTCAAAAAGATAACTTTTAGATTTGTCTTTTAGGAGCTGATGAGAGACCCTTCACTTTCTTATTGCCTTGAAACTAAGACTTAAAATCCAAAAAGTACTGCCTCTAAAATGGTCGGGTTATTAACTTCTGTCCTAATATTTCTTGCTAAACTACAGCTTATTTCCAACAATGGGCATCTTTTATTAAAAAACTCAACTTGGATAATCAAGAACCACCCACTGTGAAATGAATGAAGTGTATTCTCCAAAGATACAATTACTTTCTTTACCAGTGCTGTGCCTCAATAAAATGGTAATACATCCCTGACTTGCCAATTGTGGCTTTGGAAAAGAAATAGAATATTTTATTTATTTATTGCAGACAGATGAAATTGTTCATTAAATTAAAGCAAAGTCTTAAGGAGTAATAAATAGTGAACAAATAGACCTAATGGACCAACAATAGAAGCAGAGTCCTTCTTCCAAACTGTCAGCACCAGCTGCAAACTTCATTTCATTCAGAAGAAACTGAGTTAGCAAAAACATGAAAGAAGGCTACATTCTTCTCTCTTTCCAAATGACACTTAACTCTTAATAAGTAAAAGTTAGAAGCACGTTAAAAGACTGCTGACAGCATCTCTACCTCATCATTTAAGAGAAAAAATAACCTTGTCTGCCGTCATTTCTTTATGAAGCTTTTGAGTTTTGGCAGGCAGATCTGCAGGATGAATTTGCTGTTTTCTACAGAATTCATCACTGCAGTGTTGGCCAACTTATGTGGCCCAGAGGTGACCATGGCTGGGCACAGCTAAACCTCACCCTAGGTTCCCTTCCAGGCTTGAAAATACCTTCACACAAAACATGGTTAATGAGTGTTTCAAGCCACTCCTCAATGCCAGGGTGTCCTGCCCTGGGGATCCTGCGCTCAGCACCAAGTGAAAGATTTCAGTGGGGGAATTAGACAAGAAAATTTCACTTCGAGGCAGCAAACTCTGTGTGAGCTTGAAAAATTCATTTATGCACAAGGAGAGACTTGAGGAGACGCCCAAATCCCTCTTCTGTTGCTAGGGGGTGAACATCCAGAGCAGCCAGTTTGTGATAAAGAGAAAAATTTCAGAAGAAGTAATACTCTTTTGTCTTCTTGGCCTGGAAAGAAACAGATGCACTTACCTGCACTCTGCTGGCTGGGAAGGTTAATTCTTTGGTGCATGCTGCACAAGATGCCTCTTGCACAAGGCCTCAAGGCAACAATATCAAAGATCTGCATATTTGTCAGTTCTTAACTCTTAAAGGACTCCCAGAAGAGCTTAATTTCACTTTATTTGGCACAAGTTTATATCTGCCAAGCTTTGCTCACAGAACAGCAGCAAGAGGGACAAAGTTTTTAGAGGCTGTATGATGCAGATATTTCAAACAAGGTATTGAAAAACATCCAAATAAAATATTTTCTTTATCATCTGTAAAAGTTGGGCTCTTATTTCCACTCCCTGTGAGCTTTGCCTGCCTCCTGCACTAGCAGGGCATGCTCTGGCAGTAGATCTTTGCAGTGCTGGCAACTGTGCTGGGGCAACATGACCCTCAGCTACACAAGGCACAGCAGTGGACTGGGAGATTTGCATTTGGACTCACAACAGAGAGAAGTATTTTTAAAGTGTCGCTTGACTGAACTATGAAACTGTTTCTCTTCTTTTGTAAGCATGTGATACTCTTAGAAAGAATAGTCAAACTCCATAAAATTTACTTTGTGTATCTAAGTGATGTACTGGGACATACCACCCTCTATGAAAACGTAATGATGGGATCCAGAGAACACTGACAACAGCCAGTATTTTCAGCTACGAAGCAAAACGCACTGTCACCAACTTTCATTGTTGACTCTTTTCTCTACTTCCATGGAGGTTAGAGATGGAGCTGTACTTTTTTTTTCTTTTTAAATATGACTGGATGTGATGAAGTTCTACTTTTTAATGATTCAACCACTGCATTTCGAAAGGCAGATTTTTCCTCTATTTTTGCCACTGATATAACATCATTATGTTGTTTGTAGGAAATACGGTTTTTATCTTCCTGTCAACAAAATATGCATGCAAATAGACTTAGATTATTTATAGAGCAACATCAAATTAAACTGCTTGTATAATGACTTAAAACTGGTTATCGCCATCCTGCATAATATCTGTTTAAACACACCACTTGCAGCAAGCTTTGCTAATCAAAGGAGGAAACAAAAACACAATGTCACTAATTTTATGCATGCCATGAAGTGCTGTTCCACTCTCAGCATTGCAACCCTGTGGAGTGCAGGAGATGGGTGCTGCTTCTACCAATATGTACTTTTCAGCTTCTACACAGCTCGTTGGAGAGTCTGATATTGGCAAAACTTCAGATCTCAGGGCTCAGACACATTTGAAAAGCTGATGGAGACTTTCAGGTTCATTCTCTTGCTTCTGCCACAAAGTACCAAAGTTTTGGATGAAGGCTGGAAGCTGCAGGAGCAGGGTTTATCCAGACCTATCCTTTCTACAAGCTTTATCCAGATTTGGAATGGAAGGTCCAGGAAAATTTGGATTATTCAGCCATACCATGTAGCATTTTAAACATCCACAGACCTCTGTGGGGCATGGGAGAGTCAGTGGGCAAAGGCATCCTGCCAGACTCTGGGACAGTCACTTTCTGGTCCATCTGAGTGAGCCAAGGAACAGCAACAGTCCTGTTGCTGGGTCACACTGGAAGTTGGTCCTCCCTTCACACACATCAGCTGTTGTTGCCCCCAACACCTGTCTCCACCAGCCAGCATAGTCCCTCAGCAGTGTATTTATCGAAGTGTGGCTGGTTTGCAGCACCTCAGTTGCCCTCTGGAGCCTGGCATTAGGCTGCTTTCCCAAGCTTCACATTTTGGTCTGCTCTTCCTGGCTCAGCCTCATCTGCTCACATTAACTGAAAGCTATTAAAATCACTAAGTGCTTGAGAAATGGCTTTAGTCAGTAATACAGCTGCATTCTGGCTGCCTTCCCTTTGGCCAGAGCTACAGTGCAAGCTGCAAAGGAGCCTGACCCTGGCACCATGAAAACCACTTCTATCCAAGCCCAAACTTTCCTCTGCAAACACAGCGGTCATTTAAAAACAGCAGCAACAAAACAAACCAAAGACTGCCTGAGCAGTTGCAAGCTCAAAGCTACATAAATATCCCAGGGGGTGAAAACAAGCAGCATATTTGGTGAGCAGGACTTCTGGATGCAGGTGAGGGACTCATGGTCCAGAGCAGCTCACATGGGCAGAGCATGTGTGGGGTACCAGGGACTCAGGCTCCAGGCAAGGAGAGGCTGCTCAGCACTCACAGGGCAGCCCTCATCACACTGGAGCATGTGAGTGTCTGACAGGAAATAAATTGGAGCTTCAGTCAACCATTTAGAAGTGTTAGAGACTCCCCGGTGCAGGTCATTTAATTTGGTAAGAAAAAAAATCAGAGGTGGCTTCTCTTTTTCCTCCCTGATTATTTTTTCCTCTTGGACCCACTCTGCTGGGAATGGAGGAGCTGTTGCTATAGAGGCATTTTGGTGAATCTGGTTCTCACAGAAGCAGGAATTGACTTCTTTCTATGAGCTCCCATTTTTCCTGAATAGTTTAATGGTGCTGGGTCTGGAGTTTTGCCAATTATTCATAGAAAAATTGCAAAGGGGCAAATTCTTCCCTTTTTTATTAGTTTTATGAGAACTACAGCTCTGGTTTGTGTCACTTCTGCACTCAAAACACTGTACCAGTTGAAAGGCTGGTGTTCCCTTGTAAAGCTGATGCCTTTGATCGGTATGAATTTGGTAGGGCAGGAAGGTAAGTGGGAGCAGAGCCCTCCTGTCCTCCTAAAGTTTTCTTCTGCCTTTGTTTATGCATGTCCCTGCTGGAAAGAGAAGGAAACCATCCCTCATTTCCAAAACTCCCACTGAAAGGTAAGAGCAGTGAGAAACTGAAGAAATTTTCATCCCTCAAAGGAAAAAAAGCCAAGGGAAGGAAAAATAGAGGTACTCACGGGATCCTACATGAACTCAATTTTGCACCAGCAAACAACTATTTAAAATGGGACCAAGTCCTACCCTCAGAGCCCACTCACTGCCTTCTCTTCAGAGCAGATTTGCTTCTTCAACCTTTTCCACTAAGATTATGGATTCACTGAACTATAAAAGTGATTAATCAGCACACTGCTGGCCAGTAGCAAGGGCAGGAGCACTTTTGAGGGCATTTCCTAACTGACAGCCTTCTCTGAAACCCTCCTGAATTCACTGCTGCTCCTCACAGTCCTTATAGATACCCAAAGGTGATAGTATTTCTAATAATACCTGCCTGTTCTTTGAGTGCCTCTAAGAGCTACAAGATTTCATCTGCAGGTGTAAAATAAACCAAGGTCAAACTCCTTTTTTTTGAGGCAAGATGTATTGACTGACAGTCTGGATGCTAAACAAGCTGAAAAAAAAGAGATTATAACTCTAAACCCTAAGCAGTGGGAAAATCTTTGGGCTTTGAGGATAGATTTCACACATCCTGCTGAAACTTGTGGGCAGAGAGTTGGCACAGGAAGGCTTCCTTAAATCAAATTACCATATTTCTCTGAAGGCATAAATGACCTGGTCTATACCCATGTGTTGCAACCACATGGGGCGGGTGTGATTTGGGGAAGATCCCTACATCCAAGGAAATCCTGTGAGGTCTGGACCAGAGGACCCTGTTCCCTACATCCCTGCAGCTGGAGGTGGTTCAGATGGCAATATTAGCCTGGAAACCAGTGGCCAAATCGATCCCATGACAGGGCTGGGGAGCCTCTCACCCCTTATGCTCTTGCTTGAGCCACACGGTGATGTTCAGCTTCCCTGAAACCATGGCAACCAGAGATTTACTTTAAAGATAAAGAAATGCTGCATTGCTGGCAGCGGATATAGCAGCTTCTGCAAGGTGTGAGTGTGCTGTCTTCCTGCATCCCTGAGCAAATCCGGGCCAGATTCAGACTCTGTCCAGCTGCATAGTGCAATCTCAACTATTGACAAGGCTGCAGGATGAAGCAGGAGAGGAAACACCTGTGCATATGTGAGCAGGAAACCCAGCTGTCCTACAGCAGCCACTGTAAGGTGAATCACTGGAAGAAGGAAGCACTTCCCAACACATCTCCATGTCACATTTGCCCCTACTAAGGACGGATAACCCAGTAACTGCCATTTCCCCCTTCCAGCCCTGCTCTGCAGGACAGGTTTCATCCCTGCAGCCATGGTGGGATCTGGCTGCTGTGGTTGGTGACTGACACCCCGGGCAGGGACTGCAGTGCCAGGGAGGGGATGTGCCTGGTCCAGGCTCCGTGGCTCCAGCCCAGCTGCTCAGCACTACCCTCAGCACTACACCTGAGAGCAATACCCCCACAGACGGGCACACAAAATGCTCTGCTGAGATGGAGTCTGGCTAGGAAAAAACAGGGACCTGCATTTCTTTGTACACGCTGTCCTTCTCAGCTACTACTTTTCCACATCTAGAAACTGGATTTTGTGACCTGATGGAGGAAGTTGCCAGTAGATCATAGAAGAGCCTGTAGAGATTTGCTCAGTGGTGGAAGCAATCTGAGTGAGGAAAGGCACTGGTATCTTCTCATGTACGGAGGTGGATAAACAACTGTTTGGCTGGACCCTGAGCCTCTTATTGGAAAGGTGGAAGATGGAAAAAAATGGCCAAACGGGGACTGTAAAGCCTGACTGGATAGAAATTCAGGCTCCACTTTCTCCTCCCCATTTGACAGTCTTCACATTTTGAGTGAACTATAATGTTAATAAACAATGTGTTGCATGTTCTCACTTTCACGGGCTTTCCATTGACATGTTGAAGTGCAGTTTCTCATCCTTTCTAATATAAAACCTGAGCACAGCACTGGGACTCTTCTTGCAGTTAGAACTGACAGCTTGGAGTTCTCACTCATTGCAGCTAAAGACATTAATAAAAGCTATTTTGCTCATATGCATGAAGCTGAATCTGGGCTTAATGTCTTTCTTTCGTGCCACAAGAAGAAAAAAAAATAAAACTGTATATTCTGGAACTACTTAAGTCTTAAGCAAAAAACTGAATATGGAAAGCCAAGGGAAAAAGTTTTTACTAAAATGCAATCAGGCCTCTGAGCAGAACTTGAGACACGAGGAAATGCCAAGAGGTAGTTTTCACTAGGGCAGCCTATTGTAGACCCTGCAAATTGCACTGAAATACTGAATTGCTGCATTTTTAAAGCACTTAAAACATAAAACGAAGCAGAAACAGGTTTCTTTGTTCTCTTAGTGGGAGGTAGTGGAGCTTTTAGATCAATTGCTATGTAAATCTGCCTCTAGTTTCAACCTAGGTTAAAAGCTATTCTCCAGTTAATTAAAATCAGAGTCTCTAAAGTGGTTATTGCATCAAACCTAACTTTCCATAGATGTCGGGCTGTGGTCTTGCATTTTAAAATGTATCTAGGAGCCCCATTCCTCTCCGACAAGAGATCTATGGATCACACACATAGTTCAGGTGACCACAGGACTGAGTTTACCCTGAGCTGGCCACCACAGCCACCCCAGCAAGGTCCACCAGAAAATCCCGCTCAGAAAAAGGGCTGACAGTCTGCATGGATGCCCCCTGGCTAAGAGCAGAGCATTTGGCACATGGACATAGGTGGATAGATGTGCCAGGGCTATAGATCAGATGCAACCTTGGGACATGATTCCTGTTTTTTTTGGCAGGGCGCTAGCTCAGAGCGGTGCCCAAAGCCAGACCCCAAGCACAGTGAAGCTGGAGTGCTTCAGCCACAAAAACTCTCTGTGCAAAGGTTCACAAAGCTTTTTCACATTCTTAGCCTCAGGAAAGGCTCCAGAGGTGCTGCCAGCCCTGTGTCAGGCTGCACTGTGCTCCGCTCAGCCCTGGCACAGTCCACAGAACAATGCTGTTTCTCCTCCCCACAAGCACTGACAAAACCATCCCCACCAAGAGCATGGGGAAAGGTCACTGGCTTTTACAGCAGCAAATTTGGAAAGTGCTTGGTAGCACTAAACACACACATGAGTGCACCCAGTACTGTTGTGTCCTGTCCTCTGGCAACAAGCAGAGACTTGGGAACAGAGTTTTACAACTCAGCACAAAGCTTCCCAACCCAACAGTCCTCAAACACTTCAGTCCCTGCATGTATTAGAAAAAACCCAAACCATAGAATAATCGTAGAATTACAGGATGATTTGGATTGGGACCCTAAAGATAATCCAGTTCCTTCCCCACTGCCAAGGGCAGGGAAACCTTCCACTAGATGAGGTTGGCTAAATTTGTCATGCACGATTTGCCCTTAGTGAAGCCATGTTGGCTGCTACCAATCACCTCCTTATTTTCCATGTGCCTTAGCATAGTTTCCATGATCTTTCTGGGCACAGAGGTGAGACTGACTGATCTGTAGTTCTCTGGGTTTTCCTTTATTTCCCTTTTTAAAAATGGGGGTTATGTTTCCCCTTTTCCAGTCAATAGGAACCTCACCAGACTGCCATGACTTCTCAAATTTGATGGATGTCAGTCACTTTATCTGCCAACTCCTTCAGGATACCAATGCACCTCACCACCTGCCAGGAACTCGTACATTTTCAGGTTCCTTAGATGTTCTTGAACCTCATCTTCTCCTACAGGAGGTGGCTCTTCCTTCTCCAAGTCCCTCTCTTTGCATTCTGTGACTTGAGCTGTGTGGCTGGAGCACTTGCCAGTGAAGACTAAGGCAAAAAAAATCATTGACTACCTAAGCCTTCTCTATATCCCATGTACCACAAAATCTTTCTCTTTTTTAAGGCGCTTGGTATAAAATTCAGCATCAGTCATAGTTCAAAACTGCAGAAGTTTGCACTTCTCATCAGGGCAATTTACATGAACTTGCATTTCCAACTCCCTCACCCCAGTCTGTGGGCCATTACCTGCTCTTCCACCCGTCGAGAGCAAACCCTTCATTTCTGAAACTGCTCCTGGAGCCACATAGTCAGTACACAGCTGACCTAAACACACAGTTTTACAGCAGACAGACAGGTTTCCTTGTCAGCAACATGCCTTCCCAACCAGTAACGCAAGCTGGTCAGTAAAATGCGTAAGGGTGTTGTTAATCAGGATGCACGACGTGTGTGATGAGCAGTGCACAAAGTGCCGAGCCCTTCCCTGCAGGAACAGGGTTTGCCTGGCTGCAGACACAGCTCGTCTCCTGCTCTGTGAAACCTGAGTGAAGAACAGTAATGCTCAGCCAAACACCACGTGCCAGCAAGCACCCACATCACCCCAACCTTGCAGCATGCAGGATTGGTGCTGGGGACTTGGGGACACTCATGATGGCCTGGAAGATGCTGTATGACATAGCACACGCTATGGAGGGCAGCAGGATGGTGGATGAGATAAAGGAGGATAATAACTGTGGAGTTAGAAATCATAATGGCTCAGCCTACGCTGAGGGTTAGATTCCAAGAGAGCCATTATCTCAGCTCTGATGTCTGGGTGTCAGAGCTCCTATGCCTGTTTTATTGGTTAAGTACATGGGTTTATTGCTGTTTATATAAGTATGGCTGCATTCCGAGTAGCAAGGGAGCCCATTAGCAAGGAAGCACTGAGCTTGCACCAACTGCTGTGTGGAGCATCCAGACAAGCCTTCACAAGAGGACTGGTAAGTGTGTATGGGAGACTGCCTTAAATCTCAGATCCCTGGCTAATGTGTGAGAGCAACTCAAAACACATTTTCTTTTAGATTGAAACATTCTTAACAGGGAAGAGTGACTCAGACGAAGAGAGGACAAAGCCCTCCTTTCTCTGTGCCACACTTGGGCTTTTTCCCCCATCTCCTCTCCAGGTTTGTGTAATGCTTCTGCACTCAGACACTTCTTACAGTAAATATCATCATTCATTAGTGATACCCTTTCTGGCACACTCCCAGGGGAGCCCCTACAGGGGTTGGCCACTGCAGCAGGATCTTAAGCTGGTGGTTGATGGGGGACCCCTTCCCAGCATCTCAAACCTGTACTCTTAAACTTCATTTATCCTAAATCCTCGCTGTTTTTAGAGCACATAAAGGGGTGATGGCCTATGCCAGCCCATGCCTGCCTTTGCCTCCTCTCAGGACAGCCCTGCTTTCAGGGGTGCAGACTTCCCCACCTCTAAAAAATATGGGATGGCACTGACTGCCTTTGTGGTGTGCTTTGGGAGCTGCTGAGGAAGGCAAGGATTAGATTCCCCATTAGCCATAAGAAAGTAGTCTGGGTTGCCTCTTCCAAGTGCAAAACTTACAGCTTCTTTCCACAGGGCTGAAAGCAAAAGCTTCATTATTCCCACTTCGGATGAGACAGCCACTCTATTTCACTCTGTCTCAAGGGAAACCTACTTGTGAGATAAAGGTAGGCTGCAGAGATTTTACTTTCCTTTATGTAAATATATGTGTAAAGGAAAAAAAAAACCTGAGGGATATTGAAAATAATTTTCCAGGCTGGTGCACAACTTTATGCACAGAAAGTGGACCTGGAGATGAGGGACTCAGGCTCATGTGCAGCCACACTTTAGCCAGGATTTTTTTTTGTTTGTTTTTAATTATTGTTTTTATTATTATTTCTCTCTGGCTTATTGAAGCAAAACAAGATATTTGGGCTCAAGTTGCTCTGCTGAACGTCCGTCCTAGTTCTCCACAAAGAAGAGCAGCTCTAAAGTAGTCACTGTACATTAAGAACTTCTTGTAAGAAATCCAGTGTCCCACCCGATGAACATTGCAGAATCCATGTGTTGTGAGAAGTCTGCAGGGCAGTGAATGAACCACAGTGACTTCCTGTGCTGGTGGGTTGAACAGAAGAAAGATGTGACAGCAGAGCAGATGTACCACTCCACTATCCCCATAGCTGGACACTGTTCCCAGCCCTGTCCCTCTATGGGCAGGTGAAAGCCCCGGGTCATGGGACTGCAGCTCTCACCTGTACAGGCTGAGCTGATGCTGCCCTGGGACTCCCAGAGCAGCTGGGCTCTCACAGCTTGGGTTTTGGGACAATGGCACCATCTGCTGCAGAGCACCCAGGTGCCAGGCCAGAGCAAAAGACACTGGAAGGGAATCAGCTGCCTTTGGGGAGCTGTATGCAAAATGCCATCCAAGCAGCAACTGTCTCTGCTCTTCACTCTGTGCAGTTTCTCCCAGAGCCCACCTAGTACATCCAGCTGTCACCCATGGAAGTCCACAGACACCTGGACTTCACCTGAAATAAGCTCAAAATCTCCCCCCCACCAGTGCATTCAACAAAAGCAACAAGAGGCAAGTAGATTAAAAAGTCCTCAAACCCTAAATGTGAATGGCTACGGAGAGGCTGACACACTGGATACTGCAGCTGCACAGGCAACTCCTTGTCCATTTCTGCAGAGGTTCATTGTGCACTTGGCAGCACCACAGCATCCCACTGCCCATGCATGGGCCCATGCCACAGCAATGGGTGCCCAGCAGTCCCCAGTTCACAGCATCCCCTGTGCCACCTGCATGTGGGTCTCCCAGGAGAAGCAAAAAGGAAATGAGTGGGAGAGAACAACATGCAATAGTTGTATTTTTGCTTTGCAATCATGTTTGTTTGTCAAGTAAAATTGCCCTCTCCTGGGGCTTAGAGCACTGAGATGCTGGGATATTTAACTGCCTGCCTTTCAAGGTTTTCTCCAGCCCCTTAGTACAGTCTGAAACCATTCTGGAGACTGTTCCATTCCCCCTGGAGCAGCATTGCTTTAATGACGTCTTTACAGCCCTAATGGATGTCCTTGGTACAGATTATAGCCCTGCTGGTAGAAATTTGTTGTGGGACAATGCTTAGACAATGATAAAATCACTAGAGGGGAAGAAGGAGTTCGGTGTAAGGGGGTGCAATTCACAGTGCTCCACATGAGCTGTGTTTGCATTCACACATTCTGCGTAAAGAGAAAAATGAACCATTAGAAATAATTGTAATTCATTGGGGTATTTTGGTTCCCATTTAATTCAGTAACGTCTCAAGACCATGCGTCATCTGTGAGATGTGTATTATAGACCAGCATGAAAATCCCTCAATTTTCTGGTCTAGTTTCACCAGCAGTTTCTGACAACTCTGCTCATGCTGCAGAACATACATAAGCCATGAGTGAGGCCAACTCTTAACTATGAAACCTGTTCCAGACTGACCTCCCTATGGTGAGGCCTCTCACACCCAGCAAACAGCAGTCCCTGTCCGAATAGTTCAAGATTTGGGTCCCTTCACTGAGGAACACAGTGTTGCAGAGGAGGAGTCAGGTGCCAGGTTTAGATTTCCATGCAGAAAGCTGTCACATGCCCAGAGCAGGTGTGGAGCCAGCTACACTAATGCAGTATTGAAGTTTGTGTCCAGATCCTTCACAGATCAGAGAAATGAAATGCTCAGGTCCTTTCAGAGCACTTCAGGAGCTACTTACTCACCATATGACTGTCACAGAGGTTTTGCAATACATCATACAGCACAAATGATCATCAAACTACTTAACCATGGAAAATTGCTCTAATGTTACCTCAATGCATTAATGGTTGATCCACTAATTAATTCAAATTATTGAACATTGGCCTTGCTTTCCTGCTAGGCTAGAATGACTTCATGCCAAATCCAAACAAGATAGTGGTGTTTAAGTCATCTCTGAAATCATGATGGTTGTAAGACTCCAGTCCCTGTAGACCACCAGCAGCCAGCACTCAGTTGCTGCAATGACACTGAGCAAGGGAGAAAGCATGAGACTTCTCCAAAGTAGAAAGATCTTTGTGGTAAGAGAGAACAAGTCCCTTTACAGATCTGCACCATCATTGCATCTCACTTAGAGGAGAAACTCGTTTGAATTGGCCCTTGGCTGTCCCAGGAACAAAAGCAGATTTGGAGGCACTAGATGGCCGTGCTGCTCCCACAGGTGCTGGTGCCTTGGGCACAAATACAGGAGAAACACTTTCTGAGGCATAGCCATTTTGCTTTTTAGGTTTCCAGGGCAGTTCAGTGAAGTCTGGAAAGCTTTTAAGCACTTTCTTTCTGCAAGAGTACTAGATTATTGATTCTGTGTTAAAATAAACAAAAAAATCTATTTGGATTGTTTATGAAGAGGCTACTAATGTAGTAAATCACTTGATATAGGAATATATGCACTATAGTGTCAATGACTTAACTGGCCAGTAAGTCAGTGATACCCACCAAGCAATGGTTAGAAACTACAGGTGTTTTGAACATAGCAGTAATACAACTGTAAACAACAGCTCAGGGGTGACTAGTTACTAGGAAAGGATTGAGATGGGATATTTTATATTCTGTATTGAAGACAATGTTCAATGCCTGGGAGCTGAATCTGGTTGCATTTATACTTAAAACAAGCAACAGTTTCTCAGCTTGGTGGGAGACAAAACACTGAAAGAACAGAACAGTCTTTAAAATTAGGTCTTTGTAAATGGAAAGATTTCATCTACATCCAGGAAAAAAGGTCCTTCACAAGTACAGCAACACACCAGTCTTGCTGCATCCCAGGAGAAGAGCTGCACATAGCATATAGATGGGAAGAAATCAAGTGTCACTAGAAACCCCCCAAGCAAATCAGAAAGAGAGGTAAAATGAATAAGGAAGGGACTGAGATCTCCTGAGCTCAAACTTTCCCATTTCACACCTTTTCTCTGGCACACTGGGATGTTCGTGATGTAGAGCCTCCCATAAAAGCTTGATCTCACCATGCTGGGGGAAGAAAGCTCAGTACACCCAGCTCTGCCCTGCAGCAGCCTGGCTCCCTGGGGAAGCTGAGTCTCTGGAAATCACTGAAACTTCAAAAAATGGTGGATGATAACCTTAATCCACAGCCAGGAGGAACTGCAGCACCAATTTTAATGGAAGCAGAATTAGATTAACTCCAGCTACTAACAAAAACTGCCCCAGTACTTGTTATTGTAATGCAAATCTCTATGGCACCAACCACCAGCACATTGTTAACTATTGGCATACGAGAGTTCATTCAAAAGGCAAAAATCCTGCAAGGGAGGAAGCATCATTTCCTCCCAGTACAGAGCAGAAAACAAGGAGGTGAGAGTTGAAAGGACTCACCCTTGGTCTCTCTGAGCTTCACAGCAAACCAGCAAACTCTCAAACTCCATCTCCTGCCTCAGAAAGGAGCCAGCCTCTCACACTGTCCTCAGGGCCAGGCTGGGAAAATGCAAGGCATGTTATTAAAAAGAGAAGAATAACTCCTACTCAATAACAACTCCCATCCCCTTTTTAAATGCCTGGGGGACCAGGTGTGACACTGAAGCAATATAGATGGATGGGAAAATAAAAAATACTCACAACTGTAAGGTGGTAAAGATCAGGCAATTATACTTTCTGGAGTCTGTGTTAATTAGAAGCCTTTCAAGAGAAGAGTCAAAGGACAGATGGAAACAGATTTTAACAAGCAGTGATAAGTCCCAGAGATGGGGAAGCATCTCCATTCATAGAGGGGATGACTCCAGCTGAGGCTGTGCTGCACCAGCAGCCACCCACCACTGACTGAGTGCCAGCCAGCAATCAGTCCAATTGATTTTCTGGGGAATATTATGATATTAACACGAATAATCATGTAGCTGAGACTGATAAAGGATTTTTGCCTACATAATAGTCATAGCTCTTTGTTTGAGCCTCAAAGCACCTGGGTCATCTGGTCGCTCAGAAGTGGTGCATTACCAGTGGCTCAGGGAGGAGGAATTGATTTTTTGTTTTTCTTAATGACAATGTGTAATGTGACAGCTTTATGCACTGTCGACAGAGACCGTGGCTGTTGAGGATTTTGTAACAGCTCACACCTAAAGGAGGTTTGTTTCTCAGAAGAGGAGAGTGCAGAGCAGAGAGTGGAACAAGTCACAATTAATTTTCTTGTTTTTTAGACATGGCTTGGCTCGTTTTTGCTGTTTAAGTCAGGGAAGTTCAGAACATGGATGCGGATTTTTTTACGAGCATCAAAATGGTTCCTTTAAATGTTACATGTGCCTTCTGAAAAAGTGCACATGAAAGCCATTTAAAAATTAAAAAAAATCATCTAAGAGACTAAGCAGAGCTCTTTTAGTTTATCCCCAAATG
Source organism: Calyptomena viridis (assembly GCA_013390005.1). Lineage (NCBI taxonomy): Eukaryota > Metazoa > Chordata > Aves > Passeriformes > Eurylaimidae > Calyptomena > Calyptomena viridis. The sequence goes on from WEIV01008389.1 coordinate 298,053, forward strand.
AACACTAACTTTGAGGTAATTCTTGTGGTTTATTGCACTAACCAAGAAAACCAGGTCATGCAAAATAAAAGAGCCCATATTACCTGTGAAGCAAAAGTGCCTTCTCAGCAGAGACTTGTTCACTCTATGCTTGTCCTAGACCATTATTTTCACTTCCCTGAGATGTGCTTCTCATGGAATACTGCAGGGACCAAACATCACTCTTGGTGAACTGTACTGCACAGGGCTGTGAGTTGGAAACAAGGACTGCAAACATGGAGCTGTGACAGAAGTAACATCCCCTTCACCCTAAATGGGTGTGCAGCATGGAGATAAGTGATGCTAAGAAGCATCAGAGGGAAAAAGCTGCCCAATGACCACAGGCAGAGCAGAGTCCCAGAGCCCAACAGCTTCTGACTGCCTGCCAGTGCCCCAGACCATCTTTGCCAGCAGCTTGTTCATGCAGTGACACTCCAGCAATAAGTGGACTTGATTTTTGACACAGTAAACCTCAGAGATCTGAGCAGGAGCTTCCAGACTACCCTGGAGCACAAGTGTGACTGCTCCAAGTAGTAAACCTTGGGAAGGCCAAGCTTCAGTGTGATGCTCAGGACATTGCACAAGGGCTGAGCATGGTTGCAGCATCTCCTGTAGCAGCTGGGTAAGATGACTGTGTCCTTTGGGACCCAGCTCCACCAGCCAGTGTTACAGGTCTAGAGGAGTTACGAGTGAGACACAGGGGGCTCAGAACATCAGCACCCACAGGCATGAACTGGGGCCTATCTTGAAGCTAAGTCACTTCATGAAAATGTAACTTCCAATATTTCATTAGGATCTCTCCCATCTGTTAAGCGTCATCCCAGAGAGTTTGGTGACACTCTAAATGAAGCTGTGAAGAGATGTGTTTGTTTTAGATGTAATTGGACAGCTGTTTTATTATGAGTTAATGAACTATCATGATTAAAAAGAATCGAGTTTTAGCAAACCATGTATTAACAATTACTCCAGACTAAAATCACAGCTAAGCAAGTGCCAGACAACTTTCATGACAATGAATGGAAGCAGAAGATGAAAAAGGAAAACCAGTGAGGTGCTACAGGACCAGAAGTGCCTCCAGGCTAGGTTCCCTGCAGAAGGCATGAGTTCCTTGGGCTGCCCCGCAGCAATCACTCCACATCACCAACATCTCCTCTGGCCCAAAGCCCCTTTTGGCCCAAATCAGTCATCAGGGTCTGCTCATACTCTTCCATTTTCACAGCCCCAATTCGTGCCCATGGTCTCCCTCTCCCCTGACCATGGCATCCCACAAGGGGCTGGAGGAAGGAAGAGGAGACAGTGATGGCAGCAGGCTCAAAGATAATTGAGAGATAAAGGACCCCTTTGTGGTTGCAAAACATTTTTCAGACTCCTTTTCCCCCTGCCCTGGGTCACTGTGGCCAAGGCTGTTTGCTCTCGGAGGCATTGCAAGGAATGGGATGCTTCTTGATGTAGTGCCACATCCTGACTGCAAGGAGAGGGCCCCATGGCCACACTCAGCACCAGCAACACCATGAAAAGCTGATCCTCAGCTGGGGAGTTCTGCATTTGTTCTTCCCACACTTTACAGTTTAGAAGTGATTTTTGTATTTCAGCTGAACCTCGTGCCAAAGACCAGAGGTCTCAGAAAGCAGCCGTTGGAGTTTCCCATAGGGGCTTCCCAGCTCAGATGGACCAGTTTTTAAGCAGTCAAGTCTTCGCCTTGAGAGAGTTCTGGTGAAAAAGCTCTAAAGAGTTAAATGAAGACAGGTCCATATGCCACAAGCACAAATCAACTATCTCCTGCTGTTAAAATAAATCTGTTCCAAATCATTGTGGCTTCCCAACAGCTGCTTCCTGATCTTTCTCCACTTCAGCCCTCCATTTGGCCTTCTTTTCTGTGTTCACCCTCAGCAGTGTCTGATCCTTCTTTGAAGCCTTGAAAAGAATTGTGAAAATCATTGCACGTACATATTTGTCACCACCAAATTCCCCCACATTTGCACCACTTCCCTTGACACCACACTGCCCTTTTTGATATTTTGCAGTGACAGAAGTTAATGTGTTTCCTTTTTATACCACATTTTCAGCATTTGCAGCTCTGATTAGCAGGATAATTATACCGTAAATTGTTTACAGGTGCACTGGGACATGCAAGTCCAACTGGAGACCCTCCTTACACAGCAGTAGCATGGCCACAGCTCTAGGTGGCCATGGTGGCATGCAAGCCAGGCAGGTAGGACCACAGGAACCTCATGGTTGATTAATGCAGGGCAGGATCAGGTACCATTGACAATGAGTTACTCCATCACCTTTGGACTGGCCTCTTGCTGAGGTACCGTAATACAGAGCATTGGACTGAACAGGTCTATGCCAGAGTGGGTCAGAAGGAAGATGTTAATCAGCAAGTTGTCATTCCCCTGCCAATTTCTCTTTTGGAGAAGGTGAAACACAGATCCTGTGCAAATATTGCTTATGTGTACTTAAACATATCTGTCACCCAGGTGCTTATTTACAAAAAGCAGACAAAGACCATACACTAAGTGAATCAGTTCACTCAGAAACAGTACTCACTTCTTTGCCTGTGATGATCATGGCCAAACAGCCCAGCACAGTCAGTGCAATCATGATGTAGCAAACTTTTATCCTGACGATGTTCCGTGCTGCGTTGAGGACATCAGACCTGCAGAGGACAGAGCAGAGTTTCTATCCTGCAGCAGCATGTGTGAAATGAGATCATGGGGAGCTAGGTAATGAATCCTCAAGTCCTACAGCAACTGCCTGTCAATGTGCAATGTGTTTCAGCCTTCTCTTTCTGCAACTGCTTAGAGGAGGATTGAAAAAATTAGCCTATGGAGAGAAGATTTAGCCACCCTCCCATGCAAGTGGGGTATTGCTTCTTCTAATAGTTACCAGTAACAACAGGAATAACGAATCCTGCTCTCTTGCCTTCTTTTTTTGAATATGAGAATGAACACCTGGAAAATGGGAGGAACAGGAAAGTCTTTGCAGTGTGGTAATGGAATTATCAAGGGCCCATAATTGGGTCCTGCAGGGCAGGGCACGGGGAGCTGCGCAGCACCAGGAGACACTGGGGCTGTGCCACCAGGGCAGGGCAATGCCACCTTCAGGGAATTAAAGGCACATTTTGGCTAAGAGCAACTGAGAGTTATCACACAGCACAGAGGGACAGCAAGTGGTGACTGGCACATCCCCACATCTCCATCCTAGCTGCACGCAGTGCTTTGCAGCCCTGTTCCACCACAGCACAGCCTCTACCAGAGAGAGTCAGCACCAGCCCCACGAGCATCTGCTTGTGGTTGGAGGCTGAGCTGGGTTGGAGCAGAAGACCACACCAAACATGAGCAGCTGTCTTCCAAAGCAGCTGAACAGCCACAGCCACCACTGGAAATTCTCCACCACCTTCCATGAGTGACTCCTGGCATATATCCCACAATTCATGTTTGCTAAAGTCTGCAGCGTGGCAGTGAGTCATTCATGAAATTGTATACAGCCATGGATTTACTTACACCTGCAAGGGGAAGGACAGCAAGAGGAGCCCCCAGGACGTCACAAGTCAGAAGCTTAGGACTCCAAAATTGAGTGACAATCCTTTAACAAAATACCTCAACAAGAAGGTGAAACCACAGGCCAGACATGAGGAACTCATTGACAATGTCCGTCACCAAAGCTGTATAGCCTCAACTTCTTATTAAAATTTATGCAGCAATATTGCTAATCAATAAAACCTAGCAAAGCATAGAAAAATCCAAAGTGGATGATATCTTACCATGGTGACTTCTGAGTTACAAAGCCACTTGTCTTGCAAAAGACAAGACAGCTTAGTCTGAAATTTATGATACCTAAAACAAGTGAATCAAGTTAAAAAATTCACATTTCCAAGAATTACAATTATTTTTGGATACCAGTAGCAGCAAGCCCCATCAGCATGGGAGAACATTAACCCTCACCACACGAGTACAATTCTGAGTGATGCAGACTGGGGTCTTAATCTGTGTGTCCACGGCCAAAAGTGTCTGACAGGTCCACTTACGATATGTGCTTGGGAATGTCCTCCTCCTTTTTAAAGCGTCCTGCCCATAGTAGCACCTTTTTATCAAAATTTGTAGGCTTTCTGTCATTTCTGAAAGCTTCTTTACCTGTAAAACATAAAAGAAAACAACAAGCCAAGCTTCAAGAAGGGAAGAGGAAAACAGCTGTCGTTACAAGGGGAAAAGAATTGAAAGTTCAAAATGACACTTTTCTATTCTCTGAGAGCCAAATGTGCTTTCTAATGACAAAAAACCTCTGCAGCTGGTCTGAGAGGCTTTGTTACATTTGCAGCTTATTTCATTTGGCGCCTTTTTTTCCCCTTTATTTTTGGTAGGTCTTAAACTAAAAATCTCCTCTAAACTTCCTGATTAAGGGGGTAAAGGATGCAGGGCTGAAATCCCCTAAGCCTGCAGCATCTTCTTACCATGCTAGCATCTTGCTTTTAAATGGCCCAAACAGTGAGTTAAGCAAACTGCCAGCAGCACAAGTAACTCCTCAACAGCTTCTCCTCCTAAGAGATGAGGACTGCTAAAATGCAGCCTGGTGGGAGGCTGGCAGTCTTTCTCATGCAAGCTGGGTACTACAGTACTGTACTCTAATGATGATACATTACACTCCATCAAGCTACCACAGTGATGCCATTAGCATGCTGTCACATGAAGCACAATGAGAAAAGGACTGGCTTCTCTTGAAGGAAACAAGCCCAATAACAGGCCACAACAAGGACAGTGGGAGGGAGACCCTGCAAAAACAGTGCAAGGAATGGCTAGTTCAAATCCTGGCTTCCGCATTGTACACCCATACAGGTGGTCTTTGCAAGGCAGGTGAGACCACTCATCCAGTACCTACACCCAGGTAGGTGCACCCAAGATCCTATGCTACCCTGTGCTTGCAAATGTGGGGCTTGGGTTGAGAAATGCCAAGTGGGTGACCAGAGCATTCAGGAAGGGACATGAAGATGTCACCAGTCTCAGTGTCCTGCACTCTCTGCTTGTTGCTGGATTGCAACCTCCTTGGCTGAAAGGAAACCCCTAGAACTACAGAACAGGGCATGGGGAGTGTTTCTTCCTGCCTGCATTGAGATGGTGAAATTACACTAAGTGCCTTGGCCCTAGACATGCTCCTGCATGCCAGGACTTGTGAATGGCTGAAAAATCCCAGTTGTAAATCTTGGCACCCAGATCCCCAGGTAATTTAATCTCCAGCTTCTCCTATTTGTCTCACACAGTGCCAGTGAGACAAGGAGAGGTACATCAGCCAGTGCCAGAATCAGATCTGCAGCAAGCAGTATTTTGGATTGCTAAAAGGATAGCCTACATCCCAAGGAAAACAAGGGTAATGCACCATGCTGGAGACCCTCAGCCAGCCCACATGAGCACAGACAGTCCCACTGGCAGCCCAGCCTTGCTAAGGTGAGGGGTCTGCAAAGGCACAGACAAGGAAGTGGTGGCACAGGTTAAAAAGAGAAACTATTTCTGTACTAGGAGGTTTGTCCGTCTGGGAGAAGCCAATGTTTGCTCCCTGACACGTAATCCAGGGCACTGCCTGGCACAAGCACGCACAGCTGTGGCTGCAACCTGACAAGGAGCACTGAGGAGCAGAGGGGTACAAGTCTGTCACTTGCACCAGCTCTGCACATGCAGGGAGATGCACTAGTCCTCCCCTGGAAGTGCGGCAGCTGGGGAGGAGGAACACTTATTTATCTGTTTTAATTAACATGTTCCCTGACATGAACTGTCAGTTTGTATTTTCTGCCATAGGAAAAGGACTATTTAACACAAAAAGCTTTATCCTTGTGCACTGTGCTGGTCAGAGCTCTGAGCGTGCTGTGTCCCAGGAACGTTTGTAACCCCAGGAGATGCAGCACTGCAGGAACTCGGCCACGGACGAGAAAGGATGGGAAAATGACACTCATTCTCTCCGTACCGCAGCATGAAAGAGTGTCCAAAGGCTTTTTACACACCTGGATCAGCCATTTGCGAAGCCGTGTCCCGGGCGTCCCTTGCTTTGTTGCCGACAGCTCTGACGGGGCGCAGGACCGGCCGAGCCACCCGGTGCCACAGCCCAGGGCTGTGCCCCAGCAGCCTCCCCAGCATCCTGCCCTGGGCAGCACTGGACCACCACCGCCCCGCCAGCCTGGGCGTGCAGGGCAGCCGGCAGGAGCCTGGGAGACTTCCTCTAGGAAGCAACAAGGGAGTAGCACGCACTTCCACCCGACTGACAACAGGTTTTGCTCACGTCACGATGGCGAGTTTATCACCTGTGTTTACCAAAATGACACACCTCCGGAGATAGGCGGGCAGAAATCACCGCTGCCACAGCTCACGCCCAGCCCGGACTCGGCCCCAGGCTCTCCATGCCAAAGAGCTGCTCATTATTTTCTCAGTCCCTACTATGGAAGGACTTAAATAGGACAACATGCTGTATTTCCCCAAGGATAACCTTAGTGACTGTTAATTATTGCAGCTGGTTAAGCTGTTAGAGTTTGCTCTCACCTAAAAAATAGTCTTGCAAATCAGTTGCTTTAAACAGACTTTCTGAAGAGGAGCAGGGTTTACCCCACTCATCTCAGAACAAAAGTGGCTTGGTGGCAGGAAACCGAAGCTGATATTTGTGTCTATAAATGCATCATGGGGAGTCCATGTCACATCCAGACTGCAAACTTTCCTAGCAAAGAAATATATTTCAGGTTTAAAACAATAAATTTAAGAAATTGTAACTAAAACCTCAGGTGTTGTAGTATTTGTCAGTCAGTAAAATTGTCTTTGAAATGTAGCAGTACCTATAAAACATTTGCCCTCCACAAAGTCTGGATAGTGCTAGATGTTTTCCATAACATCAGTTGTTCTAACCAGAGAATGAACCAAAACCAATGCTATTTTATCACTTTGACATTTTTCCTGCATTTTCCACAAAATTCTCGCTGATGGGTCAGGAAATGGAAATGCAAAATACTTGTCTCGTTCAGAGCACTGAGGTATTTACTCTCCTTAGATATACAATGCTCTAAACCTGATTTACAGGTAGGGGAAAAATTCCACTTGAAAGGGAAGAAGCAGTTGCTAAAAGGAAAATTTTCAGAACTATTTTGTAGTATTATCAAATGCAATATTGGAGATAATCAAAGTGTGTCTAAGAACAAGGGGAGGAACTGCAGGGGAAAAGAGCTTGGGTTGTTTGCAAAGGATAGTCTTAGGGCTGAGAGGATGAAAGATGTGAAACAGATGCATTCCAGCTCTTCAGCTCCTGGCCCCAAGGAAAAGCTCTACCATTTATAAAGACATTTTCTAATTTTTGAGAACACAGCTATTGATACTGAGGAAAGAAGAAATTCACAGCAATGACAAACATGGTTTTTCCTCCTTCATGAAAGCTCCACAATGTATCCAGATATAACACAATGTGTTTAGCTTAATTTATTGTAATTTGGTAAAGCAAATTAGATCCATTTCCAGATTAGGAACCCATACAGAAAATAAATAGTGGTTTGAGCTTCCAGCTGCAAACGAGACCTGCAAACAAGCAGAAATCAGTGGATTTGATTATGCTGAAAGAAGCAGAAGGGAGAACTGGTAAAGTCACAGAGGACATTTGCATCCTACTCAGGATTTCCCTGGGGGAAAATGCGGATGGTGAGGAGGAAAGATGCATTTATAGCCTGAAGTTTACAGGGCTCAACACCCCTGAACATCCCCACAGCCCTCTTTCTTCCCTTGTAGAAGAGCTGCTGAGTGGAAAAAGGACGTTGTACATCTGGACATCCCTTGGTCCCCAAGCTGGGTGGGCAGGAGGGGCTGAGGGGCAGCAGATGGAAGTGCTGCCATGATGCCTACATTGCACTTGGACCTGCCTGACTCCACTGGGGCTTCAGCTGTGCAGAACATTAGACCATTTTCACTTTAACGGGCACTCCCTAAAATACTTATTGGAGAAGTGACTGTCTTTACATCATGTCTGCTGGTGGGTTTGAAGAGGAAAAAAACAACACTTTTGGTTTATATCTTAGTTTCTCAAAAGTGGAGAAAATCGCGGAGTTTTCAGGCTTCTGGTGCTTATCCACCTAGGGGTTGACAATTGTTTCCTCTAGCAGACACACCAGCTAACAGCTGTATTAATCATGTCTGCTGTGAGCAAAAAAGGCACTTCTGGATTTATTACGCCAGCATTTGGAAGAGCAGAGATACAGAGATCCTCATGAAACCACCAAGGCAGTTACTTGTTCCTGAATTTTGCTTTGTCTGGCGCCGTGAATGCTTATTGCCAGGATGTTTTACTGCAGTGCATGAAAGCTGTAGACACCTGTGTGTTAGGAATTCAAGAATTCCTATGTACAATGTGGATCTCTCTCTGGTGCACAGCAACTTGAATCCTTTCCTGAAAAGCAGAGAGATGCAGAATTCTCTTGGACCAAGGTGTGCAGCCTGATGGCCTCTTTAGAGATGTTTTGTGCTTAGTCCAGTGCATGCACATCCCCTCTGCCCATCTTACAAAACATCCCCAGGAGGCTCATCCAGTCACTTCCCACACCAAGGCATCTCTTGATATCCATCAGTGACTCATTACCAGAGTGCAATCAATATTTCGTAACCATTAAGCTCACAGATAAGGAGTTTTTTGAATAGCAGTAACAACTTGTTCAAAGATGCAGAATTAGCAAAAATGGGTTAAAAGCACCATCTCCTCCACTTTCCACATCCTTCCACCAGCAGGAGAGCAGGACTCCAGCTCCTCAGCAAGTCCTGGGCAGTACAGATAACACTGACTAGCTGTACAGACGTCCTCCAGGCTTCCTCTGACCCTTGCTGCAAGGAGATTTGCAGGTTTTTGAGTTACAAAGGAGCAGACTATCTCAGGCAGAGCAGACGATTTGCAGCTGTGGTGGTGCAAACTTGTGACATTTCTGTTTTCTGTGTGAGAGTAATATGTAGCTGCAACACTTGTTGCACACTGCTGCCAACTGTGAAGATTTAGAACTAAACAGAAAATCTCACAGGACTCCATCCTGGTTCTGCATCCTCTTCACACACCTTTTGCCACCTTGAACTCTGCTCTTGCAGCTGACTCCACAGCAAGGACAAGCAACCAGTCCCTAATTGTACTCAAAAACCTTTGCAGAACTGGAACTGAGAGGCCAAAATATAAACTTAGTTGTTCATTGTGAAACTCCATTGCTCTGGCTTCTGGTTGACTTTATAATATTATTCCCAACACCTTAATTCTGATTATTGTCAGTCTATTGCAGCAATGAGAAACTTAGGTTCTCTTCACTTGTTCTTTTTCTGCTTTCAACAGCCACAGGAATGAAAGTGTTCTTTCAGAAGCCCCAGATTCCCACACATATCTTTACAACTCCTGGTTCATTTTCATAATAGTGTACAATAAATTTTTATACTCTTACACAGAATTCATAGGAGTATTCAACCAAAAAAAGTATTAGTCTGTAAAGCTGTTTTCAGTGTTCTCAAAAACTTACCTGTCTTACCATCAGGCTCTGTTTTACATGCCATGCAAACTTTTTACATGAGGGCTGTGATGAGGAACGTAAGATAATCTTATCTTAAAATTCTTTGCCTTCCCCCCATCTAATTAAATATGCAGCAGAGCTCTTTCTTGGTTCCTAGACAAGATAAACAACAATCTTGGATGGGCTTGTGGCTCATCAAATTCTAAGAGAGTCAGGAAATATTTTTCCACACGACTGTGTATTCTCCAGCAGCACAATTTAACACAGCAAGAGCAATGAATTTCTTTGAAATATCTTACTTACCTGCAGACTCCCAGCCCAAGAACTGTCCCTCCTCTTCAGGGTCCCCAGGGAGCAGCACTCTCAGGGCTTCAATTCTCTCCAGAAGGTGAGTCACATCCTCCCCATATCAGGAAATAGGCTACCCTAAGGAAACTCAAATGCAAATCCCAAGAAACTAGAAGCTCCTTAACTATTTCTTACCGTGGCCAAGTCAAATCAAGGGAACAGTTACAGTATCTTATAACAACCCCAAACTTAGAGGGTCTGTCAAGAGTTCTGAACATGAACACCAGCATGAGGCTTTAATTAATTCAGAACACTAGGATTCATATTTTTTATAATCGAGTGTCATCAATAAAACAAAATAATGGAGTCCCTCTATTTCTGTGCTAAACTTCAGCTATGATTTAAAAAACATGAAATCAAAATTCCTCTATCCAGTTACTAAAAGATCCTATGATTTCTGCCAATATTGTCCCTATTCCACTAAATTTGATAGTATCACTAGTACCACTACCGTTTCAAAAATCTTGCCTAGAAGCCATAAATAAGTCACTAAGTCACACTATTAAAAAAAAAACCCAATGACAAAAAACAGCCAAACAAAACCAAACCCACAAATCTTTTGGGATACCAGTGGCCTTTTGGTATCAGTCTCCTAAGAGAGAAAAGTAATTGATGTAACACACTTGGTATTTTCTACAATAGGAGCAGTCAGTGAAAAAGATCTGAACTGTTGTCTATGTCTGCCACTAATTAAAAAATGAGGATTTGGCCCTGGGTGTGTCAGGTTTGAGCAGCATGACCAAGGTTGCAAGGATCAGGATCTCCAAATTATCCTTATCTAGGAATATTCATCTTCTCTGCCATTAAAAACATTTATCCTTAAAACTGCAGCCCCAATTAACAGCCCAGATTTTTTGCTGCTTAAAGTATGTTCACACCTGGAATAGCAGGAGAACCCACTCCTGCCTCTCCGGGTGGAAATGCCTAGAAAAAAGGGATATTGCTGTAGCCAGGAGGATCCATAAGCCACACTTGCTTTGCTCATTCCATCAGTTCCATGTTTTTAGATGAGATGCAACAGAATATTTGTTGGATACAGGAATTCAGTTATGAATTGTCTTAATAGGAGCCAAATTCAGTGGATCTTGTGAGCTGCACCTGGAATCACTAATGTCTGAAAACAGTTACTGAAAAGGGACTTGGGATGAGTCTGATGTGCCCTGGGTGCAAAGTGCAGAGTTTGTAACATCTCATGTCAGAAAGGCAAAGCTCATGGCAGCAAAACAGAAGTTTGTCATTGCTCTGGCAAAGCTCCAGTTTGACCTTTCCCAGGGTTTGGGATGATCATACAGAGGCAATGAGGTGACACGCTTCAGCTCCAGCACAGAGTCACTTGGCACACTCAGGAGCTGCCTATGGATGGACTGAAATGTGGGGAGGTTTCTCAAGTACAGCTTCATCATGGGGGAGCAGTCAGATGTGAGCAGCAAAAATCCCAGAACCCAGGAGAAATTGTCCAAAATGTTTGGGGTGTTGTGATGAAATTGCAGGGACATTAATGCACTGATGAGCTTTGCATCAGGTCACTGATTCCCAGAATAACACACAATTGGACTGTAGAGCAAAAATAAGCAAAATTCTGAAGAAAACAAACCCATCAGAATCCTAACAATTTATGTGTTGACTCAGAATTTGAAGAACGATTTAATTATACATTTTCCACACCTGTTTCCTCAGCTGAGCCAGAGAAACAGACTGACAAGGACAGACTAGTTGTTCACTTGTCACTTAATGATTTTCTTTCCTGAGAAAAATGGCATTGTCTTCAAAAAAAGATGCATTTAGAAAATTTTCAGTCCATTAGTCAATAGTTTAGGGAAAAAAGAAACCTAATTTAAAAAGATTGAACCATTCTTTGTGGAAATGTCTTTTCTCCACACTCGTTTTAATACAAAGATGACTTAGATTTTTTTCAGCTCCTGCAGAGAAGTCATATACCTTCGATCAGGCCAATAAACTGGCTGATATCAGTAGGACTGCCTGCATTGTGAGGTCAAATTTCGCTCTTACTGACTGGCTGAATATGTATGTAATCAATATAGGAGCAAATGTATCCCAGATAACACAGGAGGAGGCACTATCCCGGGCATATTTTGGCCCAGCAATGTACATCACAGTAGCTATAACAGAGCCAGGTGCCTCCTCAAATTTATGAACTGCATCTTGACAATCCCTTTAAAGAGACCATAAAACTCTTCCAAACACTCCTGGCTGAAACACAATGAATCCGTAGGATGAGATTTACTTCCAGCAGCTTTTATGTATCCAAAGGAACCACAGGAAAACACATCTCCTAAGAGGTGCATGGCCTCCCCACGTGCAGCATGGAGAAGGCAGGAGAGTGAAAATCTGTCACACAAGTCTCTGCATGTTGTTCAGGGGACTTTGGTGAAGCCGTGTTGTTGTGTTGTTCAAACCACTGGCTACATCTGCCTGCATTTTTAGGGACTGGCTCACATCTGCTGCTGCAGGGCTTGACTTGGGCTGGTGACATCTCTGCTCCTTGCTTGTGCAGTGCCTTACTCAAGGGAGTCCAGGTGCTCCAATGTGGTTTGGCAAAGCAATAATGAGACAGAAGGAATTGAGAGACTCATCTTGAGAAGATACATAAAGATCACAGAGGGGCCAGGAGCTGCTTAAAAATAAACTACACTCTACATACACAGAACTTACTTTTTCAACAGTAACACAAAGCTGTCCTGCATTTTCTGGACTATGTATGTCATGGAAACATATACACAAAGCCATTTTAATGAGCTGTGTTACTGGAGGAATTCGTTCAAGAATAGAGCTTCTCATAAATATATGAGATGTTTCCAGTGTGCTACCCACATTAGGGTGGCATCTCTCATTTTCTTAGCTTTCACTAAAACATTTCTCACAGGTACAAATACCATTCTTGGGGAACTGGGGATTCTTCAAGCAAAGATAATTTGGAGAAGGATGTATCTAAAGTGGAGATGGTGTCGCCAAGGTCACACAGAAGTCAGTGAGAAGATTATCTAGGAAAACTGGATGACCTCAAAGGCTTATGTTGTAGAAATGGGACAAAGAGCAGACAGTGCAAGATCAATTCTTCAGGGCTAAGGATGAGGATTTCTGGCTGCATTTGGTTAACCATGACTCTACGCTGCCAAATGGATGCTGACATGGAAAAAAGCAGATGTAATTCTAAGATGTATAAGAAAAGTCATTCCAGTAGAAAGAAAACAATTTTGGTATTTTCATACAAACCATCTGGAATAGCCTGCATTGCTCTGTTTGTTTAATGAAGTTACTCACAAAGAAAGAGAATAAAGGAAGAAATGGGAGGAATATGTCTTTTCCTTGGCTAACAAATTACAAATGGAGAGGCATCATGGTAGATCTCTCTCTGAGAAAATCAGTGCCAGAGAAGAAGGGCATTTAGGCAAAACCACAGCACTGATGCCTGAACAAAGGGTAGAAGCTGCTCATGATGGATGACAAGGACTGCCCCCTTTGTGGTGCTGTTCCTTGTACCTTGCAGCACTGGAGCAGGGGCTGTCCTCACACTCCTATTAGCTAAAGAGGCAAGGGCAGTAACACCGACAGCCAGGCCACACAGCTCTCCAGGCTCCTGCAGCACTGCTGGGCTGGTTTAACTTTGGGCCACAACTGCACAGTCATTAATGTTTACAAAACAAGTTTCCAGGGAAGCAAAATTACACACCGAGGAAATAATAAGCAGCAATGTAATCAGATGTGAGAGGGAGATCATTTCATTACCTGAACCAGGCCTCATTATTCACCATTTCCCTGGCAAGAGCTGATAAATGCAGGCTAATGAATCTTCGCACTCGGTCGAGTGGGAGGAGTGCCGGCTCAGTGCTGCCGCATGCTAAGCAGGACCAGAGAATCCAACTGTCAGCTGAAAGCCCCAAAAATAAAATATTAACTAACCCACTGCAGCATTGCAGTGAGAGGAGAGAGGGGTTTTAATCACGGTTGGCTTGGTCTTACAGAGTCACCTTGGCTGTGGCAGTGCTGTGGCTCCTATCTGGTCCAGAGGAACAAATTGAACTCTAAACATCTCAGGGAAAATAGGAGGTCTGTGTACTCTGGTGATATGTGCAAAGACCAGAGTCAACTCTTTACGAAAAGCCTTCCAGGACCAACAGTATCAGCTGGAGACTTCCCAGGCCTGACATGACAGTTAGATATCGTTCTCAGCCTGGTCATGACACAAGGAAGACATCAACAGCAAAAGAGGCAACAGCATCAACACATAAAAATACAGTAGCAGGAATTTTGCCCACTTCTGTGGCACTGTCATTTCATCAACACAGTTCCACATTGCCTACTGTAGCTATTCCTTCCTTTAAAAATCAGGGAAACAGGAAAGACACCACTCAATGTAGAAAATTATTTAAAAAACCTCCCAACAAGAAAAACCCAAAACATAAAAAAAAGCAACACTAAAGAAACCATCAGGAAAAGCCAGCAGACATGTTTAACATAAACGAGTTCTCAGAGTTGTGAAAACTATGTCTGCTTTTTCTATATTTTCTGCATGTGTCACAAGCAACGTGGCTCCCAAATTTCGTATGAAGAACCAGAACATTTGGCAAGCTCCTCTGGAAGAATCTTAGACACTAACAGCTAATATAAGATGAAAACCTATTCAAAGAAGAACACACATGTCCTGACGTTATAGGGAAATGCTGCCCTCATCTGTCTTCCAGTGACAGGTTCTATTTTCCTTCCTACTATGCCTAAAGCATTCATCACTTCCTGAATGAAAAGGTGACTCTATGATTTCAACCAGCTCCAAAGTCTCCAAAGTTCCTGGACTGGAGCCATTAAGCAATGCTGCTGCTGGTAACTGGAGTCAGTATGACCATGTTGCTGCAACAGAGTTTAAATGTAGAAATTTCTCATTCTCTACATTGAACATAGTGTCTTGGCACAAAAGAAGAAAATGGTTTGTAGATTCTTTATAAAACTGAAACTGAATGAAGAAAAAAATAGTTTCTAATGCCAGGAGAGCTGGAGAGCTGGAATACTGAGTCCAGACACTGGGATTCAGCAAAAGCAGAACAAACCCTGCTCCTGCAGTGATTTGTACACTGGTGAACTGGGCAGGGGTTTGGGGACTTGACTCCTGCAGCCCAGCCTGTTACAGAAAGCACACAGAACAAGGTTTGCCTCTTTCATCCACATTGGTAAAAATCCATCTCTCTCTCACAAACACATACACACAGGGGAGGCACATTTTAAGCACCACCAGTGGCCCTCAGGAAGGTAAAATGAAGGAGAAAATGAATATGCACTCGTATTTCATAAAAGTATAAGCTTTGAAGTTGGAAAAATACATCTAGTGGATAAAATATAGCACTAGCCAGTTCTGTATGGGTTTGGAGAAAAGCTGTCATTTCCCACTTGATTTCCTTCCCCCTGGAGGGAAGAGGGGTCCAAAAAAGCTGATTAATATTCAAGGATCACCTCCTCCAACCTCTGGAGTGATGCATCCCAACAAAGAGGAAGATAGGTGAAAATACCAGGAGGCCTTTGTAGATGGAAAAGGAGTTCCTGGACAAACTCAGACACACAAAGGAAGCCTGCAGAATGAGGTGGAGACTGAATTGAGGGCAGCCCTGAGGAGAAGAACTTGGAAGTGCTGATGGATGAAAAGCTGGACATGGATGAACAATGTGCATTCACAGCCCAGGAAGCCATATGTGTCCTGGGCTGTATCAAAAGAAGTGTGACCAGCAGGTTGAGGGAGGGGATTCTGTCCCTCTACTCCACTGGTGGGAGCCCACATGGAGTTCTGTGCCCAGCTCTGGGGTCACCCACACAAGAAGGACCTGGACCTGATGGAGCAAGTCCAGAGGAAAGTCACAAAGCAAGCTGGGGCTCAGCAGAACTCTGGGGACTAGAGAGTGGAGGTGTGCAGATTGTCACAAAATTGTGATGTGGAGCTGAATAGGTCCATTTACTGGGACAATCGGCCTGCCAAGATAACCTTTGGTCACTTCCAGCCTCCAGCGGCCAGAGTGGCTTTACCAGGGCATCTCTATTCCTACCTGACCCTTGGTTGTCGTCCCGCAGGACTCCAACGAGTGCTCCAGTTTTCTTCATCACACATCTGGAACGGGTCGGTCTGACTTAAAGCTCACACTGTTCAACACGTGCCACAGCAGGGCAGGATCGAGTACCAATGACCCAGCTGCTCTATAGTGCAGCCACCGAGGGGTCCCTCCTCAGCAGAGCCGGGCGGGGCGGGGGTCTCGGTGCCCGTGGCAGCCCCGGGGCCGGGAGCGGAGCCGCAACCACGGGCACACGCTGCTCTCTGCTGGGAGCTCCGCGCCGCGCAGCCCCGGCTGGAAACCCGCCCGCTGCACGGAGCCGATGGGGGAGAAACGAAATTAAATACTTGAATTTCACTCCGTGCTTATGAACAGACTCTGCATAGGGAACAGCTTTGGGGTTTTCGATTTGCTTTCTTAGTCTTGGCCCCTAATTTATCGCTTTACATACATATAAAAAATGCCGGTTGAAATACGTGTTTTTAAATATTTCCACGTTGTAGATGTGGCTTTTTGAAACTATGCACGTGTGTGTTCTCCTTCCTGACTGAAAACACACTTGTGTTTTGAGTCAATCCAAAGCAAATATACTACTTTTGCACTTCTACTCTTCTCTTTCCAAGAGTTTTCCTTTTACTCCAGTCTAGCTGGATCCAAAGTGGAACCATTTGCTTTTTTCCCCTCAAAGTAAAAATCCCCAAACTCCAGGCGTTTCAATCACCTGCTCAGCACGGAGCATCCTCCCTTACCAGGAATGCTGCATGGGTCGGCATTGCTCATATTCCAGTCTAACAAACACCAATGTGTTGGGTACCATCAGCCTGCGTGGGTAAGGAACACCTATGCTGTGTCCAGCCTGCCTCCACAGAAGTACCGAGGGAGAGCATTTCTTCATGTAACCATCAGGGGCTGTTAAACAACCCTGTATGCTGGGCCAGAGCCATGACAGGGGAGGAATACGAATGCCACCTCCAAAATACTCATTGAGACTCTTCAGCAGATGCCAACAGTCAGCAACATAAGGAGCTCACACAAAGAAAGCAACAGAAACTGGATATACCAGGAAGATGTCAGATATGCACACACACAGAGAAGGATCCCAGCTCTGCCAGGAGAGTGAACACTGCCTTCACAACTGGGGTACTTTCTAACCTTGGAGGAAGGAGGAAGCATGAAACCTGGAGCCCTGGTCCTTGAGTAATTGTTGTCTATCACTCTTCTGAGAGACTTTGGTAGGGCAACATCAGGAAAACAGCTCCTAGAAGCCCATGAGACAAGTCCAGAGCAGAAGCAGGTTCAAGAGAGCCTTGTGTGCAGCAGCAGAGATCTGATGCCTTCAGCATCTCTTTTCCAAAAATGATCCTGAATTCTTTCTGAAGATGATATGTTCCAGCCTGCTTCCCCACCACCTCTGTGCTCTCTCTTTATCTGACTAACTTCACACTCCTTCCTAGAGTCTATCCCTTCCCAGGTATGAAGTGATGCTCACGATGGCAGCATCACTGGATGGTGCACTGAAGCATGAGAACTAGAGTTTTGCAGCCTCCCTCCTGCTCCCAGTCTCTCCATGCTAGTGACAGCATTCTTTTCTGCAGGTTTGTGACTAAACCGTGTTCCTAGAGCAGCTGGAGTGCAGGAAAAGGGTCCTCTTGACCAGCTTCTATTACAGACTTTAATACCACAGTCCTTTTTATAAATTCCCACTCAAATTCTGTATTTTCTAAACTCACTTCAAAGCTCATTTGGACTATTGCACTTCTATAAGAAAAGAATTCCTGGAGGTTGAATCTTTCCAGTTCAAGCTCTCAAAGGCTTAGGATCATGGAAGAATTGGTGGTACTTTCCTTCCTCCCAAAGGCTTCCCACCAACTCCATACAAACTCCAGGCCCAAACTCATTAAAAACAGAAAATCATATTTTATTTGCCAACTCTAAAACCATTAAAAACAGAAAATCACATTATATTTGCCATAAAGTGTTGATTTATCACAAAAGATACCGGTATAAAACATACACCAAGGTATGCAGCTTGGGCAACAAGCCACTATCCACACTCCTTCATGTCCAGAAAAAGTGACAAAGCCCTGAGAGGAAGTGACAGCTAGACACCCTGCTGCATTGTTCCCAAGGAACCATTATCATAGTAAAAGATGTTCCTCAGCACAACAAATGTATTCATTCTATCTTAGGGATTTTTTTTTTCTCCCTTTATCAGGAATTCACTTGTATTACAAGTGAAGTCAGGTACTCTTAATCCAACACCCTCCTGTCTAGGTAGATGCCCAAGTCTATGTTCCTAACTGCATTACAAACTTCATAATTTCTCATTAATCTCCTTATTTCAGCAAACTTTGGAATAACAGCACTACAAGGCAAGTTGTAACCTTCACTTTAAGTAAGGTTCTTCTTTGAGCCCTACCACAACACTGATAACACTGTGTGAATCTTTAAACAAGCACTTTGGTTCTCCTTTGGAAAGGAAAACCCAAATCTGACTAAAAGATGCAGAAAACAAACTGATAGGTAAAGCCTTGGTGAGATAGGAGAGCAGATGCACCAGAATTTAATGGTTATTCTTTCATTCTACAGATACTAATGACAGAATATGGAAACACAGGATTTTTGAATTACAGACATGAATGCTAAACATGGAGGCATGACACAAAAGATGTCTCTTGGAGGATCCCAAGGGGAACAATGAGAAATAGAAAGCAGACTGCTTTTCACCATGTTAAAGTCTTATTTCCTGTGACGGCCATTTTTTGCCACTCAATATTTATACTTGTTTAGACAACACACACACACACACAGAGCACACAACATCAAATCCTGATCAGCCTCACAGCACACTGAGTAAGGCTTAAACACAGAAAAAAATATTCATGTTCCCTGAGCTACAGTGCCAGGCAGCAGCACACCAGTTCACCTCTGCAGGCTGCATGCCATTGTGGGTGGCAGAGCACAGCAGAAGGCAGTAACTGCACTTCAGGGCTTGCATGCACAGCACCTTTGGGCTCAAATTCCTGTAGCTGAGGAGCACCTGAATGTGTCTTTACTTTCTTCCACACCCATATCTGCAGTCCAGCTGGATACCAGTTGGATGGGGCTGAGCATGCCCAGTCCAGCAGCCTGGAGAGCCTGCAGTGTATTATCTGCCCTCTCAATCTAGATATCTGGTGAGATTTCAGTGCCTAATTTGCCTATTCCTCCCCAAAGACTAAAGCATTAAAAATAAATAATATGGCTCACTTTCATGTGGGGGCTCAATTTTGAAGGGCAGGGACAACTTCCTTTTTTTTTTTTTCTTTCTTTTTTTTTTTTTGCATTGTCCCTTTCTAATATTAAAAGACAAAACCCACATATATGTTAAAAAATTGTCTTCCAAACAGCCGTCTCATTATTGTGTGTATATAAAGGCAGACACAGTAGGAATCTCGTGTTCCTTTTGCTTTTTGGGATCTACAATGTGGCTGTATCGTTCTCCTCTGTGACACTCCAGGTAGGGACCCCAGTTTGGTGCAGGTCGGCAGCAGCTCAGAACACGCTGGAAAGCAAAACCAAGAGGCATTCAATGTCTGACTTTAGTCCAGGCTACTTTGAAAATTCAGTAAAGCTGTCATTCTAGATATGCCCTGCAACTCAACAAATGGCAAATCACCAAAGTTGTTTAAAATCATTCCAAACGTCTTTGGGGTCAGTGGATTATGGATACTGATGTCAAAGCACAGGGGAAGCTGTGACTAATAAAACTGTTTGGCAAAGCTTAGCAAAGAGCAGCATACCTCAGATCTGGCACTTGCTTGTTTCTGTAAGGAATGGGATGTAAAAATCCAGAAAATTATATGGAGACAGAAAGCAATAGAAATTCTTCAGCAAATTTAAAGCAGCTGGAATAATGACAGAACCCATCAAAATCACTCTTGAATATGTGTGTGCAATCCTAGAGAATTAGGCTTTGTCTTCTTATCAGAATACAGTAGGGTAAATTTGACTCTGATGCAACTACCAGAGATATGTTTTGGTCTAAAAATCCAGTTAATGTACACAAAGTAGTAAACATGTTGGAAAAAATGCACAGGCAATCCTGATAATGCTAAGAAATTAAGAATTGAGGCAATGACAACTTTTTTTTGGCCTTACCTGCCAAAGGTTTCCTTCAGCTTTAGCTATTTTTATAATAGCAACAATGGGAATCCAAATGACACAGAAGATGATCATGCACCAGCCAACAGCAGTTCCCCAGTCTGGATATAACACTGAGCCATAAGAGGGACGTGAAAACGTGATCAAAGACCAGACCAAAATAGCCTATAAAAAATGGTGAAAGGAATAAGAGAGAGAAGCAGATTTCCAAGAATCTATAACTTGCGCTATGTTTCCAAGTTGGTTTAAAAAAGGGCTGTCTACAAGTTCTGCACAGTTCAATTTTGCTTTCTGGGTGAGAATGGTTGTGCAGGATTTGGTGTTCTGTCACAGCCGAACAGCAGGACCAAAGGGTAGGACTGAAAGATGACACTGCTGTGCACCCTAACCCTAAGTACATCTGTGTTTAAACACAGCTTCATCTCTTGGTGCTCTTGAAATCTTATGTTGGATAATATATCTGTTGCTGGATGAGCCTAGTGCCTTTCTCTATATGTTTTGTGTGTTCCCATGTTCCATTATTTACAGGAATACAGTAAAGAATCTAAGATTAGAAGTTGGCAAGTATTGCTGCAGAAATTAGATATTTTTAAGCAGCATTTTCTAAGCTGTAGTCTGGACATATTACAGGTAATGTGCTGGCCAGAGTGACTTGCCACTGCTCCTGGATTTAAGATATTAATAAAATCTCTCATAGTAACATAATCCAACCATCTACATCACAATTAGAAGTACGGGAGTAATGAAAAACTGAGATACGTGACAGGACATGAAAAGGTCTCAGACAGGGGAACAACTGGACATGCAAAGGCCCGAGACAGGGATCTGTCCCAAAATTGGGATTCCCCTCAAAAGGGAAAAATCCAAGTTTTCAAAACATTTTCTCAGTCTAAAATGAAGATAATCCATCTGCCAAGACAGATGAACTGATCTCTGTGTTAGTCCTTGGGAGTCCCAGCTCACTAGCAATTCATCTAGATCTTCAGCCTCTCCTAGAGAGGACCTGAGGAGGTGGAAATGTATCAAGAAAGCAGAGACAGCATATAGTTCACTTCACTGGCACAGCCATATCCCAGCTTTTCACGCAGAGCTTGGGCATTCAGCCCTGAATCTTCACATGGAAACCTCTTCAATATTAAATTACCAAGTTCTGTCACACTAACACAGTCCAGTCATCTGCACTCACCATTAACAGCACAGGAGTAATGAAAAACCAGCACATTCTCCACCACATCCAGAATAAACGGCTCTTCTTTCCAATCATCATTTCAATGTCTTCAATGAATCTGTTTCCTCCTGTTGAAAGATAATCACAGGGTGCATTGTCAAGCAAGTGTCTCCCTTGCAGATGTGGTTACTCAAAAGAAAAAAGGCCATGATCCAGAACAGTTTCTCCAGTTCTGTGGTAATTGTTAAAGCTTTTCAGACAGGTAAGCTATACTTTTTTATTGCAGTAATTAATATTACTATTCCTGGCAGTGTTCAAAGCCAGGTTGGATGGGACTTTGAGCAGCCTAGTCTAGTGGAAGACGTCCCTGCCTGTGGCAGCGGGGTTGGAAGAAGATGGTCTTTAAGGTCCCTTCCAACCCAAACCATGCTGTGGTTCTATGATCACTGTGCCTCGGATTACTTAGTCAAATTATGGATTTTCAATGCAAATAATTTACCATAAATGTAGACGATGCCTACTATCTCCAGGACAGCTGCAATAAGGATTCCCCATCCAGCACAAAAATGATCTATTAGGTTAACCCAGTAAATTCCTGCCTGTAGAACAAATATCAGAGGTTAAAATTTGGGTAGTAACACATTTATGCAAATAAAACAAGTTGCATTTGTTCAAGGCAGTTTAACTAATTACCACTCAGTTTTTTAAATTCCCAGTTCTTCAGGTTAAATACATATTTGTGAACATTATTTTGTTTGAGTACCTCTATGTAAAGTTGAAAAGCCCACCTGAGAAAATACTATATATCTGTATACTAAAACCAAGATATATGTACATGCAGAGTATATGTGAAGAGCTGAAAGTAAGATTTAAACTTGAAGCTTACAGTAATACAGCTGGTGCTGAAGTTTTAATACTGAGCTACACCAATAACTATATCAGCTATCAGTTCTGAGAGGCTTCTCTACTCCTACATGCACAAGTTCTCCATGTGGGTTAAACAGAGCTTTAAACACCAGTGTGCAATGGCAGGATCACAGAGCAGGAAACAAGCTTTAAGCTAATTCATGCTCCTGGTTACTAGGTCCCTTGCAAGCTTCCCTGCTATCACGTTTCATGACTTATATACTTGGCTTGACCATACAAATGACTATTCACCACAATTATCTTCTTCTCATTCTTGGTCTAATTGGACACATAAATCTGCATTTCTAGATGGAGCAACTACAATGAACCTTTACAGCCTTAAAAAGCAACTGCCTCAAGAAATTTTACACAGTACACTTAAAATTCCTTTTCTGTATGTATATTTTTATATACACACACACACAGATGAGAAGGGACCATTTAATCTACAGATGCTTGTGAGCTAATGGGGTTTTATTACATTAATAGGCCATTTCTCAATTCCTGTCCTGTTTGGTAGTCAGTTCTGAACAAAAAGATCCCATTGGTATTTATTAGCAGTACCCACAGTGCTGTGGACGTGCTGTATGCATATATTTGTGGTTGCACAAACTCCTGAACTGAAGAACAATAAATCAGGCTAATGGTTCACAGGCTCTGTACAGGTCTTCCATTTAAAAGCACATCTCAGTTCAATAACCACAGAAAACCTTAGGTTCTTCAAGCTTCCCTCTGGGAATTTCCTATTTGCATGTCCAGGCACGCTGTCAGAATTCAAGAGTCTCTAAGACCAGTCCACATAGACAGGAACAATTGGAAAGTATATTTTGATTTGAGTTCATCACTTGCAGCATAACTAAACTGTCTACTAAAACATAATTGAATGTCTTACCCGAGTAACACAGATAAGCCCAAGAAAAAAGAGGAGTGTGCACAGACCCAGGGTTATAGGCATTCTTAATTTCCTCATCACTTTGGGATATATGTCTTGAATGGTGGTTGTAAGTGTTTCTGCAAAGAAAGAAGTGGGGAGTTTGGGCAGCACAATTAAAAAAAGGCAATGGTGATTTAAAAAGCCCTGAGTCACTTAAAACCCTACTCACCTATGGTGGCAAACTGGGAGTCAAGGCCCAAGAGCAGGAGCATGAAGAAAAACAAGAAGGACCACAGAGGTGAAACTGGCAACTTGGAGAGAGCCTCTGGGTAAGCTACAAATGCCAGATCAAACCCTGGAAAGTAGCAGAAGGAAGGATGTTGTTGTCATGCCTTGGTTAAGGCAAGTCCCAACACCAGCAGTGTGACAATCAGCCTACCTGAGTCCACAACCTCGGAGACGGGTCTCTCGGACACGAATGCCATATGTCCCAAGATGGAGAATATTGCAAACCCAGCAAATACACTGGTGACGCAGTTGGTTACACAAACTACAATAGCATCCGAGTAGCAGTTGTTGTGGAACTTATTGTATGAAGACAAAGCAACAAGCCCACCCCATGCCACAGACAGGGAGTAAAATATCTGGGTGGCTGCATCTTTCCAAACCTACCAAAAATAAGAAGATGAGAATTACTCTATTACTTACAGTACTCCCATAAACATTTAAGTCTGCTCTCTGTTGAATCTCAGGAGTATTTTTATTTAATTTAGCCTGAATATCTAACTCTATTTCATACGAGTTTTACAGTAGGTGGGGTACAGCATGCTAGTGACCTTGCAGTCTCAAGCACAAACAGTATCTTCTATTACCTCTAAATTATGTTGTCAAATATTTAAATCTTACTGGGCTAACCCTGAAGAAGAGATTTAATGTGTTCACATATGTGTGTTGTTGAGATATGAATCTTGTCATAGTACCAACAAATAAGGAAATAAGGATGAAATAAGGACAAAATTAGGATAGTGCTTGACCAGTTTCAGGACTTGCCTGAAGGAGTGAGAACTTCCAAGTACTCTCCCACTTCTGATCCTCATATCATCACCCAGACAAACCACTTCTACCTCTGCTGCAGCCCCTCATTTGGTCCCAAGCCACAAAGAAATATCACAGTTAATGCCTGTATTTGATAAAACTGAAATAATACTGGCATAAAGTAGAATAAACTGAAGTCCAGGCTTTCTTTGCACAAGGTGCCCTTCTTGGTCTACCTATACACCCAAGCTAATTTCCTGGGAAAAGACAGCCTTAATTTCAAACTCAGGGTTCCCTTCAGCCTTCTGATAAAGTTCCTTAAAATTATCAGCAAGAACTTTCTCAGCAAGCCTTGCTAAGATGAAACTCCAGCATGACTCCCAGGAGCTGATCAGAGGCAGTAGCATAGTTGTCTGTCTGGCATGGCAGGGAGAGGGCAGAGGGTGACTTTTTTAAACTGAGAGTAATTAGAATAGGAGCCCGGACATCTTAGTTGTTACAAAATACAGGGCAGGACATGAAGAAGCACCTGACTGGATAAAAAAGAAGTTGCTCTGTAAGCAGCAAGCCCACAGAACCATGGAAGTGTGTATCACACTTTTGAGGCTGACGCTGCCTCTCACCTCTGCCTCCATCAGCTTGGTGATGTTGGACTGCCTCCCAATGTAGTATTCAATGCCATCCAGAGAACCTTCCAGTGTGGCACCTCGTATCAGCAAGATGAGAAGGATGACATATGGGAAGAGTGCAGTGAAATAGACTACCTGTAGAAAGATGGTCAGGGACACACATTAGGAACGAGGGGATCCATAGACCTCCATGCAGGAAGAACACACAGGCTTTAGACTTAGGTCAGCTGATACAAAAGGAAAACAGGCAGCTAGGGAAGTGAACACATGCCAACCACCAAACCATCTGGCTTAGCTGGTTCTGGAGCAGCATTCCAGCATAAGCAGAAGGCCCAAGCCACATACCCACTTTTCAGATAGTGCTTGACCAGTTTCAGAAATGTGTTTTTCTGACACGATTTACAGCTGCAGCAAGGTCCAGACTCAACCACCTCAGAGGTCTTTTGCTAGGTAATGGTTCTTTCAAGTGCAAACTGAAAGCCAGTAAAAATTAGGTGACCAGGGTGGAATTACCTTCTGATGAGACTGGAACCTATTCTCTTGCTTCCCCTATCCACTCCCCACCCAGGGGAAAGGAAAAAAAAAAAAAAAAAAAAAAATCACCATTCTGTAAGCTTTCTTTACTGGGAACAAGGACTTTTAGGTTCTCTCAGATGCAGATCTATCCCGTTGTTTGTCTAGAGTGATGGGATCCAGGCCAACAGCAGGGCTATTGTCCCACAGGTTATTTTCAACAATACTCTTATTTCTTGTGTCTTAGTTTCAGTGTTACGCAGATAATTGACCCAGTACTTCTGGTTACACCAATCTATAGAATTGCACCATCATGTGGTGAGTCTGCCATTTCTGAAGAACTGTTTGTCTAGAATAAACAATTCCCTCTGCTTTTCATCTTTTCATTTTCCTGCCCAGCTAAATTCTTCCAAGTCTTACCTCACTCCCCAAAGAGGCTTACCTTTGTGCCAGAAGAGAAGTGACAACAGGAAGAGCCAACTAGGAACCCAAAGAATGCGAGATTAACAGGAGCCATGTGGCTGAACAACTGGGCTGGGAAAGCACAGATACTTCACCCCAAAGTGCCGAGACAGAAGGTAGAAAGCTCCAAATATAAAGAAAAACAGGACGAAACATCAGACTTAGGAGAGGAAGGCAGGCAGCAAGGAACGATGGAAAAGTACAGTGACAGAAGGAAAGAAAAAAAAAATCAGTGCAGAAAAGGTGAAAGGAAGAATGAAGGCAACTGAAGAATTAAATAATGGAGAAGCTACATGGGGGTGAGAAAGGGGTATGGAGAAGAAGGAAGTAAACCAGGAAAAGGGCCTTAGGCAGGCAAGAATGAAATTCAATCTGACTAAAGTCAACCTAGCCCATGAAAAACTCCAGGAAACTGTGCTCCAGCATGGGGGAATGGGAGCTCAGCAGAGCTAGAGTCTGAAAACTAGCATCAGTTAACCTGGTCCCTAAAAACAGCTTCATTTCATGAGAACAAACAACATTTCACAATCTGGCAGAAACTTGCACGTGCACATCTGTTTGCAGGACCTGACCTCTATTGTCCAAACACCTCAAGTAGACTGGAGGTGCAAATAATCATGGGATGTTCCCAGGGCGTGTGCCCTCATGTGCTGTCACATGCACATGTCCGTCACACAGCCCAGGTGACTGCCAAAACTCAGCTGGAATCACCAGCATGACAGCAAGATGCCAAAATACAGGACAGCCCTGGTGGAGTTGAGGCCCATGTGTGAGTAATGGCTGTGTCATCAGCACCTCACTCATACTTTATGTAACAGTTGTGAAGCCAAGGAGCAGGAGGAAAGCTGAATGCTGAGCTCAGCAGAGGGTGGTGGGTTAGGGCTGCGTCTGACCTTGTGCTAACCTTCCCTGAGTCCAACTGACACTGGAAAGGCAGGATCACGACAAAAGCCTGCTCATTGCTCCTCCTAACGTACCTTTCCAGAAGACTTTATTCCTTTAAATAATGCAGCTCCAACAATCATCCAGGACAGGAGGAGACAGAGAGCCAGATACCACACAACGTTGCCGGTCTCATCCAACCCACTCGAGCGCTGAAGAGCCACTTTACTGAAAGCACAGAATGTTCCCATGAGAAGAGGGTGACAGCAGCACACACACCTCCTCTTCAGCTAATTTTTGGAAGAAAATGAGCTGCTGCTGGTGTTACAAGGCTCTGCAACCTCTTTCAGGAGCATGCAGTTAGAATTGCATGACTGGCATTGAAAAAGTGAATATTTAACTGTATTTTTCCCCTCCTTTTGAAGTCTATCACCTCTCAGCTCTCCATATACCTCCCATAAGGCCCACCTTAGCCCTTCTGTGCTCATTGTGAAATTCTGACAGCAAGAGAAGAGCTCATAAGAATCAGTTCCCAGGAACCCAGGGAACATGAGGCAAATTGAAACCATGGGGCTAAAGAAATGGCAATTTCACAACAGACCCAGATTCAGAATAAGGTGAATATATTTTGCACAGTAACTCCTGGGAAAAAAAGTATATGCTATACACAAAGATGCTATACACAATGAGTCCCTACCAGGACTCCAGAGATGAGGACTTCTTTAAACTGGAGCATTTTTCAGTTTGCTACAGGCTGACTCACTTGCTTCTCTTTCTACATATAATTTTTTATGATAAGGGCCAGACTTATCAATTAAATTTTAAGTCCCCTCTCTACTGATTTGCATGCCCACACCACTTGACTAGATTTTTTTCTGGACAGCAAGATAAGACAAAAATAAAAGGTACATCCAAAGCCACAATGCATAATAAAGGTATTTAAAATATTTACTTACTTCCAGTATTGCTCACTAGGAAATTGCACTGGTTTGTAGTTTATGGTGCCATTTATACACGTGAGATTGTTGCTTGTGACAAATGAATAGTTTGCATGAATGATTTCTCCATGTAAGGTTGTGTTGCAATCATTTACTGAAAGCAAGAAAAAGGAATCATTAACACTCTGATAACAATTATAATAATCAGACTATTATAGCAAACATGTTTTCTAAAGTTACAGCTTCAGTTTGCCTACTAACAATATTTAGAAACAAACGTGAACTATTACTTGGCAGCTGTGACTTTGTTGCTGGATTGTAAATCAAAACCCTGAGAATACAGTGTGTTCATCACATTTCATTTATCATCAAGAATACTTACAAAAATGAGAACTGAGGTTAAGATTGTAGCCTTGGTTACTCTACGAAAACCTTTGTCCCAAGCCAAGATTAAACACAGATCATCTACTAGCAACTTCATCTTATCGCCACAGAGGGCTTATTAGAGCTCTTTAAACATTTTCTTTGAAGGGTGTTGGGAGGAATGGGCACTATTTAGTGATGGGAAATTTTTGCCAGCACATATAGTAAAGAACATCTTATCAGCATTTATTGGAAAAGTCTTGTTAAAGCCTATTTCAGGACAGCTTCTTCAGTTTTGTATTCCTCCAACACTAACAAATTTTGTCTTGAAAACAAGCATCAACTTTTTGTTACATAAAATATCTCAACTTCATTTTATGAAACCTATGAATCTTAGAAGAGATTTTCAAATATACAGTCAAGTTACATTAACACTGTAAACAACGTAATCCGTCCCGATCCTGTCCTTGTTATTTTAATAATCTCAGAGGTTACTTGGAGAGACATTTCCAGCTGCTAACTACTAATTAGCTCACCAACTTCATCTTTTGCCTTAAACTGGTCTGATATGGAAACTGGTGAGATAACAAGTGTTTGGTCCTACCTCTGCTGCCAAACATCAAGAACAATAATGTGGAGATATGTTCTAAAGAGTTAATTAAGTGTGAAACCAGTGCCTGTCTGGCACTGAGGATTACCATAGCCATAGGGGAGGCAATGGGTGATGAAGAGAAACCTGATAAAAACTACAGCAGTATACTTGTCTCATGGAAAGAAGGTATTTGCCATGAAACCTGATGGAACAGGAATGCAGTATTTCCAGGGACAGTATGCACTAAAAAGAACCTGTGGTTTTAAAGGAGAAAAAAAGATCCAATATGGTGATTTCAACCCAGCTCTCTGTAGATTTCCCAAGCACAAAGAACTTGTGGCAGGGAAGCAGATAAGCATCACTCTTGTGTGTTCAGAGACAAAACTCCAGGAACAGCTTTTCAAGCCACAGAGAGCTGTCTTGCTTCTATAACTTCTCCCAGAAAACAGCTCAATTTCCCAAAACAATAATATTAAGCTCTATCTGTTAAGTGTGGTACCTATTCGTGTCTTGCTGCAGAGTTCATCTGCCCAGGAAAAGCATTCTGACCATGGCAGCACCTTTTGAAATGAGGCAAATAAGTAGTACAGTGCATAAGCAATGATAACGTTGTAGTAGATCGTCACAAATGTTGAGATGATGACCATAGTGATGCCCACTCCTAGGAAAGAGAAGACAATGTCTTAACTATCCCAAACTGGGGAAATAAAAAAAAAAAACCACACAACAAACCCCCCCCAAAAAACACACACAAAATTAAAAACAAACTAAACCAAAAAAACAAAACAAATGGCCTTCACTTGACTTTTAAAAGCTACATTGGAAGATGTTGAGGTTTAGGGTTTTTTGGTTTTAAGTATTTTTTAAGAGCAAACAAACAATGAGAAAGAGTAAACCATGAAATGAAGCATATGATCCAAACTAACCATCTCAAACATAGTTTTGATGTAAAGTTTGATTCAGGCCCATAGAAAAATCAGACTAGTTGCTAAGTCTAAGTCTAAAGGAGAAATTCAGTATTTTGTTCTCTCCTAGTTCAGAGGAATGCTTAGTAAAAAAGAAACTGTACTAGGACTATTCAAGCCATTTTAAAAATTCAACTGTAATGAAGGCTTTTAACAATAAATGAGATTTAATGTTCTGTGTTGCTGCTATGTCATTACTACTGTCCTCCCCCTTTGTTAAAATGAGCTTTGTCCTGAGAGTTTGGAAAAGCCTGACAAACTGTCCCAACCATTTTTGAGTCTATATTTAAATTTCTGTCCTCACAGACACATAAAAGATTGGCTGTGTTTAAAAATTTTTTCTTTAAAGTTAATCACACTGCTTTTGTGAAAGGTTGCTTGTGCTGCAGAACAGAGAGGGACAAAAAAAAAAATGTTGTGGCAACCAGTTTCTATGCAAGGTGGCAAAAAATTTTTTTATTACATCAGAAAGAAGCTTCCTTGTTCCTACATTAATTTTTCTGGTAGATAAAGAGAACAAAGACCAGTTGGATGGTCCCTTACACCCACGGTACAGAATCAGGATGGATAGGAGTTAGTAAAGCACATGGTCAGTTGTTTCTGAAGAAACCTCCCTATGAAATGCAAACCCTCTCAGAGACAGGCAAACTACCTCCACAGACCTCAACGACTTCCCCTGTCTCAAGGGGCATTCCACCTTCCAAAGCCAGAGTCCAGGCTGTTTTATCTCACCAGAGGACAACTCCCGAGGCAGTTGCTGGATGACTTTGTGCACAGCATTGAATACAGACCAGGCTCACGTGCCAGTGCCAACACTGGCAGCCAAATACAGAATTAGTCCATCCAGCACAGAAATGCCTTGCAAGCTACACTGGACATGAAGTGTAAAGAAACAGTGATAAAGTCGACTTCTAAAAATTGTTCTCAATCTGTTGCACATAGTACAGCTCTTTCACTGAGGCTTTCCCTCAGAGAAGCAAACAGGGTCATTTTCTTCTGGCTGGACAGCTGCAGTGAGGGTAAGTGTGCTGCTTAACACCAGGAAAATAATTGATAAAAACTCCCATAACTGACAACCGTTTTGGGGAAATCTTTAATCAACATCCCTTTATTAACTGAATAACAGGGATGTATGTACCTGGGAACATAACACTGACCTTGTACACATTGGGAATAGTCACATGAAG
This sequence comes from Calyptomena viridis, assembly GCA_013390005.1. Lineage (NCBI taxonomy): Eukaryota > Metazoa > Chordata > Aves > Passeriformes > Eurylaimidae > Calyptomena > Calyptomena viridis. The sequence continues at coordinate 328,619 of WEIV01008389.1, forward strand.
ATTGGCATCTCAGAATTAGTAACTTTGTGAAGAAATCATTAATCCACATCAGCTTATTACTAGAATAAAAAATATCTAAGGAAACATAACAAAACCAACCTTGAAACAATGGTAGTACTCTCCAGATGGAAACTGGCCCTAGACTGGCAAACTGCCCAAGGGAACATTCCATGAAAAATAAGGGCAAGCCAGCTAATGCCAACATCAGGGTGTAGGGGATCAGAAAAGCACCTGAGGGGAGAGAAGGGGGAAAAAACACAATCACACACAGAGGGAAAACAATGAATCTTTCAGCATTCACCACATTTTTATCAGATTTTATACTCCCCCTTTTTTCCCCCTCCTCAAATATCCCAGTGTAAGGGTTTTTTTCTGGAATAAAGAGATCTGTTTCTAAATCCCATTTTCTGTAAGACTAAGAAGTACCTGCAACGAAGAGACACAGATTGTCAGGAGAACTGCTCATTTACAAAGGAAGGTTTCTCTTATAGAAATAAAAGGATTTTACAAAATCTGCTGAAGACATGAGTACTCCTACACAAACAGGAACATTGCTCAGCTGTAGGCACCATCAGCCTTGTCTACTTTCTATTTACTCTTCCAGCTTTTAATTTAAAAAGGAGCAGAACCATTCCTTTATGTACTTAGCTGTGATTTTGCAACTGCCTTGTTAGAGCAGCTACTGCACATCAAAGCATGAAAATTATTTTCTATGGTTGGCTGAGTCCTGTGTCAAGCAGCATCTCAGTGTGGCTCTTGTTCAAGTCCATTTTAAAGTGTAGGTTAACCTGATATCAATGAGCATCCTGTTCTTTGAAAGGGACTGGCACTTCTTTGTGTGCTCACTGAAGATGGGAAAAGTGAGAGCACGAGTTTCGTAAACACGACTCAGTATCCCCACAGAAATCTGTCCTCCTCACTCTCAGTGAACTTAAAGCAGTCAAGGATCCAGTTCTGCAAGGAACTGCAAATACCTGATGTAATTTCAGGAAGTAAGTTATCCCACAGAGAATTAACTGGATTACTCCTGTGTTTCAAAACAAGGATGTAACAGTTGCCTTTATCAATCATGGGCAAAGAGCATAGAGAAAGATGTAAGAAGCAGCACAAATATGCTTTAAATGCAGAGTTTTCTGCTGCAGCAGATAAGAAAAAAGATCTAGTACAAGGGCTGATGTCACAACTTATTTTGTTTTCACAATTTTCTTCAACAATATGCAACCCGGTCAAGCTTGTCCAATAAAACTTCTGTACTGAGAATGCCTCCTTATGTTCCATAAGCGCAGCTCTATGGACTGTGCTGCTTTTACAGTCCAGAATTTGACTTCAGGGACTGTTAGGCAGAGCAAACGGGTATGTACAAGTAAGTTCTCTGCAGTTATTTGGCATTTATGCTCTCTCTAATTACCAGTGGTAGTCTTGCAAGTACACAAAGCTCTGGAATATCATGCAGGGAAGCCAGTGCCTCTTCTTGGCTTTGCCACTAGTTCATTGTGTAAGCAGGTAGAGGCTCTCTCTGCCTCACACTTCCCAACTATCTGGTTGGGATAATTATCGAGCTTGGATAATTATTCCAGCTTAGCTTGTTTGCATAGCAAAACAAAGGTGCAGAGACGATTCAACTGTTCTCTATAGCATGCCATGGAGGTAACAATGGGGAGGGAGAATAGCTATTTAGGTAAGTAGAGGATATTGGCACATTGACAAAAAGTGCATGTTGGTTGTGAGGCAGTCAGAAGAGTTCTGGAATACTCAGGTGGAAATTAACAATTAAAACTAAATACTATATGCCTCCTCAGATGGTACCCAAAAAACATGCCTCTTGCTCCTTTTCCCTTTCCCATAAGCAGGCACTATTCCCAGTTCCCAGGGTGATGCTCATATCCAGCTTTGTAAAAAGTGCCCAGGCTGAGGGCTGGCCCGTGGAGCTTGCCCTCCTCTCTCTTGGGGATACCAAGGCGTGCCCACCCGAAACTGCCAGTCAGTACAGGTACCTCCGCCGTTCTGGTAGGTGAGGTAGGGAAAGCGCCAGACGTTGCCCAGGCCCACGGCATAGCCCACCATGGAGAGCAGGTAGTCGCCTTTGTTTGACCAGTTGCCGCGTTCCAAGTTTTCATCACTATCACTGCTGGAGGCATCTTTTTCATTTGTCAAACTGAAGTCCTTGGAAGAGAAGAAGGAAGGCTTGTGATCACCCCACAGGCATGCAGGGCAGTCATATCCTCATTTCTCTGTCCAGAGCAGCAACGTGGCATCGCTGGGCAGAGCAGCTAGACAGGGTGGGCAGAGCCAGATGGGCTGCCAGTCCAGCTGATCCCTGCCAGGACAGCACAGACCTGTGAGAAACAGTCCCACCAGAGCCTAAAGACTTTGATGGCCAGTTTTGCCCTACTCCCTAGACAAGTACCTCAGTCTTCTGTGCTGTCAGCTTCTGGGGGCAGCACCTCCAGGGAACTCCCCTACTCTGCCCGTGCACATGGCCAGATGCCCCCATACCTGTTCAGATATTCACACCACCACATACTTGTATGTCTACTTTAAAAAACACCTGTCCTAGTGCATTTTAGACATGCCCACGTACTCATCCTAGCTCATCCCACTTTACCTACCACTGTGACCCTGTATTCTCCTGTCTGTCTGGATCTCACCTGCCCAGACAACTTCATACCTGCCCAGCACTCCCATAGCTGCTCACGTACCTGCACCCTGCTTGCCCAAGTGCCTCTATGCCCTCCTGGGCTTCTCTACAATCCACCTGCTCAGGTGCACCTACACCTGCCCAGGTGTCCCCATACCCCACCTGCCCGGGTGCNCCGCCTCACACCCAGCCCCGTGCCCGCTTCCCCGCCGCATCCCACCCGCTGACCCTCCTCCGGCCCCGCGCCCACTTCCTCGGGAGCACCCACCTGCCTAACCCGGCCCGGCCACCTGCCCACTTCCCCTCCTAAACACCCTCTGCCCTCCACTCCTTGCCTTGCCCCCACCCACTTCCCCTGCCACGAACCGGCCTGGACTCACTCCCCCAGTCCGGGCTCTTCAGCCTTCCTTGCACCCTTTCCTGCAGCGTCCCTGCCACTCACCTTCCTTTCTAGCGTGCCCCCCACTCCTTACCCTTCTCCATCCTCTGTCAGTACCTGCCTGCACACTCACTCCCTCGTCTTCTACCTACAGGCTGCCAGCTCCCCACCACACACTGACGCTGCCCTGAGCACCATGTGCCCACCTGAGCAGCTGACACCACTGCCTCCCTGAGCCTCCCCACAGAGCCACTGCCTGTCTGATTCGCCTGTGGTCACTCACCCAGAGCCCCTGATGCACTGCTACCTGCTTCTCTCTCATTTTTTCTTAACCTGCTCCATGCTGGAGTCCAGGCTCAGGAGATGCAGGAAAGCAAAGGGCACAAGAGGGTTAAACAGAAATTTCAGCTTCTGAACACACCTTTCAGGTACACATGACACAGGCACAGAAAGGGCAGGTCATAAAAGCAAAGCCATCTCTAGAGGAGGAATTTGAGCAGAAACGACTTAAGGATCTTTTCTAAAGCACTCCTTTGCATCACCCACCAGCAACTGTGATGTCCCACCCTTAAGGGGAAGGGATGTCACAGTGACCTCCCCCAAGGCTTCCATAAGGTAACACAGGAAGATACTCCATATACAGGCACAAGGAGACATTGATTGACTGGTCCCTTAATTCCTGTCCTCCATTTCTAAATGGTCTTTTCTACAGCTCTTTTAGGTTGACACTGTGACAAACACACTTTCTGTCCTCAATTATTGTGACTTTTTGTTGAGCAAAGTGTTACCCAGCATCTCTTGATCTAGCCACAAATAAGAGGTATACCAAGAGTGAGAAGTGTGTGGGACAGCCTCTGAAGGTGGGAAGGTAAGATCAGATTATATTTTATCACCCTGTGCAGCAGGTTCTCTAGGACGCTTCTATTTTAGATACTGGAAAGATGCCAGAATCCTCTTATCTTTGCAACAAAAAGCAAGTAGAGGTGTAGTGTGCTGGCAGGACACAAGCTTTTGGAGAAAATAATAAATATTAAACACTCTTTAAAGGCTGCCTGAAAATTTAGGATTCAAGTGGCCAAGCCACAACACTGTACACAGACCTTCAGACTGGTTCTGGATGGAACAATACAAAATGCTCCCAGACCATTGAGCATGAGAAATCAGTCCATATTCTTCCAAAGCTTGTCTGAACTGTACATAAATGAAAGGAACCTTTTTGACAGTCCTGATCTAAGAATTTGAAATAAAATGAGATAACGTGATTTTAGTTTGAGTTCTGGGTAACTTCAATGTCTGTGAATCACTATCTCCCCAGGGGGAAACAAAAACTTTCCTGTAAACAATGCTGGGCCTAACAAGAGCTCCAGGTTCTCTTTCAAACTCATGATTCAGAACTGGTTATCACCTTGTTTAGAAACAAAATGAGAAACCTGTTAGCCACAGCCTCTCCTTCCATACTAGGATTTAGTGAATGTGGTAATGTTTCAAAGTCACTGGCTATGTCATCCTTTCTGTGGATGACTACAAGTGAAACTATATTGGAGGTACCACTACTCTGATGCCTTCTATTTCTGACCATGTGAAAGTTTCATTTGTAACGAATTTTCTCTCTTTAAAGAAGAAAAGTAAAAATCACAGCTGAGTGATAATTCCGGGGTTGAGCAGTGGAGAGATGAGTATCACTGCAGAGAGGATTTTGCCTGAAGCAGGGTTGTGTTAGCTATGCAGCTGAACAGCACAGCAGTTCCATTTGCATTCACTGGAGGCTGAGTTCATCAGGTTCATCCCTGAAAGCTGGTTCCTCACAGCTGGCATAGCACCCTGCTAACCAAGCACCCTACCACCCAGTTACACCTGAAGTGTCTCAGCTAGAAATACAGAAATATGAGCCAGCAAACCAGTACCAGCTTGGTTCTGCCATAGAGAAGATATCCCATCTCCTGACCAGCAGCATAACTGAGGTCTTATGTTTAATTTGGAAAGCACCCCTGGATTACTAGCAATTCCACTTACTGAGCATTCTGTTAATCTAAGTAAATTTAAGTAAAAGAAAAAAATTACTACTCATGATAACCTTAACATGCTGACAACACAGCAAACAATTCTGATGTTTCCTAGGAGCAGTGAGATACCTATGTTTTCCATTTAATTACACCAGAACTATTATCAGATGTTGGGTATTGCTCTTAGCTAACACATCACTGGGTCTGGTGATGCAGTAGATGTGTTTGATGTGCTTATTTAACAATACGATTAGTAAATTTTGTTCTTAACCTATACCCTCTGATAGCAGTGCTCACTAATATTGGCACCTGGCCCACACAACCAAAACTGACTCAGCAGACAAAGATGGGACTCGTTTACTTCTCCCATTCCCAAATGGCAGGAGATAAAGACCAGAAAACCCACTTTGCAAATAGTAGCAATGGCTTTAGAATGCACTAGTCCTGGCATCAAAGCAGTAAAAGGAAATTGCTGTGTGTCTACAAGAGAGCCAGTTCTGTCTAGGATAAACCAATCCAGAAGAGGAGCAAGAATGAATTCAAGAGATGCCTGCAGCCTTGCCATCTCTGACATTCACAACTCCTGGCAAATAGTAATGAATCTCCAAACAAATCAGGTTTTCTCTCAGCTGGAGAAGATCAAGCCCCACTGGTAGTTCATGTAGAAGTGTCCACCTACCAGATGTGAATCATATAGTTCAAAATAACACTTGCCCTAGCTGAGATCCCAAAATGAGCCATGAGACTGAGTGAAGGAATAATTATTGGCGTTTTGAAAGACAAACAGTCAGACCCAGCAGCAGCAAACAACAACACTACATGAAAAGCTGATGGATCTGGGTCTGACAGCCTACAGATCACTACATTTATCTGTGTAGACACCTGCCACAGGAAAGAAACTGCCCACATCTGCCATTCTGGAAAGCCTATGAAGGCAGTTCTATGACATCTGCCCCATGGTACCCAGTGTGGTGTTACAAACCCGCACCACACCCTGGAATGACAAGGTATGTGCCAGTGTGCATTAGTTGGTCATGACAAAGATGTTGGTACCTTCACACAAAGCCAAAGATGGCAGTGAAGGACTACACTGTATTTGCTGGCTGACAGAAACAACCTCCTCACATTTTATTCCAGCACTAACACAGCAGCTTCACTACAGCTACAGACAAACGTCAGGTAACCAAATGGCAGTAACACAGCAACTAAGAGGAAAAAACAAACCAAACAAACCAACCCTCCAAACACGCTCCTCCCCCCAAAACCTCACCAAACAACAGTAAAAAAACCCAAGTAACCAACCAAACAAAAACCCACAACAAATAAACAAAAAACACAACCAACAAAAAAACCAAAACCACCATACCATGTTGGTTTTCAGGATCCTAGGAAGAGGACTTAAACCATCTAACCACCAAGAGCACATAATTACTCTCATTCACAACTCCACAGTAACACTACAGTCTTTAGAATAGAGAACCAGAAAGCCAGACAGGACTGCTCTAACTGACAGACGGAGCAAGACAGAAAACTTAAGCTGTTGGTTCCTGCAGCTGCAGGAATTATCCTTTCCTCTACAGGTGAACAGAATCAAGTCTTACAGTTCACATTTAATTAATGTTTTCTGCTTAAGAAAGCATCAACCTTTATTTAGAAGACAAAATGATAACAAATGAGATGATTTCCTTGTGGCAAAATGAACCACAGGTGATTTAGACCAAATCTTTACCACTAGCATAAAAAAAAATCAATTTTTGGTCTAGTAACCCATGAAAGCAAGGCAGCATTCGTCATCTGGTGTAAAATGTCTTGTCTTACTGTTGGCCAGCTATAAGCAAGGTCAAATTGTATCTAGAAGGAAGGCATTGCAAGAAGTGGCTTAGAAGACAGGATGGAGAGACAATGATGGTATTGTCAAGGACACAGCCAAATTACAGAGACAAAGGCAATGGTTTCTGCAGTGGCCATCTGTGGCTTCAGAGAGGTACTTATGGAAGCAGACTGTCAGGGTTTACAGCAAAACACAAAGAGTGTGGAAATTACTTACTGAAGAGGCCTCATGCCAATACTGACTTGCCTAATTGTAAATGGCCCCAATCTAACAGTTTGTGCAACTTGGACAACCAAGGTATGAAGCAGATTTTTGCTTCCAACCCTGCTGATCCCATCAGGGTAAGGGGTGAGGTTTTGCTCAGGGGAAAGGGAGATGATATATTATGTGTTCTTCCTTGATCTATTTTAGCTCTTTAACAGTTTTTGGCTTTTCTGCATAAGTGGACTGTTCATTGCTGCTGTTCACCAGGCCATTAGGACACACACATCTACTCAATTTGGATCTCAACCCACGAGTTCATTTTCATTAAATGGAAATTCTAAAAAAATTTGATTCAGAAACCTAGAAAGGGGACATTGCAAGTTTTCAGTAACATGATAAGTTTGGTTCACTAACATAATACTAAATAATACACTCTATTATGCATTTTATGATCATACTAAAGACCTGTATTGGCCTAATCTCAATGATTGGTTCTCGATCAGATTTTCACCCAACTTCAGGACTTTTGGATTCATCTCTATAACCATCTCAGAGGTGATAAGTACAGCATGGTCACTCCTACTTGCCTCTAAGGACAGTCTGCTACCACAGCCCAAAAGAGGTAGCTGAAAGCTCACTCATTTATCTCCTCAAAACAGAACAGTTGCAGAAGTGCTATAAATGCAAAATGCTTAAGCCTTCGAAGTCACGCTCCTAGGATGGGTGGAGATTTGAAACTATATGGAAAGCAGATTTGCCTTCAGGCATTTTTAGCAGGTTGCAACCTGAAAATTGTAATATAATGTGCACTAATCAAGTTAGTGATGGGGAAGTTTTACATATGTATGTATGAAAAATTATAAGGCAGAAATAAACTCACTCGTATACACCAGTAAAACTGAAAGTTCTAAAATATTGTTTTTCTATCCCACTGAGACTAGAAGATTGTGATGTCTCAACCGCTCAAGAGGAAGCCAAAAGTCTCCATTCACAAAATTATCAAGTCGTTTTCATGAATCCTGGCAAGATCGACAGTTTTGTATCTGTGGTACATTAATCTCCACTTTAGTTGATTTAATTATTTCTAAGTTTTAATTGAAGAGAACCTGAGAGAAGACTCAGGCCTCTTCAAGAATTGTCAGATGGAATGTGGTCCTCAAACACTTCACTCTCAGACCAAAATTCTTTCCAAAATAATGTAGCCTTTCTTGTAACACTGTCTCTCTCCAGTCCCTGAGAACTCATCAATCTGTCAGAGATTACTGAAGTTGCCTTACAGAAAAATAGGATAGTTCTCAAACACCATCTAGAATAAGGAGCAAAGGAACCAAAAAAGCATTAAGATGTTCTAACTAGATTACATAGAGGCTAGGTGTTTGTATCAACTGCAAAACCCTATGAAAATCTCTGCTGAAGTACTGACTGTGCAATGAACAACTGCATTTGTGGCCCAGGGCTCCTAATTCCCTCAGTTCTGCTTCCGCTTGTGGTACAGAGCACCTCAGATTCCCTGAATCACACATCCTTGTGCCAAACAAACACTCAAGTCTCACTCACCTGCCCCTACCCTGACTGTCCTAGAGGCATGTTCCAAACACGTTCAACTTGTTTTTGAGCAACTGAAACACTGTAAATGCAAACCCTCCTGTATCGTATCATGGAAGACGTAACAACAGATACAACAAATAAAAAGGAAGAGATAAAGTGTGGGAAAGCTAAAAACTGGGGGCATGCAATTGTCAAAACTTAATGATCGGGGAGCACACAGGTGTCGGAATATAATGACTTTCTTATTGGGAAATATTTCAGAGGTGGGGCCAGTAGAAACTAAGGAGTCATTTTTAATTGAGCAAAATAAAGCCTAGGAGTGAGTACAATACTCATTTCAAGTTGATGAACTCAGTACAGCATATCGCATTAACAGTTTAATTTTTTTAATTCTTCCCCAGTACCAAGTGTCAATATTTCTGGAGCTTAGCAAAGCCAGGAGACGCTGGTAGGTGGTTTTGGTTTTCTTTCCCACCCTCAGGTCTATACCTTGTTGGTAGTTACACAAAAACCCAGCTTTTCACAGAAGATAACATAAATGCATATTCTTGAGAAGCTTCTGACTAACAGTAAGGCTTTGAAATACAGGCATTGAATACCACACACCAAAAAAAAAAGACCTTTCAGTTCAGTCCACCTTTCCTTGAGGTAATTTTACATATTAACATGCAGTCCTGATATGTGATCACCAGGAGAATTATCTTTGTGATTGTCCTTCACAAAAGGACAAAAGGCAGGCTGTTAGCCATGCATGATATCTTTGAAATGGAAATACCTCCATCAACACTTTCCTTTGTGTGATACCTGTTCCTGTTGGTTAACAATTACTCTCAGAAATAGTTCATCCAAGTCTGTGGGCCTTCTCACATAAGAAAAAGCAATCCCATCTCAAGTAGTAACACCATAAAATCACCTGTTGTAATAACATAATTCCAAGTCTAAAACGAAAAAGTTGGATTTACAAGGTCACTAGAACAATTACTTAGCTGAACATCTTCAGAATTTAAAAAAAAAAAAAAGGCATTAAAACCAATTTTGATGCTAGAGGCATTAATATTATTCCTTCTACTATATAGTTTTTCTACAGTTCTTCCCATCACTAAACTTAGAAATCCCTTATAAGAGAAACTGGTCTTTTTTACAAGGAAGATACCAGAGGTAGGGTTGCTCAAGTATTTTATACCGTACCTGTTCCTTAGAAAACATGTGAACTGCAGTGGACAAAAGTATCAGATTCCATGAATCCCAGAAGCTGTAATTTCCTTTATCCTCACCACACAACCTCCTCCTCTCTAAAATCAGGGAGCGCATTTGTATTCCATTTAAGCAGTGAAGAAAGCTGATCATCCCCAGATAATCCATAAGTGACTTGAAAAAACTTTAACTAGAAACACCATAAGTTATTTTAATACTCACAACACTCACCCTGATTGCCACAAACCTGGTCACTTCCCTGAAATTCCTTTCCAGGCCCCCAGAGCTCTCTCACTCTAGCTCAGGCTCGTCTGAGTAGCTCATCCTCACAGCCCAGCCTCTCCTCTTCTCCTGCAGTATTAGGAACAGCCATTCCTGACCCCAAAAGGCCGGTGAAAGGGCCAGAGCCTTGGCTGGGTGGAAAGGGTGTGAAGGCAACTCCCTGCTTCCCATGGCCCTGCCATTAACAAGGCAGCAATGGCAACACCTGCTCGGAGGTGCATCCTCTTAGCACACTCTCAGAGCACCTGGCCCAACTGCCAAAGACGTGCCATTTTCTAAGGAAACACTGATTTTAATCGAGCCACTTAGGACTGCCAAAACTGAGGAAATTCAGGGTCTTCCAGGCTGTTTGATTTCCTGTGCTGAAACTCAGGACTCAGTTTTTGAACATGTTAGGGTTAGGCAGCATCTCAGCATGAAGCTTCCAGGATTACAGTTTTGGATTAGAGTTTCACCTAATTGTCATTCTGCACTGGTAATTTTTTGGGTGAAGGGCCAAAGTCTCTATTAGACTTCAAGGAATCTCAATAGAGAAAGGGACTGAGTACAGTCCTGATGTGAGGTCTCAGTGCAGATGTATATCTGAAAGGACTTTCTCAGAGGACACTTTGCCATTAGTTAGCTGGAGTAAAAATTTGTCTTTCCTGGTAGATCAACTAATTTACATCTCTTTTCAGCATTTTAGTATCCATGTTTTATGTGGGATCAGGGCTGCAGATGGAACTATTTTGTTTCTTCTCCCTTCATGGCAAACATCACTGCACAATGAACAGAGAAAGCTGGGATTTTTTTGTCTTTTTTACCGCAGCTATAAGATGAGATGGAAAGACAGTTCTGCCACAATTAGCAAAAAGAATGTACATCTACTATTCCTAAATTTTTGGAAAAGTTTACAAGAATACTGTCACTTTCTGCTCTGCTGAATTGCTAAAAGTATTAGTATGCCCAATGGCAACAATCTGCTTCCACTAGGTTACAGCTGCTCTGCAGTGTAAAGAATACCCATTTCTACAAATACATTTTACTGGAGAAGATGAAAAAAAAAGATATACTGAATTTTTCCCAAAGCTGAAGAATAACATGTTGAGTTTTGCACTGTTATTTTTTTATTCTCCAAACACTGCATTTTCTTTAGCTGGTTCTAGCATTCAAGTGAAGAAATATCACAGACAGGTTTTTTTGTCCTTAAAGATGGGGCAATTACCATCATCCTTTGGCATACCAACCTCTGGCACTCATCCAGACACCTATAGATCGTGAAGCTTTGCAAATTTCTTTTCAGTCGTGAGCCTCTTTGCATAATCTCGGTCTGGCAACCCTGTAATCTCCCACACTCCTCACTACAACTTCTCCTTGACTGGCAAACAAGGGAGTAAAGTTTGAACAGCAGAGAAGGAAGGCAAAGTAGGAAACTGTGCTGACGTCCTTTCCAAGAGATGAAGCAAGACACAAGAACCTGTGTTTATGAACCTGGCAGGGAACACCAGGACATGTCACAGCAGCAGTGACTACTAAAAAAAAGTGGAATGAGCAATGCTTGGAATTTACCATCTAAATTGTGATGGACAGGAAATATTGACCCATAGAGGACTAGCTGTGAGAAATGGTCCAGTTTATAGGGATAATGTAGTTGTGATGGCTCTACAATGTCCACCTTCTTATTCCCAAAGGCTCATCTTTTTTCTCTTTTTTCTTCTTTCTCTTTTCTCTTTTTACAGTTGTAAAAGCTGAAGGAGAGAACTAGATTTTTTACCCATGATGGGGAAGTCTCTAGGACTATTCCACGCAGCACAGAGCATATGCAACTGCTGTCAGGACCATGTAAAGAGGCTGTACAAGTTTATTGCTGAATTGTGGTAGCCAGTGAGAAGTTAAAAATAGTAAAAAGCCCCAGAGTTTACATAGAATGGCTACTTCAAACACAAGAAATGTGCTCAGAGATTGTATTTATTTGCGTATCTGGTTACATGCTTTGCAGCCATAACTCCCACACCAGAATACATAGGAATATTTGTCTCATTATAGAAGCCAGAGGTATGCAGTTAAAACACACTGTATTTTCAGGCTATTGAATAGAGAGAACCTGCCTTGATTAAAGAATCTAATCAAGTAATGTGACATCATATAACATGATAATTTTCTCAATTGCACAGTGCAGTACCAGGAGACCTGGGAAAAAATCCCAGGAATCTTCCCTCTGTTATTCCATCTGATCCCAGGCACATTCGAGCTGATATTTCAAGATTTAGTACAAATACACCAGAGCTGCAGTATGGAGAAACTAGATTAATTTTAAAAGATAATTTTTGAGTGTTAATTTTCATTTAAAAATTTATGATTCATGCCCAGCCTGTAGGATGCTATGTTTATTGATCATTTTGCAGCCCTTCATTAACTAAGCACATGTCACCTCCTACAGGATGTTTCAAGGTGGCAGTTAATTTAGGACACTCCTGTGGCAGATATTAACCAAAAGGTAACCTTACAACATTGTTTCCAGTGGTGCCAGCAAGTGTCCAGTTTTGGGAAGACATGCCAGTCTGGTTTATACAAGATTCTGTGGTTAGAAAACACTGCAGTGAGACAGAGCTTTGTTAGTTACATGAAAATTTGCTTTTGCTTTGGAGTAAGGGGTTCTTTTGTTGTTGCTATTTTTTTATTTGCTCTCTGGAAAATGTTAGAATGTACTTCCATTTTGAAGGAACTGTTCAGCATATAACTTGGTTACCTCTATTCTGATACATGTGCAAGGCATTAGATCAAGATGTTACCTGAGTCTTACAGGGTGTAAGTCATGGTTCCCTTCTTTACTGGGATGTCGAGGAAAGGCTCCAGGTTTGTCTGCAGCATTAAGATGACCCTGATACTAAACAAGGCACTGGTAGGAGGAGGAACACATGCACATGAGTCCTTCCATCACAGGGTTAACACTGGCTGTCTTTCTCTTTCAGATGTTTCAGTGATTCCATTTCAGTTCTTCCCATTTCCTGGCTTTTGCCTATATATAGTGTGGCTTTACAGGCTAAATTACACAGATTTGTGTCCAAACATCTTTAACTAGTGTCCTTCCTAGCTAAGTGAATATTTAAGTGAGGGAGAAAACACGGTAGAAAATAAAGCCAAAGAGGGCTGCGTTTACCCACTTGTTTAACTGGTGAAAAGACAATCATGTTTTTTCCTTTGTATTCAAATGACATACACTTGTGGTTTATTCTGGGTGTGTGTGAAGTGGCTGAGACACTAAGTAAATATAAGTTCTGTTTGTTAACCTCAACAAGATTACAAGGAGGTTCATGGTTCTGCAAAACAAACATTTTCCCATCACAGACTGAAACACTATTGGTGATACCAATTCAATCAAAAATCATGGTACACTAATCTTGACTGTTTCTTGAGGCTTTCCAGGGTTCACTGGCTCACTTGACAATGAATATGCTTTCTCCATGGTCATGCATTGGCTGATGCAGTGGGGGTTGATAGTGGAAAGGAAACTGAACCCTAGAGAAGAGTTCCATCTGCCACGCTGGCAAACAAATTTACTGCTATGCCGCTGGCTGTTTATATAAAGATTTAGGTCAGGTCCTTCCTTATTTGCTTAAATCAAGGCCAGATAAACATCTCCACTAGTCTGAATATTTCAAGCACAATATTTAATGAATGGACACCTGGTTTGGGCCTTTCACTTATAAAGATAAAGATTGCAAGCACAAGAATACAATCACCACGTGGCACTTGAACAAGGTCAGGGGATTCACAGGCACACTAAGGTCACAAATGATAAAACAAACTGCAAATAGGTAACTTGCTAGCTTTGCTCCAAAATAGTATGGATGTTTGCCAACTTGGCACCTGGAGCAGCTTCTTTACCAAAAGCAGGTATCAAGCATTCCTATTGCAGGGTTAGGGAAAAAAAAAAAAAAGGAACTATTTCTATAAAGATTTGTTAGAATGGAAGATCTGCAAGAGTTTATCCTAGATGGCTTCTTTAGTAGACGGAGTCCCTGCAGTGTCAGGAGGCACAAAAGAGGAGTTGCAGGAAGGGCAGACCAAGGTTGTGCAATCCAATATGCTGTGCACAGTAGCATTATTCCATTCCCCTGTCAAAATTATCAAACCTCAATTTGTTAAGGTTTTCCACTTGCTACTCCAGATAGAGTATTTCCACAATCTGACACCTCTGAAGATCAAATGTACTTTTTTTTAACAACTGTTCTTGTGCTTAATTAGCTTTCTTTTGCTCCTTTGCTATCCCCCTCCTTTCCCCCCTTCCCATCTTTCCTTTTGCCCTTTTCTATTGAGATTTATCATATCTCCTCTCACTCTTTGGTATTTCTAAGGTAAATAAACCACATTCCTCTAGTCACATCTCAGTTCCTCGAGTCATTCTGAGTCATTCCTTCTCTCCACCTCTTCCACTGTGGATTAAGCTTCTTTGAACATGGTTAACCAAAGGCAGGGACAAAGAGCAAGGAAGCCAAGGATGCAACCTTTGAAGACAATGTAAGCATTATGTTTACATGAGAACCCAGAAGAGGAACATTCTCCAGCCATTTCAAAGGCTGTTTTGATCCTAGTAGGATAATAAAGTAGACCGAGTAATTCTAAAGTGTTTATCAGTTTAATACATTTATTTATTAAGGTGTTTCTTTGGTTAATGTTTGAAAGTAGTTTCCCACTGAAGACAAAACAATCTTAACTATATTTGCAGAGGATTAAATCATATTAGTCTGTTTTATAAAGAGAAAAGTATCTAGGAGGAAGTCACTGGAGGTGAGACATGTGTTCATTAGGACTGATTTTCCAAAGGACTAACTCATTCCAAATTCAACAAAATTCAACAAAAAACTTGGGCATTGAAGAAATATAGAAAAGGGGAAATATTGTACCGTAATTTTATTTTCAAAACATCTTTTAAATTTTGTTGTAATTGCCATTTTTTCTTTGAACTTAACTCAGTCTGGAAAATGCAACTGGTCCAGTATTCAGCTTATGAGGTGAACAGGTTTTTTGGGTTTTTTTCCTATGAAATGACGTAAAGATGATGGAAATACTTGCTGAAGGAAGGACTTGGGTTTTACTTTAAATGTTTTTACCTTCAGAAGATAGGCAAGAGAAATAGCTTATCCTCATCTCAGACTGAACAAAGGCAGTCAGAGGTGGCCTGTATTGTCATAACAAACATTTCTGATGAAAGTCCTGAGATCTACTTTTATGGACACCAGTAGTAATATAAATGAGATTCCTGAAACAGAGAAGTTCAGAAAAAAATCCATGCTCAAAAAATTAACACCAAAGCAAAAACCTGCTGGAGATGAGGGAAACAGTAGTGAAAAAGAACAACTAAAAGCTTCTAACATCCTAAAATCATTTAAAATTATGGAAAAAAATAAACCAAGGCTTTGGCAGTTATAGAGAAGAAATTCAACAGGAAAAGACTGAAAAAAGACTGATCTTTCTGAAGCCCAGAGGTGCAGTTTGGGTATATTATGGTACTCCACAGGCTCAGCAGGTAGAAAGCAGTACATCATCTCCTCAAGCCTCATGAAACAGAAATTCTTGCCAGATACTTTTCTTCTGAGGAAAAAAAAAATCAAACACAAAAAAGACCCAAAGCGTTTCCCCCCACCTCAACTCTTCTGCTGAAATGGCATTTGAGATGACATGGGAAACTGAAGACTTGACAGGAGCCATTAAAATAAAAAATCACAGCTGCTATTAGCTCCAGAGTCACTGTTGTCAATTCCATGCCTTAACAATATGGTAGAATCATCACATACAAGTGTTGTGATGACGCTATGAAACCTTACAATAACGAAATAATAATGCTGTGATGTTATCCAAACCCTTCAGTTGTCTCTCTGCAACAATCTCTCTGTGAGTCAGTTGTCTGTATCTATCCTCATTGGATCTAAATATATTCAAAAATATCTTTTATGAGGTCAGAATATCTAATTTCTCAACATTATTGAAATCTGCTGGCCTCTAAGGTTTTTTGACAACATCTATTTTTTGTCATAAAAGAAGAAGAAGTTGCAAATTAAGTAGATGGTGGGGGAAGGGGCAGGGCACGGGTGGGGGGAGGTGGCTATTTCCTTTTCTCTTCAAGGAATTCCTTTGCATCTGCTCTTGTTTGTTCCAGTTTGGACTAACTGATATATAACCCAGACACAGGTTAACCAACATACACAAAACTTAAGCCACATGCAATCACAACAGAAATTCCAATTTCACAGCAGGATGGTGAGAAAGAGACAAAGTTCACGCTTGATTGTGGAAGAAGGATAACAAGAACAACTTGTTTGTTTACTAACACTATCTCCATTCCCCAACCCTCTGATGAGATGCCAAGCTTAGCCTGTGTACATGCAAAGCTGAGATGAGCCTTGGAGTCTCTGTTGGTTGCATTGGTCAAAGACACTCAGATGACCTCTGGGGTGTTTCTAAAAATAACTACTTCTTCAAGAAGCTCCATAACAACTATTTTCTGTAGAAGACTGATTTGTGTTTACAGTTGCTAAAGAAACCAAGATGTGTTAACAGGACTGAAACCCACTGGGCTGGTTTTCCTGATGACAGGACCAGTTTCTTCCTCCTCCTTGGGCAAGTTTTCAAACCTCTGCAATGATCTGGGACCTTGGACAAGCAACTCGAAACACCTTGCAATGGAGCTTGACGAGTTTGCCCTCTGCCAAGGAGGCACCTGCACATGGACAGCTCTTCAGTGTTGGGAATGTTGGATATTTGCTCTAGCAAGGGGCTTTTTCAGAGCTAATTGAGAATAAAGCCATTTGTTCAATAGCAACGTTCCAGTGTTGGAACAAAGTCCCACATACACCAGTTTTGGTTGTGTCTATGAACAAAGTCAGCAACTAGATAAAATGCCAGTACAGCCTAAAAATCACCTGGAGCAATCCTGAGCAAAAACTCTTTTCTATGTATTTTATTCTTCCTGTCCTCCTTCAGCTCTTTTTATGACAAAACACTTGGCTACAGAGGTAGTCTCAGAGAAGAAAACCTTCTTTTTAAATAAATATTTCCCTCTTTTTTTTTTGAGATAAGATAGAAATCGGATAGCAACGGACTCACAATTTGCCTAAGCTAGTAGTCAAAGGGTGTATATAGCTTTTGTAAGAGAATGTAATGATTTTATTCTTGTATTTATTCAAAATGATAAATTATCACCTATTTCTTTCTATTACTATTTTTTTTTCTCGTATTAAATTCTATTCTTTAGTTGCTGCTTTAAAAAAAATCAAATAATTTAGTGGTTTTGTGCCTACTATGCTTTCTGTGGATGAGACTATTTAGACCAGAAAGGAAATATCAGTCTTATTCTAATTTTTGTTAAAATACACCATCATCTGTCTGCTGGATGTCTAACAGATGTAACAGCCATTCTCTTCTTTATTTGCAGTTATGTTCAGATCAAAGTATTACTGTATGAGTAAAGAGAGTAAGCAGTGCATCATGTGGAGAATTGGATTCCAAAAGGCTACATAAAATTAATTATATTTCCCAAACAGGACACAGTCAGTCCCCACAGAAATTGCCAGAGATTAGTTTGGTTATATTTAAGTATATTATTTTCACAGAACCTGCTAAATGGACACTATAAAGACATGCTAATTGCTTTAAATATTGCAATAACCTCCAGCCAAGCTAAGCCAAATATTTTAGTTTGCAATGTCTTTTCCTTGTTTTTCCAAATAATTGTATTCCTAACTCTGTGAGCAAGTCCTGAACACAAGAAAACTTAAAAGCCTCCTGCCTTGCAAATCCATGCTGAGCTAAATGAACCATAAAACTAAAGGATATCTCAAGTTGAAGGGATGCATAAGGATCAAGTCCCACTCCTTTCTCCTCACAGGACTACCTAAAGCCAACCCATATGACTAAGAGCATCATCCAGACACTCCTTGAACTCAGTCTTGGTGCTTGGTGCCCTGACCACTTTCCTGGAGACCCTGTTCAAGTGATTGACCACTCTTTCAGTGAAGAACCTTTTCCTAATGTCCAATCCAAACTTCCACTGACACATTCCACAGCTTCATCCCATTTCCTCACACTTTGTTGGTCACCAGAGAGAGGAGATCAGCAGCTCCCCCTCCACCGCCCACCCTGAAGAAGCTGTAAACTGTGATGAGCTCTCCCTCAGCCTTCTCTTCTCCAAGGTGAACAAATTGAGCGACATCAGATGCTCCTACAAGTCTTGCTCTCGAGGCCTTTCACCATATTGGTTGCCCTTCTCTGGACAGCTCTAACAGTTTGATGTTATTCTTACAAAGGATTGTCAAAACTGGACTCAGAACTCAAGTTCTGAGAACTTGTTCAAGAACAAGTTCAAGAACTCAAGAACTCAAGGTGGGGCTCCCAAACCACAGGGTAGAGCAGGACACTCACCTCCCCTGGCTGGCTGGCAATGCTGTGCTTGATGACATGGCCAACTCATGTTCAACTTGCCATCAACCCAAACTCCCAGATCTCTCTCCACAGTGCAGTTTTCCAGTCTCTTGTTATCAAGTTTGTAAATACACCTAGGATTACCCCATCCCAGGTGGAGAATCCAGGTCCTGCTCTTGTCAAATTTCATGCCATTAGTGGCTGTCCAGCTCTCCAGTCTATCCATAGCTCCCTGTAAGTTCTCTTTGCCCTTGAGGGAGTCCACAGCTCCTCCTAGCTTAGTATCATCAGCAAACTTACAATCCATTCCTGCATCCAGATCATTTGTAAAAATATAAAAGAGCACTGGCCCTAAAATTGAACCTTGGGGAAGCCCACTGGTGACTGAACACCAGGCTGATGTAACCCCATTTGGAGACCAAACCACCAGCCAAGTGCTCCCCCATCATATTATGAACTTGTCTGCTGGACAGTTTATCCAGAAGGGTATCTGGAGAGACAGTATCTATGATTGTGATCCTCCAAAGCTGCAGCTTTTTTGGGCACATCAGGCCTTAACACTGCTCCTGGCTTTGTGCTGCCAGGTGGGAGGAGATGGCAGCAGAATGGTGGCCTCTAGCTTCCCAAATCCCTGTCCTTCTCAGCCATGCCTCTCCTCTGCAATTCCATATAGCCTCCTGTGCTCCTGGATGTCCTCCAGCTATGGCTATTGCCTCCACACACACTGCCATTCTCATGAGTTGAAATTCTCAGAAAAAGAAAGGGCTGAGGAGCAGGAATTTCTGCTTAGAATGTCCATTCTGAGATGCCACAAGCTCTGTTTTCTTATTCTCATCAACCCATGTAACAAGAGGGACCCCCCACAGGCAGGAGTTAGATGCAGCACTTCACCTGCTGGGTCCCCACTTTATTCACTGAGTACCAGAACCACACACCATGCTGTGAACCCTTGGCAGGTGGAAATGTAGGAGGATTTAATACCTGTCATGGAGCTGTGTAAAGAGGCAACTCCCAGAGACTATCGATTGCTTGACTCTGTTTCTGTTCTCTGGTTGGTTTGTTTCAAAGGTGTGAGGTTTATTTTTTAAACTTTCCTTAAAGTTACTTGGTCTGGCATTGAGGAAGATAATTTATTTACATAGAAGGGGCTGGAGTTTAGATACAAAGATGACCCAAGGTAACCTTTCTTTCTCTATTTTACCCAAAAGGAATTTACTGAAAGCCTTTATCAAACCCTCTCCTCCCATAGACTGGGGAGCAGGAAGATGCAGCAATGGATTAGTGCATTTTCCACCTGCAGCAGTCACAGGGTAAAGGCCAACCAGTGAAAAGTTCAAGAAAGTAGGTAACAATGTCACCTCGAAAAGGTCTGGGGATCAGGTCAGTTGTGAAACACATATGCACAGCATGGGGCTGGCCCAGCCTTTGAAGCACAAAGCTGAAACAAGGTTGAATCCCACACCACAAGGAGGGGAAGTATTCAAGCTCAGTAAGGAGGAAAGCGCTGTGTTGCCAACTGCAGGGTATTATTGTACATTTCACTTCCAGTGGAATCACAAGTGGCACTCAGGAGGGCTGGCTCTGTCCCCATCCTTGGCACAAGAGGCAGCTCTTGGCCCTTCAGTTTTGTCTGCTTAAGCCTCTGCTGTAGTCTTGGTTTAACCCCAGCCAGCAGCCAAGTACCACACAGCCACTCACTCCTCCATCAGCAGTACTGGGGAGAGAACTGGAAGGGAAAAAGGCAGGAAATTTGTGAGTTGAGATAAAGACAATTTAGTAGGCAAAGCAAAAGCCATGCATGGAAGCAAAGCAAAATTAATTCGTTGTTTCCCATAGGAAGGCACATGTTCAGCCATCTCCAGGAGAGCAGGGCTCGATCACATGTAATGGTTACTTGGGAAGACAAACACCATCACTCCAAATGTCCCCCTCTTCCTCCTTCCCACAGTTTTATATACTGAGCATGGTATCATATGGTCTGGAATATCCCTTTGGTCAGTTTAGGTCACCTGTCCCAGCTGTGCCTCCTCCAAACCTTCCATGCATCCCCAGCTTCCCCACCTGCATGGCAGTACAACAAGCAGACAAAGCCTTGACTCTGTGTAAACCCTGATCAGCAATAACAAAACAATCTTTATTATCATTACTTTATTAGCATTACTTTATTATCATTACTATCATTACTACGTTCAGCACAAATCCAAAACGTAGCCCCATACAAGACACTGTGAAGAAAATTAACTCTACCTCAGACAAAGCCAGCACACAGTGACAGAGGCTGTGAACAGGACTGGACTGTACTGGTTTATACCATCCTGTACTGTTGGTGATCTGTTGGTAACCTTGGACAAGTAAAGAATATCCAAGTCTGTTTTTCTAAACCAAAAATATTGGACATCACTTAAAAAGAAAAAAAAAAAAGAAAAAAACTACTGAAAAACTTTAGCTTTGAATTAATTTCTTTTAAAAACTAAAATTCTCAGTCAAGCAAAAAGACATAACAATCAAAACCAATAGCAGTGCTAGTTCGACTGACAGTGAAAATTGTTTTCAGGTCTCCTGTGTGGAAATCAGAAAAATTAAATTCTCCACTAAATTTTGAGGTTATGTTTCTCACCAGGAAATGTCTTCAGCTATCTTGGATGCTGTCTGAGCAAGCCCATATTGTTTATCGGTCACTTCCAGTGTTATGTAATTTAATGTTTCCTTCTAATGATGATGAAGTTTAAAAAGCTACAAAACTGAGCTTGTCTTTCTTAGACTTGAACTCTGTTTTTATCCAGTAACATCCTGTGTTATGATGGTGTGAGCATTTTATTCTAATTTATAGCTCGTCTTATAGCTTCATCTCTCATATTCATTAGTATTTCTAACACTCTAAACTATTGAGCTAGTGTAGGTAATCTGTGTTTTGCTCTATGACTGTATTTCTTTCTTATCTGGCTTTCCAGATAATTATATTTTTCAAAGGTTCAACAGAATTTTTTTGGTGCTCAGTTATTTTTTTATTAATGTCAGTATCAAAAACATTATATTAAGGCAGTCTTCTGTTTTAATGGGGCATCTTTCTGCAATAAAGAACACTCTAATAACAAGAACAATTACTGCAGAAGGTCATTATTTCATCCTGTTCAGAGAGACAACTTCGTCAGGGCCAGGCTACAGTGAGAAAGGTGAGAATAAGAAAGGTGAGAGCATATCTCTCTCACAGCTTATTCTGTGTGCATTTAGTACTTCAATACTTGCTTCTAGTTATCTGTAGCTCAGTTGTATTCACTGTATGCTGCATTTTTCTTTAAAAATGGGCAAAAAGATGATGGCTAGATTTGAATCAAATAGAGATTACAATGCTGTGAGTTAGATTTAACTTAGTTTGCATAATTAGAAACTCATACCAGCATCCTAGATCTGAAAGTAAGACTCAAAATTAGTCATTTTGAGTTTGGATTCTGCTTCAGAAAAATCTAGCCTGACAACCCCACAATATAAATAAAATTTTGACAACATTATAAGCATCTATAACAACTTGATTATTTTTCTACAGCTCTCTCTCTGACAACTGCCTAAAGTAAAATGTCTCAAGAGTCAACAGGAATATGCTGAAAGAGCTCTGACCAGTATTTTTTGAAGATTGAAGATAAAGAGATATCAAACTTGCTAACTTTCTACCAGCCTGGAAAATCCTGTGCACTTATGGAAATTACACACACACAGAGTATGACACTGTTGACTTAAGCAAGTTGAGACTTCACCTACTTTTCAGGTCTCTTTCTTGCAATTTCCTTCTTTTCATATAAGAGGAAGTTCCTGTATTGATTAATACAAGGTTTATGTCCTACAGCTTGTGCTCCCTCCAGCAGTCTGCCCTTCCCACCCAGCACTGCCTTAAAAACATGCAATGTTCTTCCATAAGTGCCAGCAGCAGGGTTCAACCATTTTTCATTTTCGCTTTGTCTCCCCTTCTCTTTCTGCCCTTCCCATGTCCTGATCTGTCCCTAGGATTTACCACAATTAAAATCTCTTTCTGTAAGAACTGGCCTACAGTATTAGCTTAACTACTAATGGTGCAGAAAAGCTGTGTACTGCAAAACAACATGCCTAAAGTCATACCAAACACAAAGGATCTTGGAAGTCATGTGGTTTGGAATACACACACCACTGGAGCTACCGTTTCTCATTTACAGGTGCCTGGACTTGGACACCTTGGCAGAGAGTGCACAGGAGCTGCACTGGACAGCAGCTGCTGTCTGAGAGTGCTGAGGAGTTGGCACCTGTTGGAGGAAATTTAATATTAAACACTCTGTTATCTTGCCCAGGAAGCATTCATCCCTTTCCTGGCAGATCCCTTTATTTGCATAGATAAAAACTTTCCATGTGTGTGTTTCTGCATTGTCCTAAACACTGACCTATAAACCTTGGCCATGTCATGGTGGCACACAGAGCACACAGAAAAATGGTGCTCACCAGACAGAGCACGTGGCCATGGCTGGGATCACTGGGAGGAAAAGGGACCACAAGGTCATGACTAACAGAGAAGCTTTGAACTTTTGAAGAACCTTTGAAGTGTGAATCATCATCTTCTGAAGTATCAGAATCAGAACAATCTTAGGTAACAGATTTACACACTAAGATGAGAGATCCAAGCCACACTTCCCATACTGGAGCAACACAAGGCTCAGGTATTAGTCTTTCATAAGCAGCAAACATGTAATTTCTGGGGAAAAGTACACACAGGACCCTCTCCTGCAGTAGGTCTCTCCCTGTGACACCATTCTCCATCCTGTTCTTCACATATGCTATTCCCTGCCTGATCATTTGCCACGAATTCATCATGCAGGTTATTAGAAAACTTATATTTAGTTAACTTATATTTAGACTTACATTTAGACAACTCCAGCTCTCAAGAAGTGTGGGTGGGATTTCACCATTTTATTTATTGCTATTTAATTAGTATGGTAGTGGTGGCCACAGAGACTCAGCCCATGAGCCTCAGTCCCCAAGAGCTTGCAGAGCACAGTGATTAAAGGCAGACACATGCTGAGAAACAGACCACACAGGAAAACTGATTTGAGGCAGAGTGGATATTGAGTCAGAGTGGTGGTTCCATTGGGAAAAGGGGAATAAAATCCAGAAGAAGGAGATATTTAGTATTGTAAAACACTTTAAAAAAGTAAAGTACTGTACAACCACTGAAGCACCTTACTCCCAGCTCCTGCTAGGTTCTTACACAAGCCAATAGAAGATACTTTTCACTCAAAAAAAAACCCCAAAGCCCAAACCCTGAACTTTTCAAAAGCAAGCTTTCTCTCACAAGAATTGCCACCCAATTATTGTCTAAAGATATAAGGACTTCAAAAGTACAGCAATGTTTTGGGTGCTTATTGCATATTTTTTAGAAAATGCTGATGCATATATAATGCACATCATTCCTGCATTCTCTGACACCTCTGTGGTGCAGTTAAAGAAACAAAAAGCATTCATGTAAGGAAGAAAAATATCTTTGTGTTTGGGCTCCTAAAGAAATAGGGAGAACAAGAGCAGATTCACCCCAGAAGTACAGAGGCTGTGGGACCATCTGGCAGTGTTCAGAGTCAGCTCGTGTGGGAGTGGCACCCATTCTTGTACTATCTTTCATCACCATCACTGTGGCATTCAGGTCAAGGTTGGCACGCACCTCAATCTTGTCCTACTAGATGTAGCAACATCAGTTTCAGGAGTTCGTTTGATCTTTAAGTTCCATTTTTGCCTCTGACATTGATTTTATTGGTACTGTATATGCATATAGGAGGGATGGCACTACATGAACTCAAATGGAAAGGTAAATACAAAGGTAGTTTGTTTGAAATATCATAAAAACTTTATGAGATCACAGATTCACACACACTGTTAACAGTAGAATGTGTAAACAAAAAGAAATGTCTTGTATAAGCTGCTACAGCATTCTTAATCAGGAAGCTTTCATTGCCATCAAGCTTAGTTAGTCACTAAGTTCACTGTTAATTACAACACTCCCAAGTTTTATTCCATATGATCTTCAAGATCTAGGCTTTCTGATCGAGACAAACCTTAAGAGCAACACTGTAAGACAGAAACCTCTGAGATACGAGTCTCTGACCATATCAGAAGGTATACAGAGGTCAGCCCAATTAGCCAGGCAGAAATCACTACACAGTTCAATCAAGTTAATGGGTTGGAGCTTCAATAGGAGCTTCAACTGCTCCCAGTAACTTCACTTTTAATATTGTGCTCTAATACAAAGGTACTGCTTCAAATTATTTGAAAAACTTATTAAATGCAAGATAGATGAAAATTCTTAAGATTTAGTGTAACTTTAAAATGATGTTTGACTTTGGCTGAAGGTACAGGGGGCTAAAGTAGGAAAAGGGAGTGAACATTCACCTTACACAATGAACAATTTGTTCAAGCAACAATTTACAACCTGTGAAAAATTTTATATATTGCGCAAAGCACCAACGAAAATCATTTTATCCTGTGATGCAATGTCCACACTTCTGCCTTGATCTGACATGGATATAGATCTTTTGGTTGCTGATTACAGTGACCTCTACCCATATTTCAGACTGAAGAGTACTTTGCCACTGAGTACTTGCTGACCATCACTACTGACTGTTTACAGTGGTGCATTTACTGAAAAAGTTGATAAAAGTTGGTGAGAATTTAGTTTGGCTTCTGGCAAGGAAATACTTCTAAGCATTATCACAGACTATCACATTATCTGAATGCAAAGATGAGGAGAGGGCAAGATGAGGGATACTAGGAAAGAAACAAGGAAAAGACTAGAAATAACTGTCAGGTCAAAATAATTTATTCTCTTGAGAACTGGAATTCCCCAGTGTAGCAATAAGCTGACCTGATGCAGCAGAAATTATTTACAGGCCAGGGAAAGGCAAACAAAAGCACACACCAGAAAGCTGTAAACAGAACTGGCACTGCAGGATCAGGATTTCATCACCTCCAGGAAAAGACAGCCTGAGTATTCCCACGGGGAATACCAAAACAGTCTCTCTTACCCTACAGGAACATGACTGATCCAAAGCAATTACAGAGGACAGTGCTGTAGAGAAACCAATCATCTGCCCTTCCAGTAAGGGGCACAGACAGCTCTCAGTAATGCAATGTTCACAGTAGTTTCAAAAGAAACTACTCTAAAAATAATTAGCAGTTGCTAAACAAAATCCTCCAAACCAAATGTTCTACTTGTTTCATACTTTTGTTTTCATTTCTACCACACAGCTATGAAAAGCTGTGGCTTTTCTCTTTTACAGATGCCCCTAATTCTAAGTTCCTATAAAAATTATTTGCCATAGAGTCTTAGGAATGATGGAAAAAGCCTAACAGTCTCATTCTTTCAATTGCTGTTAGAACTCACTGAAAAATTCACCCACAGAACAATCCTCTGAAAAAGCAGTAACTTGGTAGAGTTGTATAACGAGTCTTTGGCGGCATTAATTTTGTATCTGTTCTCTACAGAAATATTTTGGTTTGTCTTAAAAGAATTCAGTTTTAATGTTTCTTTCAGTCCAATAGATTTTAAAATCTTGCTTTTAACAGCTGTTGCAGTGATAAAGTCATGAAATGCCTTCATCTAGAAAAAATTTTATTTTAATCAGGTTGCTTTGATATCTTAGAAGTAGAATGTATCAGAAAAAAATTAAAAAGGGTCAGCTTACAAAAGAGAATTCAGAAAAGAATTCTCAGAACTTCTAGTCAGACAAATTTTCCTTTTTTTATTACATTGTAAATGCAGATGATACCAATGGAATTTCTGGCATCATTTCACTTTCTCATGGCTCATAGTACATTCTTACAAATTTTAAATCAGAGACCACGTAGCTTCCCAGACAGAACAGGGAAATGGAAACTATAAACATCCATCCTGAGTCTGACACAGACTCACTGCTGACCAATTTCCATCTTCTTTCTCATCCACAGCTGTCAGAGAGCCTGTGGGAGGTTGGGATATGCCTGGAATGCAGACACATGGCTCAAGAGGGCAATGTCATCTTTCTGTTTCCTCCTATATGAAACTGGGAGAACTACTAAGCTACATATCTTACCTAAGATTGTGTAGCATTTTGTAGTGCAGAGCAACTCAAGACCCTGCACCTGTTTGATTTATCAATAGGACTGGTGCAGGATTAAAGATTATGTGTGATTATTCCAAAAAGCTATGTGTACAGATGTGTGTGTTCCTCAGTCCAGATAGCTGATGTGTCTCAACACAAGTAGAGCACAGAAGATTTGCTACATCTGTTCCAGAAGCTGAGTGCAGTGAGGAAAGAACCAGCAGTTCATCATACGACCAAAAGCTACATCTCCTTAACCTCCCTCTTCCCCTCACCCACTAGCTATTCTGCCCTGGAATTGGGAATTTGGGAGCAGATACCCAATCAACTGTGAGATGCTGGCACATTTGCAGAACATTGTCTGAAAGCAAGGTTTGACCAGCTGCCCCCTTGCTCCCTGATGCCTGCTAGAGGATCACACTGGTGGGAAAAATATAAAAAATACCAAAATATCAATACTAGGGGAATGACAATAGACTCTACAGCCCCTGAAGACAATTAAGCTGAACTTCCAGCAGCCTCTTGGAAGCTGATAGCAGATTCAGACAGACTAGGGAAGAGTACCAGCAACAGAAGATACTGTTTAGTCTTTCATTAAATTATTATGATACCAGCAGGTGTAATTAAGTCTTAGGACAGCGTAGACTCTAAGGACTATATTTGGGTGTGGGAGAGGAGTGTTTTTCTCTCTCTCACAACTCATGTACACATACCTCAGCTCCAATGACTTCACTGAAAGGGTGGAGGAAGATGAGGAGGACTTCACCAAAAGATAGAGATGATTCAGCAGTAGCAGAAAGTGAGGGCAAGAATGAAACTTCCTCCTCCTTCCCAGGCCTTTATTCCACCATATTCACCCTTTCTCAGGATTCCCCTATGACTCTGCACATCAGAAAAATTAAAATCCCACATCCTGCCTCCATCAGTCTGGAGCCCACTCACCTGGGCTGCATCCAATGTCATGTCTTATGACTGTAGTACAGTTTGGCACAGCATGTCCTGAGACTGCCAAGGCATAGTTACCTCCCCTCTGTAATGCCACAGTAAGAAGAACACAGACAACATTATTCCTTCACAGGAAAGTCCTTCCATTAAAGGCTTCTCCCCTCAGACTGACCAAGCACCCCTGAGAGCTTCTTTAAGTTGCACATAGCTGTAGCTGGGAAGAAGTATTCCCACTCATCTGGGGCTGGCCTAGGAATCACACTCAATCTGACCAGAATGTGCCCTGGTTTCCCAGCACCAGGGCTAGTGAACACAGCTCTCAAGTGTTGCTGGAGAATTCCCAGATGAGCACCCTGGAACAGCCAGGCATGGACCACAGTGGGTCATCCCCTCCAAACACACCGGGCAGATCTCAACACTGAACAGCCCAAGACAGAGGCTGGATTTGCAGTTCCTTTCCTTGTGGTTGCTTAGTTCTCCAGCTGGACCTTCCCAAGGTAGTCATGCTCCAGAAACAGAATAAAACTGTTGCTCAATAGGGAGAGCTTTGCACTGGTATGAGACAAAGCTTCTAAGAAATTGGAAGGAAACCAGGAACACGTTGGCTGTTAGATAAAAAACAAACACTGAGCCATCCCTTTCCCTCCCTTCATCCAAAGGTAAATACAACAGCAGCCTCAGGTTCTCCCATAAAGTTTCTTTTCCATTGTGACAGTAAAACCTCCAACCTGCTGCCTGGTGGGAGAAAGAAGAGGAAACACCGTCACTGACTGTGTTGGATGGTGGTCCAAGGAATATTACTGAGAATTAGAGAAATACCTGTTTGTAGGATTAAGCCCTGCAGCAAAAAGGTTAGAACACTACACTGAAGTAATCTTGGCCAGTTCTTCAGGAAGTACTTCACAGATTTTCCCTGGCATAATTTTTGAGAGTAATTTTTCTGTGCAGAGACCCAGAGGAACATTCACAGAGTTACACCTACACAAATAATTGCTTTTTATGACTCACAGAAGAAGTTTACAAGTCCATGAAAAGGCCTGACCCTTGGAAAGCTATTAGATCAAAAATCTTGGAGAAACACCATAGGTTTCCTGCATCAGACAGTGACAAAAAAACCCCCCACAGAAATACAATTAGGAGGTACTAAAGAAAGATCCTGTGGGGAGGTCTTTTTCTCCAGTACAGATCCTGGGATAAATTTAGAGGCATGCATAATTACTGCATGGTTAATTTAGCATTTTCCTTGGATTTTTCTCATTGCAGCAAAGAAATTGCTAAAAAGCAAGAAAATTCCAGTTGCAAGTGTTTTGGAGCAAATCCTTTTCCTTGAGCAAGCTTTGTTATAAGCCCTTTCTCTACATGCTGGAACATGGAGAAAGAAGGTTTGATGCTGGAGGTCAAATGTGCTTTGACAGCCCACCACACCTTTCTTCTGAAAGAAGACTAACGGGCTTTACTGGTATTACCAAGCTTTCCAGCTGCAAGAAACTTAAGGTTCTGAAGCTGAAATGGAAAAAGACACTGAAGGAAAGAAAGAAGCCATAGCTTCCCACTTTGTAAATCAAGCAGCAAACTCCAACAGCTGAAGGAAGTGATGTGCTTCTTTATTTAATGGAGTACAGGCAGGACTCCTGTATTAAATTATGTAACGGTTACATATGCCAGGATCATCCCAGCACTACTTGGTCATTTTTGTGATGTGGTTTGAGGGAAGGAAGAGGACAAAGTTAACAAATTTGGAAGAAACTCACTGTAAACAACCAACACTTGGGTTTGACCAGATGCAACTTGCTGCATTAAAAATTAAAATCACTCAGCAAAACATGTTTTCTATCAGAAGAAAAACAAAATAAAGCTTAACCAGTTCTACTGAAACCAAGGAAGGCCAGGACAAAGAAAGTAAACATGGCACAGGAGCAACAAATCTAACTTTAGCTCTGAGGAATGCAGTACTAAAGCTCTGTAATTGCTGTGAATGAAATAGGAAGATGCACGAGTAGATGTGGCCAGAGATTTTGAAACAGAAAAGGTAAGCTTAAAAAAAGAGAGGTAGAACAAACGAGATCGTTACTAACAAGGATGACTGACTCCAGCCCTACTCAAGGCAAGGACAATAAGGTTTGGATCTGAAATGCTGACCTGACAGCTTTTAAAAGACAGTTTTGGTAGCAGCACAAATGCAAAGCAAGAAAAGGGAATGCAAAAAAGCTTTGGGTGCTTCTCTCTTTCATCAGGAGTTATTGCAGTGTATGAGACCAAGGGGGAACATCAGATTTCTCAATATTAGCTTTACTTTTTGTTGAAAATGGCAAAAACTCTTGTTGTATATAGTATGGTGTTAAACAGAATCTTACAGAAGAATGTTCCCTCTTGGCTGAAACATGCCATTTTTGTCTGTGTGTGTTCCTTCTGCGGGCAATTTTTATCTGTATTATTTCTTCACATTTGGAGAGTTAAGACATTAGTACTACCAGGAAATCTTGAAGCTTATCAGAAAAGCTCTAGAGCATTCCTGCAGTTCTTGGATCTTAAGGGTTTGTGAATATTTCCTCAATTGCACAAGATAAAAGACACTGGAGGATTCTGCAGGCAGAAGTTAGAGCTGCTGGTAAATCTACCAGGTGGTATTTCTTTACTCAAGTAATCACTTTGTTTCAGACAGGAGAGGGAACAGCTTTTGTAAAGGTACCACAGAAAGACATCGCAAATTTCCTTCTCGTGACTGTATGTATTGAAAAGAGAACTCTACTGTTTAGTTGCAGCCCAGAAAGTACCCAGAGGAGGGACAGCTCATTGCAATGAACACACAGTCAAATACACCATTTGTAGACTTTAGTTACAGTGCACTGTTCCTGCACTGTGTTTTGGAAGGGGAGATGAAGTTATGGTTTGCTGCTGCCTTCAGAGTTTACAAACCATCAACAGGATTTCTTACCAGACAGAGATCATCATCAGCAAACTGTGTATTTACCTGAAATACATTCTGAGACATTTTGATGACCTACGTGTGTATTTTATTTCATGATCAACCCAAATGGTTTGTAAATGATACTGATATCAGTGGCTCATGAGTGGAGACACTGCTCTGCAGATGTAAGAGGATTAACGTTAGTGCCTACGACACCTTTTGACTTAAGAGTGAGTTTGCCTGTGTACACCTTGTCACATGCACATTTGTTTTCAGCCTGTTCAAATCATATTCCATCTCATACATCACAGTTTTCCAATGTGCTGGAAAACACAGCTCCATGGTTTGCAGTCTCTTGTCCATGATCCCTGCAGATCAGTGGACTGCTTTGAATGCTCTACAAAGAACAATTCTAAAAAAACAGCCTGGTAGCACTCTCTTGGGCTTGCACTTTCATAAGCTTTCTTTTTAGGATTCATATATCCAAATAGTTAGAAAAACACAACCTGACTGAAGTAGGGCTGTGTAGGAGATAAGAGTAGGCAACTATAAACATTATAAATATCCCTCTTGTCTTAAAATCTTGGAATTTCAGATATTAGACAGACAAAGTGAAAAATTTAAGCTCCCACTAACCTATGTGAACTGTCCTCTTCATGAGCAGAGCACGTATCCAAGAACACATCTGGGAAAGACTCAATATAGGCCAAATAACTGGGAGGCATTAAAACCAAGCTCTGAGGATTTCTGTTCCTATTAAGTTTTGCATAACTTTGTTTTTCATTTGCTCTAATCTGTTTTGCTCTGGAATTTAACTATTATCCACATAGATGGCAAACTGAGTTAGAGCTTCTATTGAAATACGTAAAAGGGCTGGAATTGCCACATGAAACTGCCTCAAACATTTTCCAATCATAATAAATAATTAATGTAGGTATAAAGTAATATTCATATCCATGGAGTTTGTTACACTGAGTCCTCTAAATATAGTTTTTTCTCAGAAATTATGCAACTTTTAAAAATTACTATTATTTTTGCTATTATTTTGCAATTCCCATCTAATCTGGTAAACAACAATTTATGCCTGCAGCAAAATGCCTCAAACACAGAACAAAGCTGATGTCATCAATATGTAATCTTACATGGGTTCTTACCTTATCTTCTGTTTTACCCTCTAAAAAAGAATCTATGTAGATTCCATAACTCCATAATGTAATTCCATAACACCATAACTCCATTCATATTATATCTACATAATAAATTAAACTGCCCTTACAGGAATTCCATGACACCAGGAATGTGCATGAACAGTCACATGCCAGCATTCCCTGTGTTTGCAGAAATTACTAAAGCACTGATGTGCATAATGAATAAGGAAGAAGTGTTTTCATGACAATGCTTGAATAAAATGAAATGGGTACAAGTGCACAGAGAAATCGATTTTGGGCACCTCCATTTCTGGGCATTTCAAAGAAGGTACTTAGGGTCTAATTTGGAAAGTACTAAGCTTTGAGAAGAATCCAACTGTCAGTAAGTAACAACAGAAACTAAGCACCAAAATGTAAGAACTTTCTTTCAGACATCTTCTTGGACAACACCATGGCTCAGAAGGGGATGTGGAAAAGTGCTTTTTCTTCTCCCAGGGAAATTGTTTCACGTTATGTAGACAGACTCATTCCAGATAAATACAGGCATTTCCCTGCAGTTGTATATATTCAAATTACCCTGCAGCTCTATACAGTAGATTCCCTTTGAAAGCAAGGATGTCACTGGAAGCCTGATTGAAGACCACAGCATGAAAGACCAGTATTTAAGAGAGATGTTTGATACATGCCTTGAGGGATTATTCATGCCATCTGCTTTGGTCATCCAAGTGAGATTAAGCACAGTCACCCAGGAACCCCATTTCCTTCTGCACACAATGCATGAAAAGACAAATATCTTCAGAAGACAACAAAGACTAACACTAAAGTGTGTCTAACACCTCTTGTTTTAAAAGAAAACCCCAAACCCCTCCTACAAATAGTATTATTATTGCATCAAAGTTATGTTTTCATGCTTTCCAAGCAGACAGTTTTCTGCAGCAGCCTGTAATTCAGCACTAGGTGGCCTCTTTCTTCTTTCAAAGAAAGTCTGATATGTCATTGTATCACCTAAGGACTCAACCAAAAGTAAAAAGAAATCATTAAGCAAATCTAAAGAACTTTGTTCAGTAGAGTTTTAAAATTAATATTACAAAGCAGATCATTGTTTCCTAATTGGAGTGCATTCACTCTAGCTCAGAGTACAGAACTGTGTATCTGTAATTTAGCTTACAGCCTGAGCCTTGAGCAGTGTTTTATCCACACAACCTCCAAGGAGGTACCCAAATTATTTTATTCCTAAAAAAAAACCCCAATGTCCCTTCATCCACCTCGCAGATGCAAGAGTGTACAGAAGGAAAGAGGATGTGAAGATAAAAGAGTTACCCTTCTCTATTCCACCTCGGTTTTCCCAGGTGAGATGCAAAACAGCAATGAGAGCCTCACTTCCCCCACTTCGAATGAAGCTCATGCACTCCAATAGTGTGTCCTCTTTCTGCCAAGAGGCCTGGAAAAGCAGAAAACTGTGATGAATCACTGAGCATTTAAGAGAATTTTATGGATGGTAAAAATTCTAATGAGATTGAGATTTCTAACGAAGACACCAGCACATAATAGTTTAATTGGAACATTTAGCTTTCTTAAAGAGGCTGACAAGGAAATGAGCATTGCCTAGAGCAAGAGAGCACTGGAAAAATGGCCTCAGGAAAGGGGTTCTTAATTTGCCTTTCAGAGTTTCCCAACCACTGAAAGCACAATCACTTTTATTGCAAAATCACTGTGCTTCTGCAGGATAATCTTTGTGCTAAACAAATGCCTGAGAGCACGTTCAGCCCTTAGAGCAGTATTTGCAGTTAGGGGAGATCATATGAGGAAATACAGCATGTTTTGCCGTGGTGTGGCTGAACAGCAACTTCCTCCATCAGTAGAAATGGGATGAATTTGTTTATAGAGGAAGTAAGTGCTTCATGTTAGGCAGAGAATGAGGGCTGGAGCCTGGAGCCAGTAAATGAAGAGCTAGCACAAGGGTGATCTAAAAACTCTTTGGGAGTTCTATGAACACCTGCATGAAAAGGAAAGTGGTCTTTTGGTCACCATATGAAGAACTGTCTGGTCCTTAGCCCTGTTGTGCTGCTGGAACTCTGACTTAGCTCCACTGCTTCTTTGGAGTATTTTTCTTCTTGAACCAGTGACAGGGAGGGTTTAAGACTCCAATGAAGGTGTAGACAGAATTCCTCTATATACTCTCATTAAATATTGGGTCAATAAAAGCTTGGAGACAGAAAGGGAGCGAGGCCAAAGGAAATGCTCTGAGCAACAACTGTAGGTGTCAACTGCCAGGATTGCTCTACTTCATTATGAGTTCAGCTGGTCTGAACATTACTGTGTACCTGTGGTAATGGTATGACAAAGATTGTAGGACAGGCACAGGTGGCATCACGAACACAACAAAGATTTATGACAGGAGCCGCAGTAGGAGGGTGCTCTGGGATCAACCTCTCAATTCTTCATGTGCTTCCAATCACATCCAGCTCAGGTCACTGGGCCTCTTGTCACCCATGTCGAAATGCAGCAGAACAAGTCCCCAGCACTGTCACCTGCCCTGCAATCTAAGGAAAACCAGTGAACATTCCTCAGTAATTATTCAGAGGCTTTCAACAGACCTCATGCTGAGTCCACCCTGTTCTGTTCCACATGAACTTCTGACATTTTTAAATGGTGGATTTTTTTTGATCATGTGTCTTGCTTAACCCAAGTGCCGTCCTAGCAACCAACGAGTACACAATTTCCAACCCAGCTTGTGTATGGATAAAATCTGCTCCTGCCTTCAGCATTCAGACTGCTCTGGGTACTCTTGCAGCTGAATTAGCTACAGCGTAGCCAAACATCCACGACTTTCCCTTTTCATTACCTGTTTGTGTTCCCTGTTCATTCTAGAGAGAGCTACCTGCGAAGTATCAAATCTCAGCATCAAAGTAGCTAGAAAAGCAAGTAGTTATGTCATTGTTTGATTCACGTTGGACTCGGACCTGAAGGAATAAATGTTCCTGACGGATGGGTGATTTCTTTTTTGGGTGTTCCAGTGGATGAAAGAAAAATCTCTTTGCATTCCTGCAGGGGGTGAAGATCAAAATAAAATCAGATGAAAGACTTCCGGATCCCAGGCTGAGATGTCCACAGGGCTCTCCTCAGTTACCACAGCACATATCATGCTATAAAGTCTTTTTTTCTTAGCCTTGTCCTTGAAAACAACTCCCCGGGGTTGTACTATTTCCCTAATAAAAGCCAAAATATATTGAACTACAGCAGTCTATTAGCACAAATTTGAAAGAAAAAAAAATCTTTTCACTCTTAAACATGTTGGTTACACCACAAAGTCTATCTATGTATAAAAGTACATTCTTAAGTAGACCTTTGTGTAACATTTTTACTGCATATTGGACAGCACGTGCAGGAATTCTCTTGCAAAGAAGCACAAGCACTTTGAAGAACTAATTCTGCACACCATACTCATCTAATAGGAGACATTTAATACAGAAAAACAAGGACATTCAGCTTTTTATGACAAAAACCAGTTCATAATGCTCTATAACCCTGGAGATCACAACAGTAGAGATTTGTATAGAGACACAGATTGTGCTGCCCTTCCCTTGGAAGAAACCTCACTGTGATCAGTGAAGGTGTTTGCAGGGTAAGATGGCAGCACCTGAGTGTCATGAAATATATTTCATTACTTGTACAACTCCTTAAAGGACTCACCAGAGCAAGTCAAAAAACACAAAGTAATGCTGCTCAGCATGTACTGAGAAAACCTACTGTGCTCCCCTGCAAAGGATGGTCTTAAACAGTTGTATGTCACATAAACATCACTTCTTGGAGTGCTTCATTTTCTCCAGAGATAGGATAGTTGCTACATATTTTCTACTCCGTCATGACACAGCTGCATGCCTAACACACACTGTATTCATAATTTTCACTTTCCTGTCATTGCAAAAGAGCTCATGTTTGGATGCTGTCCTAACTGTTAGTACAGATGTTTTGCTGTGCTTTTGAAGGAGGCTGTGTGCTCTATGGCACTACACCCTGGCTAGCAGGGCATCCCAGAGTGCCTGGGGCTGGGCTGGTTGCTGCTGACAGCTCCCCACTGCCCAGCCTCAGGGCTCACACACCAGCTGCCCACATGCCAGCTGGCAGCAAAGCACAAAGGGGCAAGTTTAGGGCACTGACCAGGTATTTCAGAGTTCAGCCCCACAATTCCAGCACACCCAACACTTCTACATGCATGTACTTCCTCCACGATGAGTGAACTGCAATATGTGTGGGCAGATAACTTTAGGGCACAACCTCTGAGGCATCCCTAGGGAAAGCAGATGACATAGTTAAATCCAAATTTAAACAGTAATAATAATATGCTTTTTCTGGTTCCTTATAGATACATTATATGAATGTGACATCTTTTCATTTCATTGCATTAAGTCTCTGCAAGCTCTCCCACGCATCGTTCAAGAGTAATTGTATCTCATATATCCAATATATCTCTGTCTAAATGCATTTAATGATTTTACCATTTCCCTTCCTGCTAGAAACAGGAACATTTGTAACATTACATTTGTTACAAGGTGAGTGTTATTTCTAGAGACAGCCTCATTCTGTATTTCATTTCAGCTGTCTGTCATGTAGATTTGGCAGCTGTGTTGGATAAGTCACATCTGCATTGTTGCAGTTGTTGATTTTCTTATTTGCTGTAAAAACAATCAAATATTTAAATTTACAATTCTGAAAGCTAAAAAATCACACTGGACCCTGGCTTCCCATAACTGCTTGTCTTCATGAACCTCATCTACTTCCACATCACTCTGCTTTGTCCTGTGAAGTGTTTTGGGGATTAACAGTTCTATCCAGAGCTTATAGTGTCAAATCCAGGCTCTGTCTCAGTTGAAGAGGAAGTGGAAAGTAAACACTTGAAAGAGGTAATGAGAAAGGCTGGCTTGCTCCCTGTTCCAGGACTCTCTAGCTCCAGGACCAAGGTCCAGAAACATTTCAGCCAGACCTGTGCTAAACCAGACCCTGTTGCCTGCTGGATTCTTGCCCCACATCATTCCCAGTGACAGACAGCAAAACCAAAAAAGCTGTCTTTGAAAGCTGAATTATAACATCATCCATGGTCTTTGACAGATGTAAGGGCTGACATTTGAAGCAGGCAGGATTATGGCTTGGGCAGAGAGGGAAGGAGGCATGGATGGGTAGATGTCCTCTGGGATATAAAGCACAGGAGTGCTATGGGGAAATGTCTCTGGGCCATCAGCCCTCCTGCTTCCCATCCTTACTGTCCACAGCAGCAGATGTGGTCTGACACAGGCCCAGCACCACACAGCCCTGTTTCCCAATGGTGTCAAAGCTGGGGGCACCACAAGATTGCAAAGTGGTGATTGCAGATATGGAAATGCCAGTGTGGGAGAAGGTCTGCAAACTCATCATTAGGCAAGGTGAATGCACACAGGCTTGCTCCTGGCAGCAGGGTAACCCACAGGGTTAGGCACTACTTCCCTTTAAACACCCCTCCCCACTGTTTTCAATAAACAAATCTCAATTTTTGTCCTCCTTTTTTTTTTCTTTTCTTTTTCTTTTTTTTCATTTTGGTTCTAATGAAACCTAGCAAAGAAAAGTGAGCATTGGCTCTCAACCAAGTTATCTCCCTAGATGCTCTGCCACAAACATGGCAATGGGCTGGCCTCTGTCCCCAAACCAGAGCATATGTGATGTTGAAAACAGCAGCCCTGGGCTCCTTCTATAGACAGGTATCTGGTAAGACAAAGCCATAGGAGACTCACAAACCCCTCCTGGCAGAGGTGATGGGCCAGAGGAACAAGCCCCGCTCTGTTGCCCACAGCTGGATCCCACAGCAGGCAGACATGAGGAAAGCACATCCCAGGACCTTGCTGAGTGGAGCAGCCCTTCCCAACAACAGCAGTCATTTTCCTGTATGGGAAGGAGATTCAAGACGAGAGCAGCAAGTCTGCCAGCATGGAGGAAAGGCTGCCAGACCACCTCAATCCCCATGCTTCAGGTTTCCCACATTCCTGCCAGGACCACTCAGTGTACCCAAAAGTCTTCATTTTCATAGGGAAACATGAGCAGTTCACTTGCTCCATGGCACCTCCCCACCCTTCAGCCAGGACAAGGAGACGTGTTGTGAAGGGAAGCCAAGTTGTGGCAGTCGGCTGCAGAGTGGCAAGATGATATTCCTGCTCAGAATCTGGCAGGAACAGGGACAAGTGTGCTGAATGGGTGCCAACACAAGATTCAGGCTGTGTTGACTTCTCAGGGAGAACATGCTGTACCAAAGGTTTTTTATTGTATATCTTACATAAACAAAGCATTTAGCTTACCACCCAGCCCTAGCTCATGATAATAAATGCCCTTCTCTGCTGAATATATTTAAGTTGTGTAGTCAAGCCAGCTTAGGGACACACAGAGGATGCTCAGTTTGGACTGAGACTCTTTCTGCAATCGTTTAAGCTGAGCTTAATCAACTAGAGCCAAAAAAGAAAGATGCAAACAGGTTTTGCTGTTGCAAATATATCAGACACAGAGTAACCCTTAAAGGAAATCATCCCTTCCATTCCCTCTTTGGGGAAAGACCCCCTGACAGGCCCAGAAGCACTCCAGGACATTCCCGTCTCCAAAGAAACCCTGCTACCACTCTCAGCTTCAACTCTAAACCCATCAGCATTTCCATGTGGTAGATCACAACACAGCCCTTCCACAGCAGGATTTCCATGGCAGGGCAGAGCCAAAACCCAGTTGTTGCTCATAAATTCATCTCTCTCTACTTGCAGAGTAAGCAACACTAAGCAACCATATACATTTCCAAAACCCCTGCCAAAACTGTATGAATTGCTCTAGTGTCTCACAGTCAGGGTGGGTGCTGGGGGATGGCCAGGCTGGCCTGAGCAGGGCTCCCAGTGAAAGGGCTGCAGGGCTCCTGCCTTGGACAGGGGTCTGCATTTTCTAGAGGTGCCTAAGGGAATACAAGGCTTGCAAAGGACCAGGGTGGGAGGTGGAATTGGGGTCTGGCAGAGAGAGGCTGCAGCACTGCACAACAATTAGAATAATTTGCAAATATTAGCAGAACGTTCTCCTGAAAGGAAAAAAGTAGCTTCTAAGTTTGCAAGGAAAAGAAACCTACTTAAATTTTTGTCCACATTCTTTTGCCAAAAATCTTGAAAAAATAAACACAACATGCAGAAATATGTGAAACCCCTCCCACACATATATTTTCTGTTAAAAGTCCCTCAAAAATCACATGAGAAACTTGAGCATGATAGAAGAAATTCTTAGAGCTCTAAAAATAAAGCAAACCCCTTGATAGGGAACCTCCTCTTCTTCCATATCATGTTCCTCTAGAGACAGAGTTTTTGGGATGTTTGTTTAACCACACTACTCAAATTCATGACCTATTAGAGGTACAAGGCAGATCTGGCAAACAAAAATGTAGCAACAGGGTCACACAGTTTGTCACTCTTGCAGAATATGACCTTCAGGGTAGTCTTCTTTTGAAATTGCATTTTGAAAGAAGGAATTTTCCTCTCCTTTCAGTTTTGCCATGCATTTCTCTTTTTTTGTTTCCCTATTTCTTGGAAAGTAACACTGTGCAGCTGTCTCAGCCCCTGCAAATGGTTGGCAATTCCTGCCCTCCAGCAGACAAACATGGGTTTGTCCCACAACAGAGAGAGATGCTGCATCATTGCTCTCTCCTCAGGGAAGTTTTGTCCTCATTTTCTCTAGGCTCTCACAGGTATAAATGCTACAGAATTTCAGATCACTGCAGTATTTCCCTAAGCAGCATAAGCCTACACTTCAAGCAAAAAGCATGACCCTTATTAAACACTGTTCTTTTTTAGGTAGCCCAACCTGACATGTAGAGAACATACAGTCTGTGCTTACTCTCAGGACAGGTACAGCTGGAGCACAGGCACCACTGGGGTCAGATGGTACAGATTAGCTTTTGTTTTGAGACTCCAAAGATGTCAGTTAATGTCCCACTTGTGTTCATTACTGACCTGTATTTGCAGCAAAGGTAAAAATCCTCCACAACCTCTTATTACTCCTCTGAGCCTGCCACTTTGAACACCTGGTAATTTTCTTAGTATGGTGGTTTGTTTTGCTATAGCACGACTGTGTTGCTGTCCTCATTGCTAAGCAATTAACAGTTTGTCCTTCCAGAAATATCCAACGCCCCAGACACTATTAGCTCCTCGGAACATTTTCAACAAAAACATTCCAGGGGAACTGCATTAGTAGCTCTCCCACTTTCAGGGACAAGCATTTCTCCAGCCACATACCCCACTATAGAACACCAAACCAGGAGAGGGAGAAGGGGTCATTTGTGGTCAGACCCTGTTTTGCCAAATTCTGCACAAACTTTTCATCTTGCATCCTCTCCTGAGACTGGTACATTTCTTGTATAACCCAGTGAAGAAACTTACCCTACCAGTGAAGGATGGGTTCCACACCAGCTTCCCAAGGCTGCCTGTGTTGGGAGTTCCAAGGAGGCCAGACTCCTTGTTTGGCTACCCAAACAGCAGCTATAATTTCTGACCCATGGTCCCATAAGTGTTAATGAAAGCCT
The DNA here is from genome assembly GCA_013390005.1 of Calyptomena viridis. Classification (NCBI taxonomy): domain Eukaryota; kingdom Metazoa; phylum Chordata; class Aves; order Passeriformes; family Eurylaimidae; genus Calyptomena; species Calyptomena viridis. Next base: position 368,752 of record WEIV01008389.1, read on the forward strand.
CAGGAGTAACTCATCAGAAATAATTCACTGAATATAATGATCTTTTGGTCATCCAGTTCTCAGGATCCCAGGCCCAAGCAAACAGGAGGTACAATTGATGTCTTTTACATACAAGATCCCTAGTCATATATTTAAAAAAATAAAAACTAAAAACATACAAAATACATCAAAATATTTTCTTATTGATAGGTACAGAGATATCTGCACTTGTTTATTTACACATTCTCTAGTGAGAATCTCTTTTAGAAAATCAGCTTAGGGTATAATACTTAGCACCTATGCAATTGTAGCTGTCGTGCAATGGTCCTTTGGTATATTTAGTCTTTTTGTGTTATACTTAACACTTTCCTGTTCACAGTCACGCAAAAAGCTGATATTGAAAATGCCATCAATATATTTACTTGTCAGAACCTTCCTTCAGTGTAAAACTTGAGCTCTCACTGCAGAAAGGAAGGAGGAATAAATCCCCATGTATGACAAAACCAGATTCTCCTTCAAACAGCTGGTGAATGAATGAGCACAAAGAAAAGGGAAGAGGAGAAAGGAATGTCACCACTGCAGGGACAGCCAGCTGCACTGACATTGTCCCATGTCATGTCCCAGCACCTACAAGAAAGACTCAGGTTCCCCCTCCCTGCCCATGGGGGTCTCAGCATCTCTGAAGCAGCTGCCCTTTTTCAAAGAGGAATTTTCTCGATGGCTGTTGAACTGATAAACTCGTCTCTTAAACAAGTGATGGAGCTTCTCCTGGAACTGGTTCCCAATGAAGCAGTACAGCAAAGGGTTGATACAGCTGTTGGCAAATGCCATGCAGATGCCAAATGGCAGAGCAGTGTCAATGATCCCTATCACATCACAGCTGTTAATGATGTTCATATGAGCCAATGCATTCAAAAAAGTTAAAATGTGGAATGGGAGCCAGGAAATTAAGAAGGCCACAACAACAGCAGCCACCAGCTTTAGGACTTTGTCCCTCTTCTGCTTGCTTTTCCCAAACTCTCGTGCTTTAAGCAAGTGCCTCCTGATCCAGATGTAGCAGGTGGTGATCACTGCCAAGGGGATGAAGAAGCCGAGGGCGTTTTTCAGGAATGCTGTTGCCACAGACCATTTTGCATAATTCTCATAAGGAAAGGCCATAATGCAAGCCTTGACCCCCAAGCTTTCAACGTAGTAAGTGTCTCGGAAATAAAAAGTTGGAAGGGAGGATAAACAGGCCAGACCCCACACAACCAATGCTACAAAATAAGCTTGTTGTAGAGTTCTTCTCTGAGAGTGAATAGGATGGACAATGGCGTGGTACCGGTCCACACTCATGCATGTAATGAAAAAAATACTTGCAAACATGTTCAAACACAGGACAGAACTGGAGATCTTGCACATGAGAGACCCAAAGAGCCAGTTGTATCCCTGGGCATAGTAAGTGGCCCAGAAGGGAAGGGTGGCAAGGCACAGCAGATCCGCCATGGCCAGGTTGAAAATGTAGATATTAGCAACTGTTTGGGGGCCAGTGTGACGACAAAGCACCACAACCACCACACTGTTCCCAACCAACCCCAGAACAAAAACCACAGAGAAGAGTGCTGGAATCAGTGAAAACTGATAATCTGAAGAGGTAAGGGGGCAGGGAGGGGGTGAGAGCAACACAGCCGATGAGTTTGTCAGTGCTGTAGAGAGGTCTTGGAGAGTTTCTCTGGTGGTGACAGCCAGGGAGTTGTTGCTCTGCATGCTGGTGTGGACAGAAGGGGAGGTTCTGCAGAGAATTCATGTGCTAGCAGCACTTTTCTATCACATCTCCCACCTGCAGATCAGAAACCGTGTGTTAGACGTGCACACTGCAGCTGTCTTAGCTCTGAAATCACAGTCACAATAAAATAAAAACCATTTGAAGTTATGTCAGGAAGCTGAATGCTGAAATACCAGGCAACCCTGCTGAACTCCTTACCTCCATCCCACCGACAGGACACAATTAGCCCTAGGGAGGTCACAGGACTTCTTAATTAGCCTGGCAGAGAAGTAAGCAGCTGGGTTTTATCTGTGATTACAGATGGTGCTTTCTGTGGCCAGCAGAGCAGAAAGATTATGGACTCAGGAGCTGGAGACACTTTGGGAACTTGTGTGACCTAGAGGGCACACTGAATTTCCTCGTGATCCTTTTTTCAGCTTTCTCATGCTATTTCCAGCACTCTGAGCAGTTAAAATAATATAGAAAGGTAGCAGTCACCAGTGGAGATCAGGTACTTCACACCTGAGAGTCGCCTGGGACTTCACAGGCATTAAACCAGCCTTTTAACAAAGCTATTAAGAAAGCAAGCTGTGACTTTTTTTTCTAATTCACAGAGCGGGATACAGAGAGACTGAAGAGTCTTTGCAAAATGTCATTCACTGTCAAAGTCTTCTCAAATTAAATCTGCATCTCCTGCCTTCATGACAGCTTTAATCAGAATAGTAAAAGATATGTAGACACAAGCATTAAACTCAGTTCTTGCAGGCATTGGATTTAACAGTAGTATGTGCCATTCATTTAGAAAGATCAGGACTGGATTTCAGTAGGGAAAAATCTAGCTATAAAACAGCTAGAATAGAAGAGTTAATTGACAGATCTGCCTTTGCTCCAGTTCAACAGCTTGTGTCTGCACTCTGAGCAGGATATTTTTCAAACTTCCAGATTTTATAAGCAAATAAAGAAGATATCATATCCAAATAGTTTATTTTACATAAAAGAAAGAGGCAATTCCTTTTTAAGTAAGTCCTTGTGGAACCAGTCAGGCATTTAAGAATTCACAAGGAGCCCAAAAAACAACAGGAATTTTGAACAAGGCAAAAGAATTAGGTAATGATCTTTCATTTAACAGAAGATAACTGATAATTTCAAACATATTTTTCTGTATTAACAGTAATAGCTTATCATGTGCACAATGCAAAATATGCAATATGCTACTTTGGATATACGGCCAAAAATTTAATTTTAAATATATTGTCTCAACAATGAAAATTCAGTAGGGGAATTTATACAGAGTGCCGGTGTTTAAAGTCACAAATAGTGGCTCACAAGCCCATGTTCAGCAATCAAACAGCTCTTAAACCCAATGAAAGCTTTTTGTTTGGAAACACAAATATTTAGGAGAGGGTCTGGAGTCTCATTTCACCCTTAACTCTTATGTCCTGAACCCCTCACTTTAACCTACAGAAGCTGAAATCTCAGAACTAGTCACTGAGCTCTTACTTCTAATGAAGGGACCACACCATAATTGGTTGTAGCTACATTACTGAGAACAAGGTTTCATTTCCAACATGCTCCCCCCTGTGCACATGAACAACTGGTGCCTTAGAATCTGCTCCTAAGCTGCTCCTTCCTACTGTTACTTCATGCACAAGGAAACATTCTATCACAATTCAATCAGATCGATAGAAATTATGTTCTAACAGCAAGAGAAAACATACCTCTCAAACCTCACATTCATCTGGATGTAGCTCTAGAATTCTGTGCTCCTTTTTTTCCGTTTTCCTTCCAGGGAGTATCACCACCAGCAGTCTGCTCTCTCATATCTTCCGTTTTCCCACTGGGAGACTTTAACCTACATAACTCAGGAACTGAAATATGAATGCCTGCCAGCTTCTTTTCCTTTTGGAAGCAAAACAGTTTGAGAACCCCCTTTCCAAGGCCACGTGAGCATATGCAGTAAATCAGAAGAGAGGAACAAGACAGCCAAAAAAAAAAGGAAGAAATCAAGCAAGAAAGAAAAAAAAAAAAGGAAATTCACATAAATACCCTGTGGTTTTCTACTGCAGCTCTTGGGCCAAGAGGATACACCCACATGCAACCCCTTTTCTGCCCTCCACGTGCACATCCAACATGTGGGAATCCCTATGCAAGGATTTGTGCATCTCTGAGGGCAGGGGGATCCCCGTGCACTCCATGGAGTCCCAGCATTTGCTAACACATTTGAGAGTCAAATAGGCTGTTAGTCCTGGCAGAGCTGAGCATAATGTGAACACACAGAGACAGAAAGCAGAGAAACACCACAGCATTCACACCAGCATTGCCTGTGTAAGGGGGCTGTCTCCCATTTAGTAGGATGGGAAAACAACTGCCCAGTTCCTTGCAAAAACATGTACACTGCTGGAACTGAGGAGGGCAGCAGGACAAATTCATGTGGCAGAGAGGAGGGTTGGCTCTGAGGAAGCACACAAAGCAACCAAAGCAAGTAGATCAGCAAGGCTGTGTGCCCATGCTAATTCCCACTCACACAAAACAGAGTTTTTATATCTGCTCCTTCCTTGCATCACATGCTCTGTATGGCCCCACTCTCCTCTCCCTGGAAGGAGCTCCAAGGATGCTCCCGGAGGATAAGCACAAAGGCTAAGGAAGCATCCATAGGCTTAAACATTTTGCCCTGGCACCTTGAGTGTGATCTCTGCAGTAGCAGCCCATCTACTGGGACATGTGTTCAGTGCTCCCCAGGCAAGTCTTCACATGCCAGATGGAAAGAAACTGCATAACTCCCTGCCAGTGACATGTCCCTTTGCCCCAATCAGAGGCTGCTGGCTGGCTTTCCATCACTAGCCAGCACTGGAACCAAATTCCTCCCATTCTTTGGACACTGGCACAGCCTTTCAGTGAGGTGTATCCATCTGTGGTGTCTTGGGGAAACCCCAACGCCTGCCCTTGCCTGGCACTGTGCAGGACACCAGAGACAACGGGCGTCACAGGCTCCATACCAGCTCTGTTTACAGCAGAGTGAGCCAGAGGACAGATGTAACAGGGAAAATAGCTGTGTCCCAGCATCTTCAGAGGAAACAAAAGGCTGAGCAGGCTGTGGAGAACAAACTCACCTTTCTTTGGCCAGAAAAAGCTTCAGAGACTGCTGAAAAAGGTCATCAGCAAACTCACATGCATCCCCTGGAGGTGAGTGTTATTTTCAATGCAGGGAGGGTTGTCCTTGGCAGCTTTTGTCTTTATCTGCCTTGTAATTAAATATGCTCTTGGCATTTTCTGTGCAAAAAGGAGATTGGGTTATTTAAAGATGGGGAATTCCACACAGCATTTCTATTTACCACAGTGCAGTGATTTACTGACTCACAGACATGATGATGAAACAGTCAGTGATCAGGCTACACACAAGCACACACAGTGGCTGTGCTTGGAGCAAACACTGGAAAGGAAAGAAAGCTGAAAGAGTTCAGTAAAATAACATGCTGAGAGGAGGTAAAACAAAACCAGACTCAAACATCACAGGTATCTTGAGGCAGGGTAATAACAAACCACTTCATGGGATGGGAGACTTCATCTGTCCCAAAGGCTCAAGCACTGTGTGCCACAGTCAGAGTTAAATAAGAGACGTGTCAGCACATCCTTGTTATCTTGAGATAGATATATAGAGAGATATAAATATATAGATATATATGAACCTCCCCAAAGCATGCATTCACCTATTCCATTAATGTTTAGTTTGATTTTTGGGCCATCCTTTCTTCCTTTTCCCACTCATTCCTCCACATCCTCTTTTAAGGTAGTCATGGGAAAGGCAGAGGAGAAGGGGACCTTGAAGTAACCAAAATTTGCATTCTTCAACAAAAAACACAGAAAATTCAGAAACAGTGGCATCCATAACAGCTTGGGGGCTAGAAAAGTCAAGACTTAAGAAGAAGAAGATTTGTGCTCAGTTTGTACACCCTACAACCACTACCAGGAGACTTGTTTTGTTCAAGAGGCGTTGAACAGATGATGCATCTTCTAGGCACATGCTGGAAGAACTCTCCATTCTTCAAAATTAACATCTACCCAGCATGTCAGTAGGAGCACAAAAGGTGTTCAAGCACAGTGGTCACAGACGTGCTGCAAAGGAGAAGAGATGCACTTTTTGCCACCAGTTCCCTACTGTATGTACCCAGCCTCAGATCAGCACTCATTCTGACTCATATTCATTTAATTTTTTTACTGACAGGACACATTCAGCCACGAATCTTTGTTGTTAGTTGTTTTGGTCACAAAACCCCAGTGAAATACCTTTCTCCGTGCCTCACCAAACACGCACAGTGCTTTGCAAGCAGGGAGGGAAAGTCAAATGTACAAGAATGTTTATTTTGCAAAAATAACAAACACTAATTGTTTAGATTTAAATATAAAGTTTTCCTTTCCAGATGCACTTTTGATCCTCACAGATACTGTCTGTGTCTATCCTGTTCTACCTACAAAACTGTTTGAGACTTTGTGTTGGGTTCATGCCTCTTAGTACACAAGAGGTGGCCTGGAACACTCGGTGCAACAGGGGTCATACCTTGGGCTGCCCTTTGGCAAATCCTGCTCCCATTCTTCCTCCCACCAGTGCTCAGTGCATCTGACCCCTTTCTATTTCACCAATGTACAAACCCCTCTCTCTTCTATTTCCCCCACCATTTCTTTCTCCCTCTCACTATTTCTGAGCATCACCTGAACACAAACAGCTGTGAAACAGATGTGACAACTGATATGGATGTCCAAGCTGTCCATGCACAAGCCAACCTTGTGCCAGAGAGTGCTGCAGCTGAGCTAATGTCCCCTGGGCTTGTGGGATATGTTTGTCCAGCTTCCACAGACAGGCTGGCAAATCCAGCACATGGATGTGCTGTACAGAGCCCAGCACACAGCTCAGCACAAGGCAAAGCATATTTACTGCTCATCTGGCTGCAAAGTTACAAAAGCTGGGAGTTTTCACCACAAGAAGACCTGTTTAAATAGGGAAGAGTTGGTTCTTTCTAGGGGAAGAATTTGGAGGATGATTTTAGCTATGTATTTTATACCAAGAATAAAAAAGTCATCGTTCAAGAGGAACAAGAAATTTGCTGCACGTTCGCACATAGCACTCAGGTTTGTCTTTCTATCCTCAAGGCTGTGCACCTAAAAAGGTCAAGAGGTCACTAGGAGTGTTTAAAAAAACCCAACCCAAAAAACCCAAAACCACCATCCTCACAAGCCATTGCCACACATAATTCAAATAGCAACTTCTGATCAACTGTACAAATAAATAAAAAAAAATCCATGCACTCTGAGGCCTAGGTCTTGGATTTTGCAGAGAAGTGCTGCTGTCAGGGGTGGAATACTCTGAACAGGCAGTGTATCTGACTGTGCCAGCAGGCTGTCAGAACCACCTCTTGAGGTTAAACCTTGCCAGCCTGCCAAATCCTCAAAGCAATGTGAGATCCAGATGCAGACCATATTCATGGGCTTGATTTGTTCTTTTTGGAGAAAGCAAGAGGGGGAAAAAAACTCTCCTAAACAAGCTCCCCTGGATGCATAACCCAACACAGGTCATCGTAGCTCAGTGTTGATTTACAGCAGGAAGCCCTGACTCCCTGGTCCCAGGGCTGGCAGCAGAAGCACTCACACACTGCCTGGGCAGCAGTGATTTCCATCACTCCAGATGGCACATTTGCATCGTGCAGAATGACAGGCCTTTTGGACACACTCACCAAAACCACCCTGCCTGCAGCTGGGTTTCCCCAGCACTCCACAAACTTTAATACACATTCCTCCTTCCCATGTTTGTTTGTTTAAGGGTTTCTTTAGGGATTAATTGCTCAGTCCTGCTAGTAAGACTGGGGTATCTACCTCATCCTTCCACAGACCCTGAGCACCTCCTGCAGAGAAGGCTGCTGTCTCACTGCTGCTTTTTGGGGACTCAGGGAGGAGAGTAGCTGTGAGCAGCTACCGGTTGAGGATTGAAGGCCAAGGCAGTGAGTCCTGCTCCCATCCAGCATCTGTGGCTCTCCCCTTGGCATGCTGGGTCACATACCTCTGAAGCATGACCAGTTCTGGCAGGGGGGTGTCTGCAAACCCAGTGTTTTACCCAAGAGAGAGAACTACTAGAATTTTCAAAGGAAAAACCTTGGTCAGTGTTTCACTTTCCCTCCTGAAGCCATGGTTTCATGTGGAAGCACTGAGCAGCCCTGGGGAAAGCCCTGCTTTTTCACTTCACAGCAGCACAGCAATGAACACAAGGGTCACCCAGGCAGGATCCATCAGAGTATGGGGCAGAGAACTCTGGTCCCATTGAATTGACCTTCTATGCTGGAAGAAGCCAGTTTTTGAAGCCATTCACTGTCTAGAGTCTGACAGAGGCAGTTTGGAGGGAAGAGGGATGCCCTTTCTATCTCCAGCATGCAGAAAACTTTTCCAAAGCATTTATTTTATGAAATGTCTGTGTCCAGCCAATAGCACTGCCAAGTCTGAGGTTATCCTCCATGACATTGTTTGTTCAAATAATTGGCTGTAAGCATTTTACAAGTTACTAAAAGTAGTAAAGCAAACAGGCATATAAGTGATTTTGAAAACAAGGTCCACGCGTTTCTATTAAAGGCAGTGAGTGCACATGTAGCCTGGCACTGCTGCCTGCTCTTGGGGGAGCATTGCAGCACGCCTGGATCTGCTGAAGGTAGCAGGACTGGGTCAAGACTCCTTTTCTGAGTGCTGCACAGCTCCAAGCCATGGCCCCAGACACAGATAAACCACCAGACACCAGGGCTTGGCTGTAGTAGCATCAGTGTCAAAGCACAGTGTTTCATCAACTGAGATTTGCTCAGCCCAATCACAACAGGAACCCACAGCTGGCTTTCATAAAAGATAATTTCTCATCACAGATAATTTTCTCCTGGTCAGATCAGCTGCTGTGATCACCAGCAGAAAATATTGATGCCCAGAGCTTGTAGGAGAGAGCTTGCTCCTATCCTCTACATTACCAGTATTGATGTATGTGTATATAGCCTGGCATTTAAAGGATGTGGAGGCATGCTTCACATTTCTTTTCAGGGTCTCAAAGCGGTATTTAGGAAGAGTTAGGACTCTGTGGCCAGTTTTATAGAGCTACAGAGTACCCATGGGATCTCTTTCCAGAGATACTTTAAAAATAAGAATCTTTCTTCCTTCACTGTTTTAAACAGCTTTCCCACTTTTTAAGTGTTTTTTACCAGAAATTTCTCTATGTTCCAAAAATGCTGAGATACACATGAAAGAGTTCACCAGACAAAGAAGCTCTGGCAGAGTCAGAATATTCCTGATACTTGGGTATCCCACCTTATTTAATCAATCTTTTAACCAACAAAGCTATTAAATTATTCTGCTCAGTCTGTCTTTGCCCAGCAGAAAGTTTAAAGAAAGCAAACCTTGGTCCTTTAAATAATTAGACCAGCAAGACCATTCCGAAGTAGACATTTGGACTGCTCGTATCAAACCTCAATTTAAAGAGAATACAGTTCCTTAAAATCTACAGCATTAGGGAAGGCTCTTGACATCAGCTACAAACAATTTCTGAAGTGGGTGTGCTGGGCTATGAATCCCAGATGTCAAATAAATCAGTGACTGAAAAAAAGGCAAAAACACAACTATGGTCATGCAGTGGGTGGAATATATTTTAACAGAAGACTCACAGTGGTTCAACTTTTCCATCAAAGCCAGAAGGATGATACACCTCAGCCAAAACACATGATGCACTCCAGAAAACCCTCCAAGCAGATGGAGCACGTGGAGCACAAAGAGCTGAGCCTGGAAAAGACAGCCCAAGAGCAGGATGCTCATAACTGAATGGACCATAGTGGAAAGTGTTTGTTAAAAAGGTAGCTAAAGAAAAAAAAAATGGGACTGTTCTTCTCAAGGGCCATGTCCTTACCTTGTCTCTGCAGCATCTTGATACAGTAATGATTGCAGCAGAGATGCTCAAGAACTGCAGTTGGACAGGCAATGCTGAGGCTTCTTCCAAAAGAGCACTGGGCACTGCAGACATTTCTGTGGCCACTATCTCAGACCAGCAGTCAGCCCCCAGAAAAGGTTTAGCCCTCCACAGTGTTGACAAATGGCACACCACTGCATTGCTTCCACCCCAAGGGCAGCTGCAACCAGAGCTGCCATCAGTAAGTGTGGTCCAGGTGGCAGCCACAGCCAAAATCCTGGCAAGGCAGCTGCCACCACCCTGTGCATTGTGGAATCTTTACAGGGAGCAACTGGAACTGCCAAACCTTTGAGAAGGTGTGAAAATCTAGTCACTTCGATATTTACGGGCTTCCTCGGCCCTAAAGCAAGGAAACATTCTGGAACTGTGTGGTCCTGTTCCACCACAATATTTTAGTCCAGTTAAGCAACATCTGGCAACAATGAGGTCTGAGAGTTACATGCTTTTGGTCTCTGAAAATTTCCATTATGAAATCAAGAAGAGTTAGAGAGAACACTAGGCTTAAATAAGGACTAGAACACAGCAACACTTCTGGAATTCCAACCAGAAATAAAAGGACACAAGAATAAAAAATAAAAGGACAGAAGAGCAAGGGATCCATCTTCTTCAGATTGAGCTACCAAATTTCAGCTAAAGGCAAGAGCATTCCTAGTAGACACAGAGCAGCTCATTCTCCTGCACAGAGACCAGCAGAAACCCATCTCCTTCACAAGGTTGCACTGGCAAAGTCATGGAGCAACGGATAATGGATAACGTAAGAGAAGCCATGGAGACCCCAGCAGTGGGACACCCCTCCAAATTGATGGCCTTGAAGGAGCAGTCCCAGCTGAGCCAGGAATACAGAAAGCAAAGGTTCACCCACCAAAACCTTTGGCATGACCCCAGATGTGAGCAGCTGGATGGTGTGTGAACAGCACATGTTTCCACCTTCCTCTGGGGCTCCCAGGACAAGACCCTTGGAACGGTGCCATCACTGCTGCTCTTGGTGAAAACCAGCTTTTGGCCCTCAGTAATATTGCCCCAAAGCCTGTCCAACTAAATGAATGGTGTTGTTTACAGCTGGAAAATGGTGTCCATTACACAACACGATCATCCTAGCCAAGCTTCCAGGGAGAAGCTGTTCTTCAGGGGATTGTTGCTTGAAAAAATGAAGAAGAAAACAGGACTAGCTGAAGCCAACACGGCGATTTAACAGCACAGGAAACCTAATCTGCTTCTTCTGAGAAAACAACAGAGCTGCAAATTTGTCCAGTTCACACTTACCGTTGGGCATACTATATGTATTTGAGTTTGTAGCCACTGTCTGGACAGAGCTGGCAGAGCAAGAGGGGGAAAGGAAACCCAAATTTGTAGAACATTAAAAAAAAAAAAAAGAAAAAAGCTGAGACAGACCAAGAAATTAAGAGAAATGCACTGGAAGGCAGGAGGCTGACAAAGTGCTTCAAACACATCAAAACCAAGAGAACTCCAATAGAGAGAAGTGAGATGGAAAACAAAAATTACAAGAGTGACAAAAAACAAGAGCAGCAACTACGCCACTGGCTGCCCTGCTGACACTTCAGCTGCAAATCCTGGATCTAGTCCTCTGGGCATTGTAAGCAAAATGATCAGCCTGCAGATTGTTGATCCCTGGCTGTTGGGTGCATCAGTCAGCCCCGCAAACTGCACTTTCCCTTTGCACTGTGGATATACAATAAAAAAAGAGGACAGGGTCAAAGACCCAGGTTTTTAAGGATCCAAGCCCAGCTCCAGCTGCTCAGTGACATCAGACCTGCTGGAGACAGGCAGCACCCTGGGAAGGGCAGTGTGCCCTTGGGGTGCTCTGCATTCCACCCACAGAGGTCATCTTTTACCAGTCATAGATGGCTCAGGGCTTATTCCAAGAAGAGGCTCTGTCAGGACACAGCACTCCCCTGCACATTCCTGGCTGGCAGGGAGTTCAGCTGCACAGATCCCACCAGTCTCCCATTTTACTGCAGAGGAGTCACAGCCATCACCAGGGCTGTGCTCAGGGCTCAGTGACAACTCCCCTTCCCTGGGCCTGGACCCAGGGCATCTGCCAGCATGTGCAGCTACACCAGGGTGAGAGTCCTCACCTCACATGCCCGGATGGCAGGGCCACCCTCAGCTGCCTTTGCTGAAGCTCTAACTGGAGAAAAGCTCAAAAATCCCCCCCTCAAAGCAAGTCTTTTCGAGCAAACTACCAAGCAGACTCTGAGAATGGTGATAACCCGTAAGCAGGAGCCTCTCCCAGACAGATCCCAAGGGAAATCTGTTACCTGCTGCTGTTTGCAGAGGGCAGGAGGTGGCAAAAACCACTGTCAGAGCATGATGCTGGGCAGAGAAATCTCAGTCTCTCAGAAATGCTCTCCACAGCAGGGCAGTGCTTAATCGGCTTTTATGTCCCTAAACTCTTAATCCCCCCAGTCTGCAGCAGGAAGAACCAGCTAATTTATTTTCACTGTCCACAGTCCAACCGACCCTGCAATGCCCGCGGTTCACCTGCCCAAAAGGTACACGCTCTTTTTCTTGCCTCCTTCTCTGCTATTCATCAGGTATTAGATGCAGTGGCTGATGTGTGGCTGGTCATGTTCTTTCTTGTTATATTTATGTTTACTTGTGCAGCAAAGGCTGGGCTGAGTCTAAATATCTCTGATTCATGCCCAAGTATGTGCAAGTGTACACCTGAAGAGACTATCCTCTGTAACAGAGCTGGACTGAGAGCCCTCCCTGGAGAAATAGCAGCATCCACCATCTCTCTAAACCTCTCCAACAATTATTTGCGGAATCTCAACACCAACACCTTCAGAAACCTGACTTTCCTTCACAGCCTCTGGCTAGATGGGAACAATCTGACTTTCCTGACCCCGGGAACCTTCCATGCTCTCAACAAGCTGCGAGAGCTGCACCTCAGCAGGAACTCACGCCTCACCTACCTGCATGCAAACACTTTCAGAGGACTATTAAACCTCATCAGCCTAGATTTGTCTCACTGCAATATCTTCGAAATCCACCCACTTCTATTTTCACACTCGCCTTCTTTAGAAAGGCTCGATTTAGCCTCCAATAACATGCGGTACATCCCACAAGCCTTTAGGAACCTCTCCAGCCTCATGAGGCTGTCACTGGAGGGCAATCACATAGAAGCCATTGGCAGAGATTCCCTGAAGGACTTGGAAGCCTTGTATGATCTGAATCTCAGGAAGAATCGGATATGGATCATTCAAAATGGCGCCTTCACAAAGCTCCTCAGGCTGGGCATGTTAAATTTAGGACATAACCTTATCACCGATTTGCCTAATCAGCTTTTCGATGGGTTGATCCAGCTCAAGACCATGCATCTTGAAGCCAACAGAATCACTGCTGTCGACTGCACCTTCAGACATCTGCTCAATTTGAGGAACCTGTACCTGAACAACAACAGGATCTCCTCAATCTCAGACTCTGCTTTTTCACACTTAAACAAGCTGCACTTCCTTCACCTAAGCAAAAACAACCTCAGTTCCCTCCCCATCCGCTTGTTTGCTGAACTGTCAAAACTGAAGTACGTGTTTCTATCTCACAACCCCTGGAAATGTGACTGTAAGATGCTTTGGTTCTGGAGGTGGACGGAGACACGCGGGGCTGTGATCGAAGGGCTGGACTGTGCCTTCCTGGGCCCTCACAACACAACAGCACCCAGTGACTCCCACCCAGGGGACCCGATGGACTGCACGGTGCCCCTTGAGCTGGCAAGTGAAGACAAGTGCAGGGTGGCTGGTACCAGTGTGGCACCTGGGCCCCCCACTCTCCCCAGCAAGGTCATCCTGCTGGCACTTGTCTGCCACATGTGGTACAATGTAAGGGGATGGGACACCTTGCTAGCTACATTTTAATGATGTTTAAATTATTAAGTGGAGGCCACTTATTTATTTTCTTGCTATTTGCTTGTGAACAATGGCTTTCATTACAGGTGGATTTTATATGGAAATAAAGGGATTTTATTATATAGGAATAAATGCTTTCACTCATGGGCAATGCTCAAATCTGAAATGGTAACATCAAAATTCAGCGTAAATGCTCACATTGGCAAGTTCAGGGCTGAGGCTTGTGCTGGTGACGTGAAACTGGGAAGTGTGTCCCTCTCTGACCTCCCTCACTCCCAACTGACCATAACCAGGTGTGATCTCTCAGGGAGGGGCTACCTTATTCCATCCAGCCCATATTGGGGATATTGTGAGTACTGCTGAAGTAGAAATAAATTGCACATGCTACAGCACATCTGGAGTCCCTAGAACATCAGCATCTCTGAAGATGTGGTACCTTCCCACAGCAGGCACACAAGGAGCTTTGCTTTTGAAGACAGCATTGGGCAAAAATGTTGTCAAATAAAACATTTTATCACTCAGCTGCTCCTCACAGCATTGAGACAAAGCTAACATGGCCCTATATTTACCCCTGCAAAGAGATCGTTTCTCTCAGGGATGGTCTGTGGGAGTTGTTTCCCTGCATATTGTCAATGAGCTCTGTCATGGCATCACACCAATGCCACACCTCTAATCTGTCTCCCTCCAGCTGCTGAGACTCTAATAGGCCATCATGATGCCTCCATTATAGCAAAGTTCACCTTTCTTTAATCCCTCACACAGATTAGCCTCCTCTATCCTCCCAAAGGGAATTTTTCATTTCTGCAGGGATATTAAAAACAGTTGTCCACTGATGCAGTCACATCCAGAAACACTAAGTATTTTTGGATGCTTTTTCCTTTGTGATTTACATGTTCCTGGCTGGATAGAACACCTTGCTGAGCTAAACTCCTGCCCAGCAAAGAGCCCCTTGAAGGGACATGGGAAACCTGCCATGGAGTGCAGACTAAAGGCAACCTCTGCTGTTGCATCAGTGAAGGGACAAACTGGGATTGTACAATAAAACCACACATGCTGCATCCTCCTTGTTATCAGATCTGTGATTAGGTTTCTGCAAAGTATTCAATGGTTAATAAATTTTTGCTTACTTTGTTTGGTGCTGTTTCACCATCTTCACTTTCCTCAGCCTCTCGTACTTGGAAAAGTAGTGGAGAAAAACTCCAGTTTGTTTCTTGCTTTTGCATTCTTGTCTGCTATCAAGCTGCAACAGAAAAAGGCAGAAGCAAAAAACAAGCAAGCAAAGTCCACCTCAGCAAGCAATTTTTTAAGCCCCTTAAAGATTAGATTTTTTCCATGAAGTAATATAAATTGGTGAAAAATTTATAAGGAGAGCCTTGTCTCCTCTGAATGTTTAAAGAAAATATTCCTCACACTTCTACACCACCACTTCATTAAACACTGAACAGGAGCACAACTAAATTGCTTCTTCTGTTCTATAATGAAACAGTAATAGCAATATTTAATGAATTGTACACAGTATACTTGGAAGGACTATGCAGCTACACTTTTAATCCACAAAAAAATGAAACTTGCAAAGAATAGAAGAAAACCTTCCACCAAAAAACACAGGCCCTGATGATGCAGTTTTAGCCTGGAAAGACTAAAGAAGAAGATCCTTAAGATCAAGGACAACAAGTACCAACAAAGGCAGAAGCAAGTTTGACTCTTTAAAAATTAATTTTTATGAACAAAGCTGACACTGCTAAAAAGCCTTGGAAACAAAAGGAGAATTGAATAAACAAAACCAAATAATTGAATAAATAGAAACAAGTAATTTAATATGAAAGAGCAAAAATACTTTCAGGAAGAAAAAAATGTGCTAAAACTTACATCTCTGGATTCTGTTGGAAATTCCTAGGTGTGCTTGACAACATAAACTATTTGAAAGCTTGTTTGTCAGAGGCTTTACTGGTGCTGGGGTTTGTCCTGCCTGCTCTGCACTGGACCTTCACTTTGCTTTGAGCCAATACTTTCCTCTGAGTGACCCTCTTTCTTAAATACATCCAGCACAAAGAGGAGATGCTTTCCCATTCTGTCATTGTCAGAGGATCCATTTCTCCCCCTTTAGCCTGGTACCAAGAAGCAAAAGAGGCAAGACAGGACAGATGCACGTGGCCACATCCAAAGTCTAAGAATTCTGACCTCAATTACATCATACCCCAAACAGTGCTACAAACCACCAGACCACCGTTTCAGCAGGGTGGATGTGACTCTCCTTATGGTATAATTGCTCCATCTTCAGTGAAAACATGGTATTTCCTGTGGAAGTTTTGTTAACATATTTTCTTATGAAAAAATGGTACCAGTGGAAAGTTCTTGACTGGCTGTGTGTGAGGCTTCATGCAGTAAATCACTGTGGTGGCCTGCTGACATTCCCAGCCCCCTGTCAAATCCCTCCCTCCCACCTGCCCCTCACCAGGCTGCCATGCTGGCTCAGTGTAAATAAGGAGAGAAGCGTATATTTAAATGTTTTTATTTCAACTGATGGTTTGCCACCATATTACACCACTTTGAATAGCTTGGAATAGCAATATGATCTCAAAATATAGCAAAGAGCTTGCCAAAGCAAGATAATATTAAATCCTATGGATAAAGCATCTTCCTTCTTTGGCGAAAACGCTTCCATTTATCTGTAAAAATAGTTTTATGTTCCAGCACATTTACTGCTCACTTTATTGAACCCTACTGTTTATACAATTTGCCTCTTCCCTGCACAAAACCTCCCCACAATGTAGTACAGTTTTATATCCAACAGCATTTTAAATAAAAAAGTTACATTTTTCATGCAGATTTTTGTAAAAATTATTTTCTAGGTGCACAGAACTGAACCAAGATGCATACAAAAATGCATTCACTTCCATTCTCAGGTGCAACCGTGGCATCAGCAACATATGTTACTGCAAGAGGTCCAAGGATGGTGGTATTATCATATATAGTATAACCTTAAACAAAACAAAAATATAAAAAAAACCCTACTTAATCTTTTTATAAGCAGCAAGAGAAAAAACTGCCATGCTTTATTTGTAAAGTAATCAAAATAGTTAGATGTACAAAAAAGCACCATGTACAAAGAATACCAGAGGAAGAACATCTTCCTAATTACACATTTCTCATTTAGCATTGTGAGCTGACCTGCAGGTCCCAAATTGTACTGTAGCTTTATTTGCAAAGTTAAGGATGTGGTCAAACCAGCATATGCTTGAACTGTATGACAGAAATTAAAGTGGACTGCAGATAGAAATTAAGTTTTTTCCATTACAACTCATACCAACCACCCTATAGCCCTCAGGGGTAAAAAACCACACATCAGGTAGCTGAGAAATAATGGAGTGAAAACAGCTCCAGAGCAGTATTGCAAGATGCAGGTCTGCTATGAATGCATTTCTGTGAGCTCTTGATAAGTTAAACTTTCCTTTGGGAAAAGAGCACGTCTGTTGGTTAAAACTCCTCTCCCTGAGAATTTTGATAAAGAGTTTGTTTTGCAAGGCAAAACAAAGTCCTTTGAACTTCAACAGTTCCAGGCCAACAGCATTTCAACGTGGTCACAGACGATCTGCTACTCATGCACCCAGGGTGGCAGGTTGGGTTTTTGTTGCATTTTGGTTTTTTTAACTTTCAAGGATCAACTCCTTTATACTCGTTTCATTCCTCTGCCCATCAAGCAGGCAAACACGGTCATGACCATCTTCGGTTTCACCTCCACAAGATCTTCTGGAAGAGCATAAACTCTGGCACCAATTCTTCTCGCCATGGACACAGCATACCTATTGACCATGGAAAGACAAGTGGGTCAGCACTGAGACTGCTACCAATAAATGACAAATCAGCTCCTGCCCTATACAACAGAATTTCACCTATTATTTGTTAAGATTCAAGATGTGGAACAGTTCAATGATACCACATCTCTTTTTTTAACAATTTCTCCAATCTTTTGCTGTTTGCCTTTTCTACAGTAAAGTGGGTTTAATATGCAAATTGACCTTTGAATGTCAAGTCCACCTTACTAGCAGTTAAAAAAAAACTTAATTAATATTTGCTAGGCTAACAGATAGCATATATAATGAAGGATTAATCATATAACATTTACATTGACCCTTCTTTGCTCCTTATGAATAACCAAGCAAGACTATTATCTACCAATAACTTTAATGTCATTCTGCCACTGCTGAACAGTCACAGGACACACATTTCCAAGGCATGTTTTAATAGGCATACTTTAAACTTGACAACCTACAATGATTCAACAAGACACAAGATGTGAAAGGGTTCAGTTTCAGAACAGTGAGCCACCCGCTGAACACTTCATATGCCTGAACAAGCAGGTGAGAAATAGAGTATCATTGTTAAGAACTGCCTGAGCTGTTCTGCATTTCCCTCAAGAAGCCAGAGTTCAGCCAACTACTCCCTCCAGTGTCACAGGTAAGTACAGCAACTGGATTTCAGTAAGTGCTGCCTTTCTAAAAGGTACAGTGTTCAAAGAAACTCAAAACCACAATAATAATCTGTGGTATAAACACCTGAAGCTTGAGACCAATGCATAGAAGGCACACTCTTTCAACACAAAACAGCTTTTGAGATATGAAACTTACTTAGCATTATTTTGTTTGTCATCTTCTGATAGATGACCAGTCTTCACAAGGTCATAGTTGATACAACCAGGCTGTATAGCATCAATTAAATCCACAACTGCCAAACTTGTGCTGATAGTCTTGTCCTAGAGAATACAAGGACAGAGAAGAAGAGATAAATGTCTAGTCCTTAAAGCATACTTCTCACCTTAATTCAAGTGCTCTGCAATGTGCAACAAAAAAAGCCTTAAACAAGCCTCTTTAAAAGCAGCAGTTAGTGATTATTCCCAGCTGGACCACAGGGAAAAACAAACTGCTGCTTCTCCTTTGGCAATAGTACACTATTATCACTCCAGTTTACTGCAAGTGCTCTGAAAATACAAAGAAGTAATCAATGTGGAAGCAGCAGGTCTGGCCTGCTGATCACAGCCCAAGGGACAACCCACCAGCTCCAATCCCTATATTTGCCACCTTGGCCCCAGATCTCGACCACTCTCTCCTACTCTGTCACCCCACCTCTATTCCCCACTGCAGGCAGTCCTAAACAGGCTCGAGCCAGGGCACTTGAAGCCACTCTGTTCCCAGCATAGACTGAATTCTGTCCTGTATAAACTTTTTTTTAAGATGCTCTTGCTCTTCCTTCAGATGCAGAAATGGTTTTGGGCACTCCTCTCCTTTTGGATGCAAGAGGGGAACCTGCACCTTGAAGTTCTGGATGGAGGTGGACTTGCCAGCTTCTTTCAGGGTCTGGTTCACCCAGCTGACTATAATGTCATCATTCGCTTTCTGACCATCACCCAGGTCCTCGAGGACATTCAGCGTGTACCTGAAAACCAGCAGAGAGAACAAGATTAGGCACAGAGCCAGGGCAAACCCCCAGTGAGTGTGCAGCCAGGATGCACCATGAGCCTACAGCAGCTTGAAAAGTCTTTACATAGTCTCAGCTCTGCTTTTTTTTTTTAAACTGCTTTAGTAAAAAGGAAGAACTGTCTATCTTATCCAAAGTATGATTTCTGTTAAAGCATTCACTCTTTCTAGCCTTTCATGTACTTTAATAGGAGCTCATGAAACTTCTGTTTCCCCATTGACAACTTGCTGCATAGGGGTAACAGATTACACAAAAGATGTGGATGAACTCACAAGTTGGCATTCTGACTTCTAACATCAAATAAGAAGCTACTGTCCAGGTCTTTTGCAGATATATATTTCCACCATCTTGGCATTCTTCAGAAATAGATAAGAAAAAGGAAGATCAACACTATCTACTATTAAGTTTCTCCTTCCCCTCGTTCCAATGCAGAAGGGCATTATAAACAGTCTTAGAATGTTTCATGCTCAATTTCCAATCAAAAATTAGAACACAGAAGTTGTGTAATGATGCCACTCAGGGTTTCTGCATATGGAACAGACTTGAGCAGGTGAGAGAGGGGTGATCCTGGCTAGCAGGATGATCCACTGTCCAGAAGTTTTTGCTCCAATCTCACGTGCAGCAGGATCAGTTTTGTTCAGCTGTGTCTCAGAAATCCCCCCAAAGGACAGGGGTTTTACAGTCTTTCAGCATGACTTGTTCCAGTGCTGCAATGCTCTCAGGGCAAAAAACTTCCCAGATTCTGTACTCCATTCAGTTTTACACATTTGAGAGAGGTCCTACCTTCTCATCAACTGCCAGACCAAGGCAAGTGTCAGCGTTGGGTTTCCATCATTCAGATCCTGTCCTCCAATGCCAACCAGGGAGAATTTAGCTGGGTGCTTTCCCAAGTCTACAGCATAGTTGCAGTTTTCTAGCTACATAGAACAAGAGTTTAAACAGAAAATCACTCACAAACACTCACTTGACTGGAAGCCTCAAATAGTAATTTTTAGTGTCCATGGCTTCTTTTCAAGTCTTTTGACATGCTTACCTTTTTCATATTTGCTCCAAGTTTAGGGTATGGAGGCTTGTTAACTTTATTCCAGTCAACAGGAACTTTGATTTTTTCATATAATTGTAGTATTACCAGTGCGTCCTGGAGATCACTAAAGCAGAAAACATTGATTAAATCTAATGTTTCAAGTCTTTTTAAGTGTGCTCTGACTTTCTCACATCATGAATAATTACTACTCTTTACAGGTTGCTGCAATTTCAACAACCCTAAAAAGAAAAAAAAAAATCAAAACATTTTGCAGTTTTCAGGGTAGGATAAATGCTCCATGCTTAACATCAGCCAGCTGCTGAGCTAAAGCAGGTTTTAGCATGGTAATCAGCAAAGGATCCAGGGAAGCACTTTGCTACATAAAATCCAAAGGTAGTCATTTCTCTCCACTGACCACAGGGACCCAGAGTATCTTGCGTCCTAACAATGATGTCTTGATTATGACCTAAAATTAGGTGACAAGGCATCCAGTTCCAGTTGAGCTAATGCAGTTGCTTAAGTGGATCCAAATGTAATGGGATCTCAGGGTAATGATTTACACAAGGTAGGGGAAAATAAACACACTGTCTTTGGCCTTTAAAGACAACTGCTGGTGTGCCAAGGGCTGGCTCAGAAATCCCTCAGCTGCACATTGCAGGGAGGGTGCAGTGAGCATCTCCCACTCCCCTACCATCACACTTTGTCAAGCTCTTTGCTTGGCACTGAGGGCACCAGGACACTGGTGTGGGCACATTCTACTCTGACCTAGTTGAGTTTCCCAAGAGCCTAATCCTTACCCATAGAGGTGATTTACATGGGGGTTCACACCAAGGGAGTTCATCCAGTTGCGGAAGGTCCGTTCCTCACGCGTCTCTCCTGGACAAGAGAAAACAGGTTCATGCAAATTCTGCAAATGTAGTACAACAGATTTACACCTTGCAAGGCAGGGAGCTTTGAGCAGCATAGCTCATCAGGTTTCTAAGCAGAGTATTTTTTCCTACTGTAAATTTTTTCAGAGGAAGAGGGTGGCACTGATATTTAGTCTTGGATATCAGTTTGATTTCTCCAAGCTTCAGAAAAGCATGCCTTTTTCACTTTCTCCACAAAAAAGTAGCAGGAATTTCTTTCACATAGGTGTTAGCTAACTGCTGTCTTGAAGCCAGGCAGTCAAAGCCCTAATTCCAGTTGTGCCAACAATGAGTGCTCCCATGAACATTTCACTGCATTACTAAGGTGCTCTTGCCCATCACAGGAAATGCCAAAACCAACTTTCCTGGAACAGGAAGCAACAGGTTCAGGCTCCACATCAGGGTCAGAGCAGCTGAACAGGCTGTCAAGTACCCTTCTCATCTGCCTCAAATGAGTAAACAACCACTGCAGTACTGAAGCCTCAAATCACAGGTGTGACTCCAATGGAGGTACCTCTGGAGGGCACAGCCTTCTGTGACACAACTGTTTACTTCAGATATTTCCCTCCTGTTAATTTTGTGACTGATACGGCCATCACCTTCCAGTAGGGTCCAGTCAATGTCCTGGTTTTCAGGCTTGGTAAGTGCTGGGTACTTGTTGAACAGGTTGGCAACGAAGGCCAGGTTCAGTTTGGGATTGCCACTGACCACATCAGCCGGCGTGACGAACTGCCGGCAGCCAAGTCGATCTGCCTGCTGAAGCATGTACTCTGCTCTCCGCAAGTCATCCTTTTCCTGCCAGGGATGCAATGGACAACAGTTGTCATGGAAGAGATCAGACTACAAAGCAGATGGGAAGGTCATGGCCACTACCTGGAGCAATGTCACCGCTTCAGGTGCCTTCGTTAGGTTTCAGTCACCAATGGAACAAAGGGATGAAACACACACAGTAACCCCTGCTGCTGTGCATGTAATCATCTTGCTTCATCTTGGGTTTTTTTCCTAGCATGATGCTTTCCATGCTTCTATGCTTTCTGACTTTTATGCATTTGTAACTTTGTTCAAAAGAAGTCACGTGCTCACAAAGGCAGGAAAACCCCAAGTGATTTCTCAATCTCTGTTAATTGGCTGGTAGTGATCAGGCTGGTAACAATCACTCATTAAGCACACACCCAAGGTGTGCACATGGCCACTGACACTGTACACGCTGTAGAAATTAAGATACCAGGTTACCCAGATGTCATGGGGCAATGACAGGGTACAGGCAGTTCATGATTCTACAGGATGAGGGCACAACAGCCTGAATACTTACATTGAAACCTGACATGTTAATATCGATCTGAGGCTCTCCTTCTTTCTGCCCTTTTGGTGCAATTTGATTGAGGAGGTGGAAATAAGCTCTTGAATCCTGAAATGGATGGAAAAAAAAAAAATCAGGTCTCCTGCACTGCAGTGAATGCACTATAACAATTCATTTCAGGCTCATCTTTAACAAGTCACCATGCACAATTGGCTTATGTACCTTTACTGAATTGCCAAAATCTGTAAGCTTAAAAGAGAGCACAATGGTAGAAATCCAGGCAGCAGAAAAGGAAACAGAAAGGGAAAAAGTTAGAAATATTTAAGATGAAGATTATTGGGTTTGACTGAAAGCTGCCTTTGCTGCAAGCTCTGGTGTCACAGCCTCCCCTTCAATGGCTGGAGGAGGCAATGACCCTGTGCTGCTCACACTCATGGCCTCCAGATGCCCCAAGGCAGCCCTAACCCCTAAACAAGGCAACCATTCCTACTGCTATAGCAACAATGAAAATTGCTCAATGAAAACAAATTCCAGGCTTTCTCCCCCTCAAAACTGCCAGCCACATGAAGAAGCACCAGAAATCTGCCGAAATCAGTGTCAAAACCCCCCAAATTGACCAGGAATCACTGCCCTCCATTTCTCACTAGTGCCGAGAGGAGGGCCACCCCCTCACATCTGAAAAGTAACTGTAAGAAAACACATGAATAATATCAGTTTTGTATTTGAATAAAAAAATGCAACAGCTTTGCAGCAGAATCCCACCAGCACTGGAGGAAACACTCGGACAGTTCAACACTGGGCTCATCCTCATGGCAAGAGAGGACAGCACTGCAGTGCCTCAAATATATTGTCCATAATGCCCCTGTTAAGACCACTCAGTGTATTAGGGTTAAGAGAGATCCTGTTAGAGGATGAAGAGCCTCATTTACACATATAAACACAGCCCTGACTGGCTCCCAGTCTTTTCCCAGGTATATGGAAGTCAGGAGAGCTCTTGGTACCTTGATATCCGAGCTGAAGTTATTGATTTTGTGCCAGCCTGCGTTTTCCAGGTGGTAGTTGGCCCATCTTAGGAGCAGCTCTTCTGGGGATAGTTTCATAAGGTCCTCCAGATTTTCACCATCACGAAGTAAGGCAGCCAATGCTAGAAGAAAAATGCTTGTGAGGGCAAGGGTAAAACCTGGATGCCAGAATTAGAACCGCAGCAATATTTCAGGGGGATACAATACAAAATACTGATTATGTCAAAATATTCTGGGTATTAGTGGAGTTTTCCTGAGTTGGTTGTTAAACAGAGAGGAATATGAATTATCTAGAAAACTGTGTGTAAAAAGTATTTTCCATTTTCTTGTATAACAAAATTCTCTGGATTTTACATGCAGTCTTTTAAGCTGATGACAGTAAGCTAAATGTAAATGTATGTCTATCTCAATGAAAAATGCTTCCAAGCAGTTTCACAAGCACCACTAAAAAAAGCCAGAGAAGCCAAGATAAGCACCCTTTCAGCTGGCCAGTGCTTTCCTTGTCATGAATTTTCAATCTAAGCCAAACAATTGCACACTTCACGATAGGGAAGTTTAAATAAAAGACACTGAAGGCCCTCCATCCATCTGGCTGTTCTGATAGTACGTGAAAAAATATCAGAGCTCTTTGAATGATTTGAAAAGTTTAAATTTTGGAGGTTGTCATGCAGGACCAAGCGAGCACAGAGAGAGAGCTGCAGCATCACTCTCCCATTGCCAAGACTGAACCAATAGCCCAGCTGCACCACTCCAGCAGCAAGGAGGATTTTAGGAGAATTAAATCATTACTGAAGAGCTGAAGCCCTCGTATTTTTTTAGAGAAAAAAAGTGCAGTTGTCTATAATCATAAAAAGATGCAAGCAGCTTTTGCCACCTCCCAACACCACTAGGTACCTATGGCCAAAGCAGCCTGGGGCATCATCAAGCAATGTGCTCATTTGCTCATTCACCACAAGGCTTGAGCCAAGCTGCATCTTGACTTACAGATCAGTGTTCAGCCAGTTCTCCAAGGCTGACACACATTACCAGGATGGCACAACCCACTTCCACGAACCTGCTTCACAGTTACAAACAGGCTGGAGAGCACTCAGCATGGTATATGCCCTTCCAGCAGAGAGAAGGGAGGGAAGAGGCAGTGACAGCTGACAGCGCAAGCAATGTGGCATTCATGCTTTACAAGTAATCACTTAAAGTTTAATTTACCTTCATTTCTGCTGAGCTCGATGTCGGCAAACAAGCCAATCTTTATGATCTGCCAGAGAAGCCCAAGGACCAGGTGGGGTTTCCCTTCCCTCAAGTCCTCTGCACCAATATTGACAACATGACAGCCGATGGCAGATGCAGAATTCAAGGCCAAGTTTAGATTCTCCTGCAAACAGCACAGCACAGTGAGACACAGCCCAGGCAGATGCTGCTTTCCCTTTCATCCAGCACCAGCAGGGTGGAGTTTCCCCCTTGTCCTTGCTCCAACATCAGCAGCTCAGAGGAAACACTCCTGGTCACTCTCTAGCTGAAGTTTTAACAGGGCTGTGGTGGCAGCAAGCTGCATCAATAAGAACTGAACTCGGCACCAGGGTTTAATTTCAGCCTCTGGTATTTAGTTTCAGCATCCAAGTTAGTCGCATCCAGTGGCATCAACAAGAACAAGGCTAGAGAAGTGCTAATTTATATACACACACAGAGGCATCCTTGCAAAAACAACCTGTCCTACTGTGCAATGATTCACAGACACCAAACACCAACAACAATATTGTTTCAAAAAGACAGCACTGTATATAATTACTACAGCAGTATCAGGTGTACACAGCATTTCAGCCACTTTACCCATTTTGTCACTAAGCATTTTTGTCTTTTGAACTGTGCCCACAGAACTGTCAATTATGTGCAGTACAAAACTGCATTTACTAATTAAACACAGGTTATAAAACTTGCTCCTTTCCAGTGTTTCACAATAACACCTTGAGCCACCACATTGCATTCATTAATTCTATCTGAATATGAATTTCAGCAAAAATACAGAAATGCATTATACCTGAATTATGAATGGTGTGAGTTTCTTCTTGTTAATTGCTCTCTCATCAATCGTGTCCGGAACAGAAAGATTGATCATTTTGCTGTTAGGAGGAAAAACAATGATATTTGAACAATATTTAGTATTTAATCTGAACAAAACCCAATTCACTGTGACAATACTTTACCACAGTATATTTCCTTTAGCCTGTTTGGTTTTGTGTATTTTTTTTTTCATAAAATCAAGGTTGTATAAATCAGAAGTTAATATTTATGTTATCAAGAATATATTTGCAACTAATAGCTAAGCCTGAAACCTTAAACATGTTCCTGGACACTACTGATCTCAGCTGCTGGAGCAAAAGAGTACATGAATTATTCACAGTGCAGTCACTGAAGTGAAGACTCATTGCTCTGCTGACATCCACTGCACATTCTAGTGAGACAATGAGCTTCCTCCTATTGTTAAGGTGTACTACTGCTGGCAAGAAAACCTGTCCCAAAAACCAACAAACACTTGGAGAACTCAGTGAAGACAATGTGAGTGCAATGAATTTTTAATCAACAGAAAATATGGCAAGTTTTTACTTTATATTATGAACTACTTCATACTCAGTTCAGTCTTTGTCTGAGGACCTGAATTACTTGAAATTCGAGAAATAAATACAATAAAAATATATATCACAAGTTAAAGGAAAAAAAAAACCAAAAGAAATTAAAGGTGATGGCTAACTCACTTAAACTTATTTTGTGTACTGATACAGAGAAATTCCAGGCTGATCCAATTCTCCACTATATTAATTCAGTTACAATTAAAACATTAACCCACAAAACCAACAAAAACCCCATACATAGAGGGTGGCTGGTATTTAGCAGCCCTGGGTGCCTTTGGTTTTCAGCACGCAACAAAGTAAGTCACCTTACTTACTAAGTGCAGCTATTAAAAAGAACAACAAGATTTCCAGAAAATCCATTTTGTGTTAATTCATAAGGTCACTAACATTCCCACAGAGAATTCTCTTTGTCTGAACATCCATAGGGAATGAGCTATTTATCACACGTCCTCCCTCAAGCTATCCAGCACCAGGCTGAGTTTGCACTACAACAACTTCTGCTCCTGCAAAGCTTCTTCTTCTGATTCAGCAAACTCAGTCTCAAGCCCAAACAAAAACATTAGGTGAAAATACCAAAACTGTCACCAAAGGTGAGGCATCACACAGCGGCAATGAAAGCCTGGGAGACTGAGCCTCTTTTTATATGTACAAAACATTATGTACACACATAAGTCACAAATCCAGCCCAGAATAGGATGAAAATTCCCCTAACTACAGTTCTGGAAAGTTATTTTGGTGATTTGCAATTATTTATTTTTTTTTTAATTCAGGAGTCATCATGACTTACCATAGCACAATCCCATCTCCCACAGCTTTGAACAGGTCATCTGTATTTGGGTTCATTGGAATAACGTGCCTACAGTCAGGATCACTTTCCAAGGCTTTGTTTATCCAGTTTACAAAGGCATATTTCTCTTCCTCTAAGATAACCAATCAAAAATTTAATACAGGCTTTTTCATAACATAGCAAAGATTTTCCCAAAAGAATGTGTGTACAATAGCCCAGGGAAATAACAGTCCCACTATCATTACCCCACTATTTTATTAGTCACACAAAGTTTAAAGAAAGATGACTCTCACTTCCACTTACCAGAATATTCCTGTTATTTACTTGTTACTCAACAACTTTATTTTACTCAAGTGAGACGAAAGAACTTCATCAGCAAGCACAGTTAATAAAACAAGTATGCACCCATTTAATTTTAGTGCCACTAAATTTGCAGTATATAAATTAAGGATCACAGACACCTTGATGTGAGATTGTTCAGGTCTCGGAGAACAAGAGCACAGCACAGGGCACAGCAGTGAAAATGGACTGGTTTTGGCACATGGCCTCCACTCACACAAGAGAAGGTCAGGAAGGCAGAGCAGTACCTGAGTAAGAGTGCTGTGTCCCCTCGCTGGAGAGCTCCGAGGTGCCCCCGATTGCACAGATTCCTTCCTTCCTGTTAATTGCTTTTCTGAATGTTTTAGCGATATCACTGCTTTTCACCTCTTGGAAAATCTACAATTTAAAGTGCTCTGTTAGACAAGAAAAACTCATCTTTGTAAGATGAAAGGATCACAGAAGAAGCTATTTCTTCTCAGCTTTAAAGCAAACCTCACAGTAAAACCAGCAAATGTGAAGGGCCCAGCAAGGGTGTAGTGGTATTAAATTTAACATGGACAGTGGGCAGAGCATCCCACTCTCTCAAACACATATTGCAAGTGCCTATTGAAACAAAAGCATTAGGCATGAATATTTTGTGTATATTTACCTTTACAAGATTTCAAGAGACCACAAGAATAAAATGTGAAACCTGTGCAGTCTGAGAGCAGGTACACAGGCAGCAGTTCCTGCAGGACCAAACTTGAGGAAGCTGTGATGCAATTTTAACCTTTCTGCATAAGCCAGATGCTTGTGGGACCGTGAATCTAGTTCACACAAAACACTTTCTCCACAACACAAAAAACAATTCTCTTTAAGCATGTAACAATCAAATCTACAATAATGCGTTACAATGAGTGCTCCCCTTCCTCGACAGGAGGTTTGGGCTAACTGACAAAACACCCTCACATTTGAGGGCAGAAGAGATGCTTTAGTGCAGAAATATTACATGTGCCATTTGCACAGGTTGTGTGTTGTATTAGAGGCCCCACGGTCCTACAGAAATGAGCAACTCTTAGTAAAATCACATTCAATGGCTGGAAAGCCTACCTAACTCCCTCAAAACTGAACTAAATTAGTTTCAACCATGCTGAAAACACAAATGAAACGCATACAAGTTCTCTAAACACTGCCCAGAAAAAGGCAATGGAACAGCACTGTAAAGCAGAACAACAAAGTGCTTCTGTTAAAAAGAGAGGAGGGGACACCAGGCTGTAGGTGTTACACAGGGCCAGCCTGCTGGCTGTCATGCCTTACCTTCCCCATCCCTGAAACACAGGGAAGGTGGCAACTCAACATGATGATAAAGTGCAGTTAAGCCATCTCCTGATGGCATGCAGCAGTTGATCAAATAAAGCTGGCTAAAGACTGAAGAGCCCAAAAGCTGAGGGATTTCTGGCTGGTTGGCTTTAACCACAAGGATTTTAATACAGATTTATATATTTTATAATTTCCTGGGTTAATTACTGGTATTGTGTATCTTCTTGAAAATACATGCTTTAATGCTAAGTCACTTGGCCCCAACCTCAAATCAATTCATGTCATCCTTTGTACCATAAACCTCAGCAAAAATGCTCAGAGTCAGAAAACAGTAACAGTTCTGTTTGTGAAAATCCTACAACTAACACTGCTGCTAACATACACCTTAGTTGCCTGTAAGTTATTTTGCGTTTACTCGATCATTGGTACCATTCAAATGTGACAGAAGAGATTTATTTCTTCCTTCCTAGTGCAAAGTTAGAGTTATGGACCAGCTCAAACCAACAGCTGAAACATGCACCCAGCATGCAAGTGTTCACAAACTGCACACAAACTCAACTTACTAGTTGACTCCGAACTCAAAAGTTCAGAGGGTCTGAAAACAATTAAGGAACAGAAGGTGAAGATAAAGTAAGAAGTAGCAAGAAAACTAATTGACATGAAAAGAGCTCACTCATGTACTGCACATTAGTCTTTCAGCATTCAGTCACCAGAGTATAAAAAACTGATGGTTGCACATTGAACCAGTATCTCAGAAGTGTTGTGCTTTTGTAAAAATAAATAAATTTTAAAATTTCTGATCTATTCCTACCAAAAGACTGAAGGATAGGCCCATCCTCCAGCTTTTCCTATCTCCTTACTCCTGTTCTTCCCTTTTGAGTCAAGAGATTTGAATTTTCTTAGATCAGCATCTAGGACATTCTCCAAATGTGTCTTGAAATGCCCTCTTAAGTCTTTAGCAAATACTCAGAGTCCCATTAAATAAAGGAAATTATACACTGGGAAAACAAGCCTTCATCTACGTGCCTGGAAAAACTGAATAGCTTCCAGTCAATACTGTAAGCTTGGAGAATTGGAAGGCCTTTTCCAGTTGTCACTTCATGTGGAAACAGTCTTTTGGCCTCCAATGAAGCTCTTGTATAGGAAAACCATGTGCATTCTTTATGTTTATTTGTTTTTGTTTAAAAAGCAATGTATTTCCCCTCTAACATATTTCCAATCTAAAGGCTGGAACTGACAATACAAGTGACTGGTCATGTGCAGAGACCTGCACAAAGAACTGATTTTTACATGGTTAGGCTTCAAAATTGATCAGTTTGTAAAAAGAAAACTGGGATTTGGGCAAGTGGCTGAGAAGCCAGATTTAACCTCTTCTACTGTCTTCTTTAGCTTTGTCTAAAACAGGTCCCCCAGGCTGCTAGAAATTCAGGAATACCACTTACGTAGACAAATTCTTCAAAACTAATCTTCCCGTCTTTATTCTTGTCGCCATCAATCATGAGCTTCTGAATGATCTCTCTCACTTTGTATCCAGGCAGAGGCAGATTGGCCTCCTTGAAGAGCTCATGCAACTCATAGTCGCAGATGAACCCGTTGCTGTTGAGGTCTGAGGAAGAGAAGAGGCAGGAGAAGGTTTTAGACATGTGTCAGTAACCTGACAGGACTGACTCCAGATGGCAGGGCAAACACAGCCCCCCACGCCCAAGAGCTTTATGGAGAACAACCTGGGCACTGGGGACTTGCTGAAAGCAAGATCTATGCAGGGCACAGACACACAGCAGGATGCCCACACCAAAAATACCAAAGATTACACTATTCAATGGACACCATCACAAATACACCAGGGAACCAAAGGCACACAGTCCTCAGAGAGGGTCCCAGTGCAAGCCATGGGATTTCTCTAGCTCTGGCCAACAGCAGCTTCGAAGCAGGGCAGACCAGGATGACTCTTGGTGCACATGACCAAGACTGGTGTAAAAGTTTACCAACAGAACATCTGTGCTTTCATAAACAATCTCTGTCTCTTTCTACATCTAAGTGCCGCTGCCTTTTCATGTTCAAAATAGATGGTAATGAAACACAGCACTTCTTCCTTTCTGAACTGAAAATACCAAGTCAGCTCCACATTTGCGTTTTTTTCATGTCAATAATGACGTTCTCCATTCAACACTGACAGCAAATTGCAATGAGGTATTTTACTGCTGCCCAAGAATAGTTTGCTAGGACATTTGCTTTCACAGTCAGTCACCAAGCAATGGCAGCACCACACGCTTTGAGAGACATTGTCACCTACTAAGGTTGAGGAAGAAAACACAAATCTATTGTCAAACTGAAACTTTTCACATCAACAGATCCCAATGCCTTTGGGGACATCATCACATCTATGGATCACACACGGCAAATCCAGCAGACCCAGCCTTTTCTCAGTCAAGTAAGGTTTTCCTGCCTCTATGGACAGGCAGGGGTTGGGTGTCTCCTTCCTCAGGCTAATCAAGATGAGCAAACAGAGTGGCTTACAGCACAGCTGGTACCCAGGCTTCGGCAGACTTGGGCCCACAAGCAGATAGCATTTGAAGCTCAGCCCAGACTCACATCTCAACACATAAGCATGTCCCTGCAGCCCTATCTTTGGAGAGACAGGAATTCAGACCATGTGGTGCTGTTACCGATGTTAAAAGTCCTTTGCTGTAGGCAAGTGCTACAGACAGCCCAGGGGAGTTGATTTCATGCCTGAGCTGCTATGTCCTCCCCAGGCCTGGGGCTGTGGGGAGATACCAACTGCTGCTGCTGGGGAATACCTGGATGGAGGAGGTGAAGATTGGCAGTCTCCTGTCATTGAACCACAGGCTCTGCAAAGTCAACACAGAGCCCATACTGAAGACATCAGCTGAGCCTTTTAAGGCTGAGAGCTTTTTCTCCACTTAAGTAGTTGTGTTACCTTCTCCCCCACCTCCAGAGCTCCAGGAGCTGTGATGGTGCATTGCCGAGTGCAGCTCACCACCACTGAGTCTTGATGCCACGACCACTTCACTGGGAAACCTGTTCCAGTACCTGATCACCCTCTGGGAGAAGAGCCTTTTCCTAACATCCAACCTAAACCTCCCCCAATATGGTTCCTGCCACTGCTCACCAGGAGATCAGTGCCTGTCCCTACACTGCCCCTCATGAGGAAGATGTAGACAGCTGAGGTCACCTCTCAGTCTCCTCTAGGCTGAACAAACCAAGTGACCTCAGCTGCTCATGGAAGCACGCTGGCAGTGACCAGTGACTGCATTGTTGTTCAGGAGTTTTTCAATAAATCCCAGAATAATAACCTTAATAATTTCAGGAGGCAGTGAAGTGAGTCTGACAGGCCTACAGTTACCAGGGTCATCCTTCTTGAAAATTTGGACAGCATTTGCCAGCTTTCAGTCAACAGAGACCTCTCCGGATAACCAAGACCATTGAAAAGCCATTGAGAAAGGTCTCATGATTATATCAGGCAGCTCTTTGAGGACCCTGGCATGAATCTCATCAGGGCCCATGGACTTCAGAGGGATCCATTAGCAGCCTCTCCTTAAGGCCACAGAGTTAAATTCCACTCAAGCAACAGATTTTGCTGCCCAAACACCCTCTCATCCTGCACACTGATGTGGCTCCCCAAGCTGCAGCATGCAAGAGCTGCACCAGCCTCAGTATTTGGTTTCGTTCAAGAGGGGAATCTCACACTGCAGCCAGTGGGGTCAGTATTCATGCTTAAAGGGAGATACTTTCAAGAATAAAAGAAAACAATTAGGATAGCTCTAAAGTCCAGTTTTGGTGGTTTGGTGGGTTTTTTAGCTAATTGTAAAAGTCAATTTACTTTTAGAGGGGTGCCAGTGTGGGTATTAAGTTTCACAGCAACATTCCAGCAACATTCCAGCAACCAGCATGTCTGCACCAGCACTCCAACCTTCTCATCTTCAAGATCTATATGGGCATATGGGACTTTAAAACTGTTTTAAAGTTGTTTTTAGCAGTTAGCAAGAAAGTCAAACCCAAATGATTAGTGGCAAACATCCAAAATAACCAGAACAAACCTGTACTCCCTCCTGCACCCTAGTCCCTAGATCTCAAACTAAAGAAGAGCATCAATCCAAGTGGATTAATAAGTATGCTAAACTACTTTATGAAATGTCAGTGTTTACAATAATGCTGATGAGATGAAGTGTTTTGGGGCAGTGATTAATGATACCAACAGGCTGCTGTCTGGGCCTCAATTTTAGAATTTTATTCCAAAATAATATAAGCTTACAAAGGCAAGCTTTATTAACAGTCCAGCCTGAGATGTCATGAGCAAACTATTTCCCCTGTAGATAAATCACAGCTTTTTCTATTACAGTACTTTTATTACTGAATCTAACTCTACACATCCAGTGAGGAAAATCGGTCAAGAAGGGATTTCCTAATCTCCAGGTCCTATGGACCCAAACCAAAACTCTGCTTTCACCCTCAGCAAGCCAACAGNGAATACCACTTACATAGACAAATTCTTCAAAACTGATCTTCCCGTCTTTATTCTTGTCGCCATCAATCATGAGCTTCTGAATGATCTCTCTCACTTTGTATCCAGGCAGAGGCAGATTGGCCTCCTTGAAGAGCTCATGCAACTCATAGTCGCAGATGAACCCGTTGCTGTTGAGGTCTGAGGAAGAGAAGAGGCAGAAGAAGGTTTTAGACACGTGTCAGTAACCTGACAGGACTGACTCCGGATGGCAGGGCAAACACAGCCCCCCACGCCCAAGAGCTTTATGGAGAACAACCTGGGCACTGGGGACTTGCTGAAAGCAAGATCTATGCAGGGCACAGACACACAGCAGGATGCCCACACCAAAAATACCAAAGATTACACTATTCAATGGACACCATCACAAATACACCAGGGAACCAAAGGCACACAGTCCTCAGAGAGGGTCCCAGTGCAAGCCATGGGATTTCTCTAGCTCTGGACAACAGCAGCTTCGAAGCAGGGCAGACCAGGATGACTCTTGGTGCACATGACCAAGACTGGTGTAAAAGTTTACCAACAGAACATCTGTGCTTTCATAAACAATCTCTGTCTCTTTCTACATCTAAGTGCCGCTGCCTTTTCATGTTCAAAATAGATGGTAATGAAACACAGCACTTCTTCCTTTCTGAACTGAAAATACCAAGTCAGCTCCACATTTGCGTTTTTTTCATGTCAATAATGACGTTCTCCATTCAACACTGACAGCAAATTGCAATGAGGTATTTTACTGCTGCCCAAGAATAGTTTGCTAGGACATTTGCTTTCACAGTCAGTCACCAAGCAATGGCAGCACCACACGCTTTGAGAGACATTGTCACCTACTAAGGTTGAGGAAGAAAACACAAATCTATTGTCAAACTGAAACTTTTCACATCAACAGATCCCAATGCCTTTGGGGACATCATCACACCTATGGATCACACACGGCAAATCCAGCAGACCCAGCCTTTTCTCAGTCAAGTAAGGTTTTCCTGCCTCTATGGACAGGCAGGGGTTGGGTGTCTCCTTCCTCAGGCTAATCAAGATGAGCAAACAGAGTGGCTTACAGCACAGCTGGTACCCAGGCTTCGGCAGACTTGGGCCCACAAGCAGATAGCATTTGAAGCTCAGCCCAGACTCACATCTCAACACATAAGCATGTCCCTGCAGCCCTATCTTTGGAGAGACAGGAATTCAGACCATGTGGTGCTGTTACTGATGTTAAAAGTCCTTTGCTGTAGGCAAATGCTACAGACAGCCCAGGGGAGTTGATTTCATGCCTGAGCTGCTATGTCCTCCCCAGGCCTGGGGCTGTGGGGAGATACC
Source organism: Calyptomena viridis (assembly GCA_013390005.1). Classification (NCBI taxonomy): domain Eukaryota; kingdom Metazoa; phylum Chordata; class Aves; order Passeriformes; family Eurylaimidae; genus Calyptomena; species Calyptomena viridis. Next base: position 402,912 of record WEIV01008389.1, read on the forward strand.
AACTGCTGCTGCTGGGGAATACCTGGATGGAGGAGGTGAAGATTGGCAGTCTCCTGTCATTGAACCACAGGCTCTGCAAAGTCAACACAGAGCCCATACTGAAGACATCAGCTGAGCCTTTTAAGGCTGAGAGCTTTTTCTCCACTTAAGTAGTTGTGTTACCTTCTCCCCCACCTCCAGAGCTCCAGGGGCTGTGATGGTGCATTGCCGAGTGCAGCTCACCACCACTGAGTCTTGATGCCACGACCACTTCACTGGGAAACCTGTTCCAGTACCTGATCACCCTCTGGGAGAAGAGCCTTTTCCTAACATCCAACCTAAACCTCCCCCAATATGGTTCCTGCCACTGCTCACCAGGAGATCAGTGCCTGTCCCTACACTGCCCCTCATGAGGAAGATGTAGACAGCTGAGGTCACCTCTCAGTCTCCTCTAGGCTGAACAAACCAAGTGACCTCAGCTGCTCATGGAAGCATGCTGGCAGTGACCAGTGACTGCATTGTTGTTCAGGTGTTTTTCAATAAATCTCAGAATAATAACCTTAATAATTTTAGGAGGCAGTGAAGTGAGTCTGACAGGCCTACAGTTACCAGGGTCATCCTTCTTGAAAATTTGGACAGCATTTGCCAGCTTTCAGTCAACAGAGACCTCTCCAGATAACCAAGACCATTGAAAAGCCATTGAGAAAGGTCTCATGATTATATCAGGCAGCTCTTTGAGGACCCTGGCATGAATCTCATCAGGGCCCATGGACTTCAGAGGGATCCATTAGCAGCCTCTCCTTAAGGCCACAGAGTTAAATTCCACTCAAGCAACAGATTTTGCTGCCCAAACACCCTC
>WEIV01008389.1:404016-437846 GCA_013390005.1 Calyptomena viridis
ACTCTGCTTTCACCAGCCAACAGCCAACACATATTGCTTTAGCCTGTGCCTGACTGAACCAACCACAATCCTTCACCATGCTGCCAAATTAAGCAGGTAAATCCAGAAAAAAATACCCATTCATCACTTCTTCCAATCAATCCACCACCTAAAACAATAAGTTTTACATCTACCCAAATGTTAGGGTAGATGTATGCAGTAGGCAAAGCACAGAGAAAAATAAGACTTCAAGATATACATTGGAACCTTGATAGGATCTGATTTTGATTCGGATTTGGTAAAGGTTTTCCTCTTGACATGTCTGGGTTAAGCATTCAGAAGTGTTTCCGAAGCAGACTCACATGTCTGAGCCTATTCAGATGTGAAAGGGATAAAACCTTATATGGTATTTCATGAGGGAGAAGCCTGTTGGGTGAGACAGCAGGGAACTGAGCTTCAAAGTCCACAATTCCAATGAAGGATGCATGGATAAAAGGATGCTGAAACCTATTTAGAGCTCAGTTCTACATATGAAGAAGCCCTGTACATCTTTTAAGGGTACAATCTAGGTATAGGAGTTAATCCCCAGGCTTGCATTTGTATTGCTTTGCTTGAAGAAAGGAAATCATAACTTAAAAGCACTGATTGAAATGCAACTGAGGGGTTAGCCCAGGCTGTTGTCTGGTCCACTTACTTGCTCAGCAGATCTCAGTCTCAGCCTGAATACATCAAACCTGGCTGCATGGCAGATATCAGAAATTTATTCCAGTTTGGGTCAACATCTGCCCCTTCTGAGGGTTTCATTCACCCCTCCAATCATCATCTTCCCTGTCTTCCCAGTGTGCCTATGTCAAAGATTTATCTCTACTCACTGAAAAAAAAGAAAATAAAAAATTAGCAGGTCTGCCACAGGAAGAGCCATCTGAAATGCATATTCATTGTGAGCTCTCACAAGTCAGAAGTGTGGCACCAGGAAAGATGGCACCCAACAGAAGGGACTGCACACCACTGGCTCTCAATACTTGCATTGGGCTCAGACAAACAGCACATAATAAAATGTGAAGGACACTTAAATCACTCAAAACCTTTGGTTCTCAGGACTCGGGATCTAAGTTCTTCCACTCCTTAACCATACCCAAAACACCCACCTGTAAGGGTTAATCTTCCACAGTATCCTGGGAAGAAAATTAATCACTGACTTACTTCACAGATTAAAAGAACATCAATGTCCCAGACACTTGGGAATGGGATTTACACTGGGAGCAAGTCAGTTCTGTTGGTGGAAGTGCAAAACCCGTCACCAAGTTACTCATTTTGCAGTAAAGATGCTCTCATTTCAAGTTTTAGCTTCTTGGCCACTGAAGGGCAGATGTGAGTGTTAAAGCCTGGTGGATGTGTTGGCCTATAGTTTTGGCTTGGCAGCAAAGTCAAGTAATCTTAACTAGTGATTGATTACGAGGTGGAAAATGGATACGTTCTCAGCATGTCAAATAGGCCTGAGACCCCTATCCCACAGGACATCTGCTTCCCTTCCTGCTGTATATGTTCCCCTTCTGGAACCACAATCAAATGTACAAAGCAGAAGAATTTAAAAAAAAAAAATTTAATTTCCAACATCACTTCAGGCCACACAGTGCCTTGCTGGATGTCCTGCAACAGGCTCAGACTTCAGACAGAAGGTGGTCTAAAATCCCTCTCTAACAAAATCCGAGATGGTATTCAACAGCTAAAGAGGCTGTCAAAATAGAAGCTATCCCAAATGAAATCCTTCGGCGGCCAGCCCAGAATTACTAATGGAAGAAAGCAAAATTGCCTTAGCAGACGAGCAACAGCCTGGATTCATTATAGTCTGCCCGATGGAAAGGAAACTACAGCACATCTGAAGTTTCCTATTTCTCCTGAAAGATGCATGCACGCCAGCGTGCTAAACCTGGGCAAGGTCACAGCAGTGCCACACAGCACCAGCCTCTGCCCATACACAGGTGGCGCAGCAAAGCCACAATGAATCCCAAAAGCTGCTTCGAGCTCTGGCTCAGCTTCCTTCCGAGGACAAGTACTTAAAATAGCTTAAATAACAGGATGTAAGAGGGGAAAGTAACCCACATGTTTCCTTTTAAGGATATATGCTCAGCAGGACACACTAGCAGGATCACAGATCTCTATTTGCCTTAAGCTAACATTTCAGAGCATTGTTTCACCACCTTGCAGCACTGAACAAAGTGTTCAGCTGGGTTATGATTTTTGAGTACTTCATGTTTCCAGAAAAGATGCTTATCTCTGCTTATCTTAGAAGCAGGGAGAAGGAAGACAAATAAACAGAGCAACTTTGCAGATTTTGTTCTGCCATGCCTCCCCTCTGAAGTGCCACTGTTTGGCCAAGCACATACACACACACACACCTGTTCTACAGAACAAATTCAGAGATCCACTGAGATCTGGAGCAACCTGTTTTTCTCCCACTAACCTGTGGGTCACTCAAAGCCTAGACAGTTCCAATGACCCACTTAATTACTGTGTTCAGACATTAAAATGCTTTTTTCCCCCCACTGCTGTTTACCAGTTGGATCATTTCAAATACAAATACCTGGCTGTAGGATGCTTGGAGCTGCTTGTCTGCACTATAGATGGCTTTAGTGATAACCTTAAGCATGGTTTCTCACCTGTGGGCTTTTCTAGTGTCTAGGTGTCTATGNCTGCCTTTAGTGATAACCTTAAGCATGTTTTCTAGTGTCTAGGTGTCTATGGGACTCATACCTCTTGCTGGTTGTCAGAGAACAGCACACGAGGTGCATGGGAGAGAGGGAATACCTTCAAGTGACATGGAAGGCAAGTGGTGGCAGAGTGCAAAATAACACACCTCACTGCCTTCCAGCATCACCAGATGTCTCAGTGCAGTCCAGCTGCGTACAGAAAAGCTGGTCAAACACAAATCTTTAAAGTCCCATCAATCTACACATCCAGAGCAGCAATTTTCCCCACGCCAGAGTTAAAGCAGGTCTCCAAGAAGCCCACATAGCTGTGCATCAGAGCAGGGCACATCATGGCGAGGAAAAATCAGCCTATGAAACGTTCCCTCCTCCCCACACCTCCTTTACAATATCCTAGAAGCCAACCAGATGAGTCTTGCTATAACCATGCTTCTCAGCTGCATTCCAAGTCTTCCAGGTAGCTGGGAGATGAAAACCAGACTTTCTTTTACATAGCAGTCTTAGTCCAATTTTTGTTCACATTCACTAGAGATGGCATTAGAAGTTCACAATGAAAGTCAGGCAACCAACTACTGACCAGTTCTATACCCCAGGGCAGATATGGCTCCTTTAGGCAAGAATAAAGGGAATGAGAGCATTAAAGACACTCCTGTTCCACACACTTGTGGGCTGTACTATGCCTAAAGCAGGCAGATGAAATGAACTAGTAGATCCCATCTCACTTATAGGTATGCCCACATTAATTATCACATTTCTCATTAATAGTTAAGTTTTGACAGTGCCTTTATAATTTAAAACTAAACAGGGACCCACCTCCTGAACAAGGGGAGCTGGTTTGCTAGAATGAACCAGCATTTGCCTGGGGTTTCTCCATCTTTCCAGTGCAAAGGCAGTCAGCCAACCTAATCTCAACTATTTCCCCACACTAATGACAAAAAGGCACCACATTCCAGAGAGGCTAATAATTTTAAATGTACCCAAGGACAGAACAGGCTGCCTACATCCCAGCCTTACTGAGGTCTGCACTCAGAAATACATTAGGCAGAGAGAAACACTACAGTCACTCGTTTTGCTCTGTGGCAGATCACTTCCACCTGCTGGGAAAATCTCAGGAAGAGCGAGAAGAGAGGGAACTCCCTAAAACACAACTTGCTTCAAGTTCCAACAGGGAATACTACCATGAGAATCAGTTGCCCTTGAAACTTGCACTTCTTTTTGCAGATTGCAAATTTTGAGCAACTGAGAATTTTCACAGCCGCCCTGCTCTAGAAGGCAGTTAACACCTGACACAGACAAGAGGCAACTATGATTTTGTATCTATAAGCAGTGCTCAAGCAATGCCCATGTCCAGTCAGGAAAACAAAACACTGGCTCTGACCACTTGTGCAACTCACTCCCAGCCAGTGCCAGTCCCGGGTGTGGTTCCCCAGCTGCACAGACTGACCTCAGTCCCAGGGCTGTGCTCCAGCTCCCACCCCACACCCCTCCCTGCGATTTCTCTCATCCTCCAGTAAACCATATCGGGAAATTAAACCAACAGAAAACAATTTTTTCCATTATGTTAGTTTTTTGCCCATTTCAGCTTCCCAAAGTAGGCTGCCAGAGGCTTCTGTGATGCCAGTGCAGGGGGACAGCTGGGAGGCAGGTGAAGCAGCTGGGGCTGTGAAGCCCCTGGAGCACAATGGCTGAGGGAGGTGAGCACCATAGCAGGGATGGAGCCACCAGAGGGCAATGCAGGTGTGCTCAGCCACAAAGAATTTATGATCACCACAAGTTGCTGCATAATGGCCAGGTAAACAGACACTAATTTGGTTTTGCCTACAAGCGCCTCAAATGCACCTGCACGAACCAGAAACGTGGCACCTACACTTACCATCAGCATGGCTCAGCCAATCTGCCAAAACCAACATCACCAGAACCCAGCACTCTGCAAGCCCTGAAGTGCTGTCCAGGCCAAAGCAATGCAATACCTGTTTGGTTATTTTTTTCTGCCATCAGGAAGCAACAAAGCCCACCCTGGACCAACAGTGCAAGGCTGTCTGCCAGTGCCCACTGACAGTCAGACTGCCCACGTCCCAGCTTTTGTGCTCCTTGGCTATGAAGTGACAAGCCAGAAGCAACAAGGCTGCCAAAGGGACTCCTTGGCACAGAGATGAGAGAAGCAGAATGCCCACATCCTGCTGGCACTGCTGTTCACAGGGATGGGATGAATCCACTTCAAATATACAGCAGTCAGGAGCAAGGTGCCCTCTTCACTGTGGCTTACCAACTTTGGCAAATGCCTCCTTGAGTTCCTCCAGCTCATCTTTGGAGATTTGCATGGTGTTGGCCATCTCATTAATTTAAGGAGTACCTAAAGAGAGAAGAAGAACACTGTGTGAAACCAGACTGCATTCAGTAACGTGCAGTTTCAAACAGCAGCATAGCAACAATCAGTACCAATGTCACTAGAGTTCTCATAACCACATTTATCTTTTCATTAAGAAAACAGATGTGTGAAACTCAGAGGTGGGAAATACACTTCTTAACAAGTCAAAAATCCCATTAGCCTTGTTAATGTTTAGCTGTGTATTATTTCACGGCTATGCAGTTCTGCACACATTAAGGTACCTGCTGCCAGTGTATTCTGTAGGTCAGAAAAGCTCACATCTCCAGGGATTTTTCACAACTCTGAACAAAATCCAAATCCAGAGTTAAAATATTAAAGCAAGAGATACTGAATGTTCTGCTTGCCTGTCTGTTCCCTGACAGCACAAAGCTACCAAACCCAAATAAAAAAGATTCTGAACAGCACCTGAAAAGAATCTTTTGGCTCAAAGTAGTATACCTGATACTGTTTGCAAAAAGGAAATAGTTTGCTTTTCTACAAGAAAGCTATTTGAATAAACACCTGCCTGTTTCCCCAGAGCCAGTCTCCAAAAAAAAACGTGTAAAGAACAGACTGTTTGCACAGTCACTGATCCCATCCACCTCCTGAGCAAGGAGCACCACGAGCAAGCACAGAACAGCAGGCACCAGTCATGCTGAAACCCCAAGTACACAGAAACTCCACTTTGATCAGATCTGCTTAGTGTTTCAGAAACAGAGGGGATGAAGCATAGAGTTCCTCCACCCATCTGCTATCATCCTCCTTTCCAAGCTCTGATTAGGTGCCACCCAGCCAGCCTGGACAGGAGGTATCACCATGGGGATGGTGGAAAGCCAGTTACCTGCCCATGTCCCCGTCCCACAACATTCATGACAGAACATAAGATGCCCTCTTGGCACTCTGGCTGATATGACCATAATGCACAGAGGGCAATCCCTGTGTGTGAACAAAAAGACAGGCACTGATAAGCACATTCTAGCACCCCTGCGAGCTCTGCCTCAGTCTGTAAAAATGGGGATTTAGGCAGGCTGGGTTAAACTTCAAATGAGATTTGCATTCCGAGATTTTCCAGCTTCCACTTTGTTACCTACAATCCCTCAAGTTGAGAAATAAAAGGCTCCTCTTCTGCCTATGGGAACAGACACAGCTGCCTCCTCCTTTGTAAGCAAAAGGATGAGAGAGGTGGACTGAGTTTTACAGACTGTCAGAAGGCAGGATCCTGAATGGGTTGGCTCTGGCTTGAGGCTCAGTTTCACAAATGCCTGTACTCTGATTAGCAACCCTCTTTTGTCTGAGGTTCCTAGCTGCCTTCATAAGCACTGGTTTGCTTAAGAAAACAAGTTTGCCTGTAGCTGTAAATATTCATTTTCTGTAACACCTCACTCAGTCTGGAAAGAAAGAAATTGTTAGAGATGAGAGCAATGGGCAGGTGTGGCAGCCTGGGAAAGCAGCTCAGACAGGTGCAGAGAAAGTCAACAAGAAGTTGCATCACTGCAGAGACATGAAGGAAAGCACATCAGACCCCACCTCCCAGCATCTGCAGAGCTGCCAGCAGACACAAGATGTTGAACATTCAGTAAAAGCCACCAAAACCAAGACAACCAACTTCATCACTGGGCTGAAGATGAAGAAATGGGGCAAGGGAAGAGTCACAGCAAAGCTGCATCAGACTGGCAGAGTTTAAAAAAGACATCATAGTAAATTTTTATACTGTTTCACAGATTACAGGTTAGGCTAGTTGACAAAGACAACACTATCATGGAGGTCCTTGCAAGGCTCAGGATTGCTGTGTGTAGCACAATGTCCAGTTTGGGACCTATTCCCATTCCTGGAGCAGCCCCATCCCTGCAGCACTACTTACAAGTGCCCCAGCAGCCTGAGCCCAGTGCCACCACAACCTGGCTGCTATTTCCAGGGGATAAAGGAGTTGCTCAGCAAGAAAATCAGCTCTGAGCAGGCCTGTTGCATGATACAGAAGGTGCATTTCACAACTGGCAGAAACACTTGGGGAACACTACCAAGAATGAAGGCAGTTTTGGCTACGCAGGCAGGTGGCATGAGCTGCAAGGCAGGAGAGGCTGAACTACCGACCGAAAATTCAGCCAACCCTCCTCCACAGGTTCTGCCTTCTTTCAATCCTCATTTGCACCAATTAATTTTCAAACCATGAGGATTTCCCTTAAAAAGGGATTTCCCAAAGCATTATCATCTAACCACTTAATTGGAATTCAATTTGTTGCTATCTCTAACATCTTTAACACTAAAAGAAGCAGCAAACACCACCATAACCTGAGAGCTTTTAAAAAAGCTGCTCTGTTAGACTTTATCAGGGAAATATCACACTCTGGATATGCCCTGCAGTTGTTTGTGTGGCTCTTCACTTCAAAAAAATTTCCCTTTCATTCAGCTCAGTCAGTCCATAAAACAGGTTTACCTCTCAGTTCTCATACTGCTTCTTCGTTCTGTTTCTCTGTTTGAGAGGATGGAGGGACAATTTGAACAAAGAGAAAAAGCAGACACCTGACCTTGTCAGGGCTGTCTGGAAAGGGGAAAAGATGTTATAACAAAACAGTCTATAAAAAGGTTAGTGGGCCACAAAGTTACAGGTTCCCAAAGCAATAGTACAGAGCTTTCTGCAACGGAGAGGTATTACATGATCATTAACACACTGGGCTGGGGGGCAGGGGAGCTTTACTTTTTATTTTTTGGTTGTGTGTGGGGGTTATGTTTGTTTGTTTTTAATAGCTGAGTCTAGGGCATTCAGAATTTTCATTCAGTTGCATTTTTGAACAAGAGGCTTTGTCCTCTGGAACATAAAAAGCCCTTTTATCACAGTGGCATAGGGATCACACATCAGCTGCCTCACTCAAGCCCTGTGGGACACATCACACTGCTCACACCTCACCACGTCACATTCACTTCTGCTGCAAGCAAAGCCTCTGCCAGGGCTTGCAATGACAGAGACCAGCTCACATTTAAACACCCATTTTAGAGGAAGGAAGAGAGAACAAGGGCAAAAGAGGAGACACAAGTGAGCTAGTGATCTCACACTCGTTTTAGTCTGGTGGCTGATGCTCCATCAGTCAACACACAAACGGAGTCCTGCTCCAGATCCCTTTTGCTCCTGCATCCCTCACCACACAGAAGAAAAGCAAAGGCAGCTCCATAACACACGGATGCACAAAAGCACCTACCCAGAGGAGCATGGCTGGCAGATGGTGCAGCCTGTTCCTGTCCTCCAAAGACTTCACGTGTGATACAGGTCAGAGCTGCTTTAAGGTTTTGGAATATCCACTCCCTGCCCCAAGAGGGGCTGTATAAAGTTTCTGTGCAAACAAATTTTACAGCTTCTAAATACACTGCAGTCACCAAGTTGGGGTGAGTTTATTTGCTCTCCAGACAGAGCTGCAACACGGGCAGGTCAAGGAAAGCTGTCCCAGCCCATGTTTTGACAGCTGTAAGCCACCTGGGGACACACCATCATAGGGGCTGTTACTGGAGGGATGTATTTGCTGTGGCATTCAGCACTTCCAGCACGAGTTCCAGAAGCTAACCGGGATATTTGGGTGGATTAACTGCTCAGAGAGCAACTTAAAAACACTCAGGCACAGAGAAAAACATCCCCAAGACTCTTCCCCAAGAGGGGAAGCCCAGGGAGCTGCATCCTACATAGAGGATCAGTGAAAATTGATGGCGGGGCATTCAGATATTTGAACATCTTAAAAGTTGGAGGATTAATTCAAATTTGAAAGCACACGACAACCAAGTATTTCCTCACAGCCACTTGAATGCTTCCAACAGAAACAGAGCTGGAATTTGCTGCTGATCCAAATGGAAGAATTTGCTTTCTTAGCAGCTCTGCACTAGTTTGAAAACTCAGTGCTCCATCCCTTCCAGGCCTGGCCCACTTTAATATCTGTACAAATGAATGATTAACAACATCAGCTTATTTACTCAAACAGACAAATGCAGAGACACATTAAAGTGTCAACAAAAAGGTATTGATATGCCCTTTTTCCATCCGATTAAAAAAAAAACACAAAAAACCTGAGTGAGCTAGACCCAGTCTGGAGCAGTGACTCACCCCATATGTATTCCCTGTTTCAGAGGAACCTGTGGTTTTGTTGCCTTTTCATGACAAAGGCTCCCAACGTCAGAAGTCAAGTCAGTCAGCATTAACTAATTAGAAATACTCAAACCCCACATATCTCTGACCACTAATCCAGCACATATCAGTCTTGCTTTAGGAATAAGGAACAGGACAGCCAGGCACTCGGCCCCCCTGCAACCCACAGCAAGCAACCAGAGCCCCTGGGCTTGGGCACTGACACAGCTGCCCAGCCAATTTGGAGGGAATCCTGGTGATTCAGCTGATACAGGATCCAGCCCCCAGGCTTCCTGTGGCTCACCCCATCCTCCTTTTCCTCCCTGTTTTGCAGGTAGGGCTGGTCCCTGCCAAGAGCCTCATCAGAGAACGGGGTGGCTGTCTGTACTCCCCTCTTCACCCTCCCCAGCCCATTTTGAAAGATGTGTGAATCACCACAAAGCCCTTTCTACCCCTCTGCTGCAAGGGCCTCTCCCCTACTGCCACAAAGGCCCCCCTCACATGGTCAGCAGCACTGTGACCATCCCAACACTGCTGTGCAAGCTCCAGAGCTGCCTGGCCAGTCCAGAGAAGCCACCCTCGGGGCAAACAGTGACAGAAGTGTCACTGGCAAGGGCTTCAAGCCCAAGTTTTCTTTGCATCCCTTCCCAGCTAGCTGGGAAGCTGCAGAGGATGCTGTGGTGATCTCCACAGGCACAGGCCTAGGCTCATGCTGCCTTTGGAAATGTCTGCAGGCAGGAAGAGGGAACAGATATATCCCCCACCATTATCAGATTATTATAATGCATCACCATTATCAGCTCTGCCAGCTCCTTTTTCTGTTCCAGTCCAAGCAAAGCCTTTCAGGTTTTATAGACAACATCTCCAAACCTGACAGCAACAGGAGGACATGAAAGCTTGGTCTGATGAGTCCTCTGAGATAAACAGTTTCCGATGCTTTGTGGGGAGACAGGGAAGTTTAGAGATTGATAGTCTGTAAATGAAAACCTACCCTGCAATCCATCGTCTCCTACTCATAATCAGTTTGTGTGCTCATCAAATGCTCACCATAATGTTTTGCTCATCAAATTCTTACAACAGCACCTACACCTTACCTGTGGTTATTAGAAAACAACAGGCTGCTGGAAGCACATAAACTTTTAATTGGCCATTACATTCCAGACAGCCACTGGTCAGAGGCACTGGCTGAAACCAGACCTGTGGAAAGACACTTTGTCTTTCCACATGGTGATAGGTGTCATCCTGATAAGAGCAGTGATTAGGAGATGCTACCACGATGGTGTCTCGCCCTTTACCAACAGTGTGATGCTGCTGCATTCCACTGTCCTCTGGAAATCACCTTGGTGTTGCTCTTTGCATGAACATGGTACTCTGCACACAAAGACTGTTGTGATCCTATCGACTCAGTTAGCTGTCTCCTCTACCTTGGGAGGAAAGGGGCATGCAAAGCTTTGAGCAGGTATTTCTTTGTGGTGCCAGATTTGGCTGAGCAGCTGCATCTCTCATCTGTGGTTCTTTCCTTCAGTGAAGTTTTCCCAGCCCTATGCACATCAGGCTCAACAGCAATGAACCTACAGCTTTGTCCTCAAGGTCTGCAATGCCTTAACTGTGGAACACTGCTCCACTTAACATTTGCAAAGCCAAACTCAGCTTTATTTCACTCTTAATTCAGCTTTTCTCAGCTAAGCAAAGCACCGAAAAACTCACATCAATAGGCCAAGACCAACTACACACAAATTTAATTTTAACCCTGGATTGCTTTATCCTCTCCTGAATATTTGAATTTACTATCTTGCACCTCCCTGCTCTTCAGGTCCCTCAAGCTTTGCCTTTACAAACCATACACCCTTTGACTGATCCATGCCGGCTGTGTAGCCCACCAGCTGTATCACAGGAAAAGGACACAGGACTCCAGATAGGCATTTCCACTGCACAGGCACCTTACAGCTCACTTTGTCCCACTCCCATGTAAAGATTACCTCCAGCTGCTGTTTTGGAAGCACCTCTAAATAAACAAAAGTCCCATTAGGTGGGTTTTGCTTCATATTATTTCAGACTCCTGAAGCTGTCATGCTGGGAGAGGCAGGCTCCCTGCTATGCTTACCTGGGAGTAGACTGTGAGACTTTGTTCCAGTTGTTGCACTACCCACTGTTGCTGAAGGGGAAAAATCTTCCAAATCCACCAGGAGCAGACACACATGCTGGAGTTAGTCACTGCACTTAGCTTGCCAGAGGCTCTCTCTGGATTTGGAGGTGTGTCTCCATTGTATTCACCTTTGGACACAAACCTTCCTCCAACAGGTCCAGTTCAGAAACTTAATTTCTCCTAGCTAGACCTGTGTAGAACGATGCCAGATATTTTTCTGAGCAGCACTTGGGTAGATGCCCAGCAGGGATCTGGGCTGCACAGAGGCAGGGCTAATCCAATAGTCTGGGAACAACTGCAACAAACCAGTATTCCTATGCCTTCTTCCTTAGACTTTAACTGGTGCCCCAACATCCACTGATGGCCTGGACAACCTAATCCTTCCCCTTTGGCATGCTGGTCAAAGTATTTTGCTTCAAGATAGGACCAGATTCACCAGTTTCAACCACCTTAAATCCTTAGTAAAAACAACTGCTGACCCACCAGCCAATTGACATGCCTCTGACTCCCCTGCACAGCCAAGGAAGCTTTTCAGGGTGCAACCAGGCTTGGATGATGGTCAGCATGTTCAGCACACTAACCCAGAACTGAGCTGTAGCCAGTACCTAGAGAAAACCCAAAATTAGTATCAAGCCTGCACACAGCATCAAATAGAAATCAGCCCCTTGATAAATGCCCAGGAGAGACATGTCCTCCAGGGCAGCATCCAGAATACTGAAAGCTGGGTATATGACACAGAAATTTGCAGGAATTCAAGTATGAATCCCTCTGTCTCAGATAGAGAAAACAGAGAACAAGCAGCTGAGAATGCTCAGCCACATGATACTAAATTGCCCAAAGGCTGGAGGGGAGCACATTTCAGAGGAACACAAATGATTCCACTCTAGTTGTCCACGGAAGGGAAAAAAATAGCTTCCCCAGTCCTCAATGAAATCTCCAACACATCCCCATCCTATGAACCAGAGCTGCCTCTGATTATGGAGTGAGATGCAATCCTGGAGTAGAGGACATGAATGCTTAGGTACTGTCATGTCCTAGCATCTACTAGAAAGAGGCTGAACCAACAGAAACAAAACTGGTTTGGGACTCAACTGAAAGGGAGAAGTACTGAAAGATTTCTGCAGACCTTACACTCTCTGAAGACACCCAATCTGGAAGATCAGGGCCAAGTGGACTGGACAAAGCAGGGGCAGTGCTCACTTTCACAGAGGAGACCAACTACACTTACACACTCCCATCGTGCTACAGTCTTGCAGCTACAGCATACAGAGCACCTTGCTGCTCCAAATCTATTACATACATCCACAGAGTACTTGTAATCTGCAAGGCACAGTAGAAATACAGATAAAATGCTGTTCAAGGCACCAACGAATCAGGCCTTAAAAGCCTCTTAGACAAATACTCCTCCTAAATGTTACATTTTGGCACACCTCTGGTTTTAGTACAGCAACTACTCCAGGATTAAAGAATATTTGAAATCGTAACGTGCTAGATTGGTTTAACTAACTTTTGAATGGCAATAGTTTGTTCATATCAGCAGAAACAGAACAGCAGTATTCTCATTAACTAGTTAGTACAACATGGAACAGGTGATCCTTTCAAGACTTCTCAGGAAAGGAAGAGCTGTACACTCATCTGCCTGGAACTTGCGAAAGCAAATAACATTCACAGATAACTTAAACTTAAGTGCAAGAAGGTAAAAGAGAGAGGGGCTGGGGTCAGGTGTCAGCTAATGGACTGAAACTCAGAAGACTTCATTTAAATTCCTGGCTCAGGCACCGAAAAGTCATGCTAGTCTCTCAGGAAACTTATGCTGACAGTAATTCTTATTCTTGCATAGTTCCCTAAATAAAGAACAGCATTAAATACTTCCTTCTGCTTATTCTGTATCTTAACCATAAACATCTTCCAAGAAAGGACCCACCTTTTACCACTCACTGGAAAACTCAGCACCCCCTGTTTTATGAGGGGACTCTCAGACCAATGGCAGGAAAGACATAAGCATAAGCAAGGAGGGATAAGAATCACAAGGCTGACTCAGTGGCAATTTTCTTCCCCAGAAGCAATTGGGGCCTACTTGCTGAGACCTGCAGGTTCCCCTCAACATGCTTTAAACATATGTACCTTGATTTCCAAATCAGGGAAATCCATTCCTGATTTCATTCCTGATCCATTCCATCAATTTCCATTCAGCCCCAAAGGAGCCCAGTTCCTTACAAGGGTGGGCTGCAGACCTCAGCCTGCACCCTGGTCTGCAGCAGGTGGATAAAGCCCTTCCAAACCCACACAGCCCAGATCCATTTCCATCCCCCTGGTACTTCCTGCCTCTGCTCTCAGGTAGTGCCTTTGCTTGGCAGGTAAAGCAACTGATATTCAGGAGGCCATGATAAGGCAAAAAGTATTACTCAGTCTTAAACTTCCCTCCTGCCCAGGTGGGGGATTCAACCAGATCCCTAAATTAAATCACAGTACAGTCACTGCTTACTCAACGCCAGCAAACAAGCTCCTGCATGCCAAACACCCAGCATGACAGTACTAATCCTTGGCAAGCTGGAAAATAGAGAGTTTCAGCAGTTAATTTTGGGAAGGTGGGTTTTGTACAACCTTTTAGAAGGTACAGCTGTGGTCAAGCAATTTTGCAGACTGTTTCACCAATCTGAAGGTAAACAGAACTGTCTATGGCACAGCCAGGGCTGAAATCCCTGCAGTGACTACTGCCCTGATGATGAACATGTAGAAATGTGTCAATTAATGTTTTCTTAAAAAGAAACAAAACACTAGAAACTACAAACCGTACCCTAATTATCGTAATTATGTTTCAAGTGTCTTAAACGCCAGGAATTTCAGTAACTTCTCTTACTAGAATGAGCTACTGATAAAAGAAAAATCCTTTTCCATCTTTCCCCTGCTGTCTCTAATCTTGTTTAGAAAGCACTCGGGAAAAAGGGAAATAAGTCAAAATAATTTGTTTTAGAGCAAGAAAGCAATGTTAAACTGCAATATATCAGTGTCACTGCATAGCTGTCCTAGCAGCTTTAGGAAGTAAGAAAAAATCCTTGTAAATTCACCACTTACTTATTCTAGGAAAATGGTACAGATCTCATCTACTCTTAACAAAGGCAGAAACATTAATCTCAAAAAATTAATGTGAAATGGCTAGAAGAGAAGGAAAACTGATGTCCTTGCCTCCCAGGAGGCTGCCACGACAGGGAAATCGTTTACTGCAGGGTGTTCCCCACACTTCTCTATAATTTAACTTAATATGGGGAGGAGTGAGAGGGAGCAGCCACCAGTCCAGGATCAGGCAAGCTCTACTTTGAGAGTCTTGGATTTTAGACAAGCATTAATAATCTCTGCAAAATGCACTCTAATTAGCAGGTTTCAAGGTTAGGCAGGATCTCTAAGATGCATCCAGCACTCCTGGAGCTGAGCACTAACTTCTCGTTAGGACCCTTCAAGCTGCTTTGCCTCCTCCTCATCCCTCAATTTCACAGCTCAGTCAGTGCCCTATACCCCTAGGACAGATGTTGTGGTTAAAGAGACTCTGCACTGTAAACAGCATGCAACCTCATCACTATTTTGAATTTCAGGAGGTTGTGAGAGTCCTCCAGCTGTGGAAATCATTCTTTAGAGAAAGATGCTTTGCAGAATAAATGAGGGTAAAATATCACTTCTCAACGTTTTGGCTAAGATCAAGTGTAGTAATTTAATAAAATATAACTAAGCAAAACATCAGAGGAACACATTCAGTATAAACAAAATCAGGATATGAAGAAGCTATACTAGATGTGTTTTACAGGTTTGCAGACAAGTTTTTCAGCACAAAAAAAATTCAGCATTTCAGTTCACTATTCACTAAAAGTACTTCTACTTAAGTGTTTTAAGCAAATAAAGACTGTTAAACCATTTTGACAGGGTCTACATTTGCTTCCAGCATCAAGTATAGCCTGTCACCAGAAAACGTAACAAGTAAGATAAACTCAATTTTGAAACTAAATCCTGTCAGGCTGTAATGCCTCATGCCATTCCAACTGGAATAACAAGGCAGCACTAAGAGCCCAGCCTCTCAAGGTGAAAGACCCCAAAAAGTTCAGTAGCCACCACGCCAGCAGCCTACAGCCATTTCCCAAAAGTAACTGGAGCTCTTCACACTTTCTGCAAGCAGACGTTTAAATATTTAACACTTCTAATATACAAGTTTAAGCAGATTTACTTGGTAAAATCCTGCTGCAGACTGAGAGGGAGTAGGACGGTGCCCCAGACAGATTTTTCTGGGAAGGCACATCCTCAGCCCTCACTTGGAACATTAAACCCTCGGTGATGCACAGTCGGTGCAACCCTCGCTGCTGCTGTTCGCACTGCTCAGTCAGGTGTACAGATAAATTCCAGATTTAAACACATTAAAACCCGAAATTCTTTCTGCCCACAGCTATTTTCCTCTATGTATTACAGCAGTAGGAATCACTAAACGTTTTGCAGAGAAAAGAAAAGCAAAACAAGTCGTTGCAGGACAATCTCTGGCATGTGCCTGCATCCGCACAGCCAGGCAGCACCCCAACGCCAGCCCGCCCCGGGACACCCTTCCTTACCTCTCCTCCTCTCTCGGGGAAGGCGAATCGCTCCCTCGTCCGGCCCGAACGCTGAAGCGTCTCCCACGCCCCCAGCCCGGAGCTGGGCAGCCAGCATTCCTCCCCATCCCCGCCCAGCGATGGGAGGTCGCTTCCCGAGAGCCGCGGTCGTGTCGCGCTGAGATGCGCTAGAACTGCCGGGCGGCCCGAGCATCCCATGGACGCGGGGCATGGAGCGGGGATTTTCCGCCAACAACCAGCTCTTGTTCTTTTATTGCTCGGCTCTCGGGAACAGGAGGCAGTAAGATACAAAGCCTTTAGGTAAGCAAACTATTTTTTTTTTTTATTAAAAAGAAAAGTGAAAATAAACCTCTTTACTCTCTAAAATAAATGCATTTTGCTTTGCTAGTTCTTGGCGTGCCTAGCCAAAGAGCAATGCAGAGCTTGTATTTTGCTTTATGTACTCATTTTATGGATGTCTTTGAAACAACAGAAGCTCACAGAATACCGAGAAGCTCCAGACCTATTTGGCTTCAGTCTGCACTAAGATGCTGCCTGCTATTTCACCCCACAGTTCCTCAAAAAAAAAAAACAACAAAACAAAAAAGCCAAAACAATACAACAAAACCAAACCAAACCCCAACCTTGGTTTGAATAAGTAGTTAAATACAGAGCTTGGAGCTGGCCCATATTACAATATATTGCATTACCTCAGCAATTAATCCATGTCTGCTCCAGATGAAACATGAAGACTTCCTGCTGCCAACCAGGAAGAGACAAGCAACAGAAACATTGTGTACTCTGTCCTTGCTAATGCAATGCACAGGAGCAGAATCAATCATCAAAAAGGTTAAATGGGTTTTCCAAACTAAAATCACATATTTCAGAAATTTCTGATCCTCTTAAATCTATATTGTTTGAGACTTCCCATGGCTAAAAGGAAAGGATGTAATTTAATAATAAACACAATATTTGAATTAGTTAAGAATTTGAAGAACTCATGACTGTTCTCAAAATTAAAAATACTTGACCAATCGTGTCACTGGGGGGTTTTTGTTGTTTCTTTTTAAAAAGTTACATCAGCCAGGAAAGTGAGTCACTACCTGGTCCCATTTCTTTAGTACCACCTGAAAATTTAGCTTCCAGCTGTAAAGTTTCAAAAGAGGTATAAAACACACCCCCAAATAATTCAAAACAGAAAACCTAACCCCAAACCCACAGCCTCAGGATTGCCAGCTTCCTCAGGATGGCAAACATCATGGAAACCAAAATAGAGGCTTTTACGCCCAGAACTGCAGCTGCAACTTAAAAGAAAAGAAGTTCAGTAGAAAAACACTTCTGTAGTCCACCAAGACCAGGCTGACTGCACATCAGATGGAGTTTAGGGACCCCACAGACCAACTGACTCCACTCTGATTTGCATCAGCAACTGGCTTCAGCATCACATCAGCTCCTGAGTGCAGGAGCACAACTGGCTGCTGTGATCCAAACCAGTGACAGCACTGAGCCTGTGAAGTCTTGGGCCAAATATGCAACAAAAATGAAGAAAGCTATTCCTTCAAGTTTAGTGCCTCAACTTTCCACTCTACATATGAGCATATTGCACAGGATAAACTAATCCTGTAAGAGTTAGGAAGCACTGAGACTTTGAGGCTTGACAGGTCCGGGACAGAAAAGCAGCACCTGCAGGTGTGCAGGTGACAGATTCACACTGCAGTGGCAGATGCCTAAAAGGAACCAGCCTATGGGTCTTCAGACCTCTGCTTACTCACTTTTTTTCAGGTAAGTGTAAAGCTGCTTACAGAGCTAACAGGTATCATCATTCCCTCTGACTGAGGGGAAAAGGACATCCCTACCCACTGTCATCAGGCAGCACAGGTCCTCAGTGGCTCCACCACCAGAAGTTCGATGCACACAGAGCACATGTGCAATACCCATCTTCCACATTTGCAAAGGATCAGCGATAGCCAGTTTTTCCAGAGCTTTAAGAGCTCTCTACTCCAAATCCAGTCCTGTCGGTCCAACCTGCAATTACACTCAAACCTAAAATAGCACCAAGGCAGTGCCAGCACCACTCATCTCCGCGTCATTCCCGAGACTCACCACGCCGGGGTGTGGCGATGGCAGGCAGTGAACGCACAGTTCCCTGGGCACTCCCAGCCCACTTCCTCAAACACGCCTGGTCACACAACACTCCCCACAGTCTTCCAAAATAGGAAATTTCTGTGGTAGAGCCAGTATACCAGTGTATTTTCCTCTTCCTTCCTCTTTAAAAAAGCCTTTTAGGGAAGAAGAAGGTGCCTGAGGTGCTCAGGTGACATGTCCACTCTCCTGCATGGGACATTGTGATGTAGGTTCACACACAAGAACTTCCAGCACCGACAGGATTCCTGCAGCACATCATTGCGCAAGGGGACACATCTCCTCCCCAGCTCCAGCTGCCAAGTTTCACTGGGAGGCCACTAATACATATTTGCCCTCCAGAAGTTACTCAACGATGGCTATGGGAGCAACAGCTGCTGCCTTCCAGGTGTTAAGAGAGAAGAGAGGGTAAATCCAGGAGTCACCTTGTCCCTCTCCTTTCACCACTAGCTCTCAAGAACTCACCCTCTGGCAAAGTTCTGGGGGAGGAAGGGAGCTCATCCAATGTTCTGGCCTTTGGCTACAGCTGGCTGTGCAGCCCCACTGCTCTCCCCAGTGAGAGGACAATCATCTGCTTCTGGACACCAGCTTTTCCTGCCCACTCCAGAAGTAGTATTTTCACACCTAGTTGGCAATGCCAAGAGATACCATGCTAATATTGGAAGGTGGTCAAGACAACTGATGAAACCCATGGTGATGGACAAGTCCCTGGGCATGCTACATCAGTCCTAGTGGGTTTTGGGATGGGTTTTACCTGCAGGCACTTCGAGCTTCTTATTAAAACAGCCATTTGCTGGGATACATCCAGCTCTGCTGTCAACCAGCCAAGGGGGTGTAGGACATGCTGGCCCACTCCACCATCCCCATGCTAGAGAAACCTTCATGGACAGGGGGCTGGGCCACAGCACTCTCAGGGGATTCCAGAGCCAACAGAGCATCAGTGGACCTTGGTGGGCCTCCAAGAGTAGCAAAGGTGGCTCAGCTTCCTGCCTCTGCCTACTCTGGTGCTGAACATCAAGTATTTTCAGGAGCATCCCCTCTCCTTAAAAAAAAAAAAAAAAAAAGGAGAGGGGAGAGGGCCAAAAGAATAAACAGCTGAAATAGAAACCAGCTAACTTAAATGGTCTACTTCACCAGAAAAAAACCACTGTGCTTTATGAGCTAGGCTTTAGAGAGCAAAGGTGAGTGGCCAGCCACCATCCCACTTTGGACTAGGATCAGTGACCATTTACTATGTGCCAGATGCTCCTCTCCTCCAGTTCTGCCCACATTCTCTTTTAAAGATAAGGATTTTAATGAAGTCATGCACAGACAGATAGACACACTCCCCCCTGTGCTTTTTGATACAAATTGAGGGTTTATGCACTTCTTGCTTTCACCCTCAGTTGCAACCAATGACAGCACACATTCCATCAATGTAAACAGCTATGGAAAGATGTGACAACTGAGGAGCAAGCATTTGACCTTAACTCCTCGGTTTATCAGTCTTTTTAAGGAAAAAACAGATCCATCTTTGCTAGATTTCCCCACTAAAAGCTTCCTGAGCTGCTCTGTCAGCAAGCCTGTCATCTGGAAGAAAGCAAGACATTAGTCAGACTCATGCTTATTTAATAAAAACCTTGCATACGCAGGAGGGACTGAAAGTTAGTCTTTATTTAAAAAACGCCTGCAAACTACACTACGATTTTACAGTGCAAAACAGATCCCAGGACTCGCCCAGTTTACCCTGTGCTCCATCAGTGCTCAGCTTAGCAATTAACCAGCTAGTTATTCACAGCTTAGATCAGGGAGCCATGCAGTCACCAAAGAAGTCCACAAGTATGCCCAGAACACCGTGCAAAGGATATTTCATGTCTTGCTATTTCATAAGGAAATCGGAGGCTCCAACTGATGTCAGCTCCAGGAAATGAGCCACAGGCAGATGATGCCGGAAGCAGGCTTTATATTTAGTACTGAGTCACCCACTTTATTAAATTCAAGAGACAAAAAAGGTGGGTGTGGAGAAGGAATATGTGGAAAAAAAAAGAACAAGTTATTCCCTTTAGACCATGGGCCATGGGGAGACTACTGTTGGGTGGGGTGTTTTTGTAAAGGGAGAGAGAAACCTGGGAACCCTTTCTGCACTTTGACTGGAAAAGCAGTTGCCAGATGTGCTACACCTCCCAGGGCAGAAGCCAGCACCAAAAACACTACAGGGGGTGTGCAGTGCCTTGGGGAATTGCTCCAGCCAATCCTGCAGACAGGTCTCAGGCCTGAGCAGGGCACCACCAGTTCTGAGGCACTTTCCCATCCTTTCTGCTACATCTCTGAGCCAACAGAGAAGACACTGGAGGAACTCGGAGTAGAGAATAGTTCTTTTTACTAAGGTCTATTGCCATGCAGAAAAAAGGTTTTAAGAAGCATCAAAAACCATTTTTGACTGCAAATTGTAGCACTATTCAAACAAAAGTACGAATTTGCTCAGAAGAGGTTTCTATTTTCATATAGGTCTGTATGAAAATAAGCCATTTAATTTTCTGTCAATGATTAAGTCTCTGTAGCCTGAGCAGCAGCATCATCTTTGCAAAATTTTCAGCTACCTGAGCCAGACTTTTCCCCTGAGAAGACTCACTTTCTAAACACTAAAACAAATACTTGCCAAAGCCAAGAGCTGCACCTCATTTTGACTTAAAAACTCAACTGCAAACAAGAGCTCTCTCTAATGCCAAACGCCATCAGTTATTTGCCTACAGGAGTACCCTATTAAATTACTAATAAAATTGGTGTAATCTTCAAAATAAGGTTACGACAGTAAAAAGGATGTGGCTTGGAAAATAAATCCATGGGCTGTAGCAAGACTGGCAATTATGCAGCACCAGAGGTCAGGAACCACATAATATCCTCCACCTAAATGCAAGAAGAGATTACACCACTGCAGTCACAGCCTGCTCTGACCACCAAATGGACATCTGACCACTGTCTAGGCCAGTCTGCTCCACCTGGCTAGTGGGAGGCTGTGGGGCACTGCCACTGGGTGTCTCCTCAGGCCCACACAACCCACCTACAGGTGACCTCCCATTATCAGAAAGGTTTCATTGCTGGTACAGTCACTGACCAGCCTGGACAGCAGCCCACACACCCAGCCCAGCCTGGGAGGATCTCCAAGGAGGGACTGCTATCTCCTCTGGTCATCCTGCCAGAGACATGCAGCTCATCATATTGTGCAAGGGGACCTACAAGTTCAGCTGTGTTGAACTAGTCCAGAATCTCATCTCAAGGGACCTTGAAGCTTTCTCTGGTATTTAGCTCATGCATTTGTTGGTTTCCCTCCAACTGCTCTTTTTTGTCACAGACCCCAACAGAAAATCTCCTGCAGGATGGACCTGCTGGACAGGCCAACTTCAGGGGCTCCCACAACTACTGCACTCTTTTCAAATATGTAGAAAGATGCAGAGCCACTCACATAAACACTGCAAGTTGTCACCCATAGCCTTCAGGTCCCTAGAGTGCAATCTTCACCACACAGCTCATTACACTGTTAATTAGTAAGCTGTCTCACATTTTCCAACCATAAAAAACAGCTCATAGTAGAAGGCTGATCTCTATGTTGTGAAGCCAGTCTGCTTTGATGGCGGATTTCTTATATTCTGTAGTCTGTTGCTGCTGTTGAGTTTATGAATTAGTATTAAGAAAAACCCTCATCCTAATAAATTAAAAAAGCAAACAAAAAAAAATCTATAGATCCTACATAAAGCCAAGACTAAGCAAGGCATGCTATTTCATAGAAGGCATAAAGCAACTTTGCAGCTCAGGGAGGAGGGGTAGATCTATAGCAGGGAGACATGACATCACAAGGTATAACACAGATTACACCAAAGAGGTCCAAATGCTGAGCAAGAATATCAGCTGTGAGTGAAAGGGGAACACACTAAAAGAAAGTGCAATGCCTTGCTATGTACCAAGTTGATACCAACTCAACGCACAAAGCCTTAATTGCTAAAGTGAATCATTGACTGGTACTGGTTGTAAAGGCTCTTGCATAACAGGGTGTTCCAAGGCCATTAGTACAGGGCAGAATCTTACTCCATTTCATGGCTTTCCAAATCTCTTTAATATATAAGGCCTTCAGAACACACAGAGCAAAAGGATTGACTAAAACAACCCTATATAACCCAGAAAAAGTGTATACACTAGTTAGAGAGGGGAGAGGAAGCAAGAGAGGCATAAAAGTTGTTGCCATTAGTGATGGATCTAGCTACAGCAGACTGGACACTGCCACAACCATTTGCCCAGCAGAGCTACGGTAACTTCCAGGAGCTTCTTAGCTGGGCAGAAGCAACGTAAGTTTTTCAAGTTTTCGACAAGAAGTCTGACTATGCTTGAGCATTTGGTTTATATAAAACAGTGGCAAGAGCCCAACTGGAAATTAGATCAATGAGAACATTACAAAGGGGTGGGCAACAGAAGGGCAGGGGCTGGATTGCACTGGAACCTCCCATCCATGTCCCCAAGGAAAGCTTAGTCCCAACCTTGGCCAAAGAGTGCAGAAAGGAACAGGCTAAAGTTTAGGTCAGACATTAAAGCTGCTTATTCAAAATATTTTTAGTTCTCAAAAGGCCCAGTTTCCTGTCTCTCCTTATAGAAAGGTGAATTCTGCCTAAATGAGGGTTCAGAAACTTGCTTATTACTCTAGGAGGACTGAGAAACATGAATGCCTCCATAAATGTATTTCCATTTGTTCTCTACTGTCCTTTAGAATGTTGCTATCTCAGAAACAGTTCTTAAAGGCAGGGGCCAACCTTCTCCCTGAATGCCTGCACAATACCAATCATAACAGAGTAACTTTATATACACCCACAACACCCTATGTATTCCCTAAAATAATGTCCTTACAATCCATTCTTGGAGGCAAAACATTTTGTGCAAAATTCAGGAAGAAACAGCTTAATTGCAATATTGTTTTGGTACTCACTTCCTTTATTTCTCTGACCAGCTGGAGACAAGCACCTTGTTCTATGCTGGGTCAAGGAAATGTTTAACTACAGGATTTATAGCAGAATATGTATGTGTATATAGCACCACAGCACTGCAGCTGCTTGACAGTTATAGCAGAAGGCAAACAGTGTTTTAGCCCAAGGAAAACAGGGACAGGCTGGAGTATCAGACTGCTCATTAATGTCCTTGGAGCAGAGGAGGCCGGAGAGCATCCAAGCCTGTCCCTGGGACAAGATTCAGCATCCTGGAATCTCAAAACCACAGCCCTACTCCAAACCCAAACAACGCTCCACAGAGCCTTCCTGGCTGATTAGCAGAAAAGAGCACAAGATTGCGATGGCAGCATAAACAAGGACCCAGAATTTATGATCTTTCAGATGCTGTTTAGTAAGTGACCCAGCTGAAGCACTGCTTCACAAAATATGAATGCCAATTACAGGGATGGGTAGCTTGAATTCAAGTTTCCACTTGGTTGGCGCTGTCGTGGGCACTCTGAAAACTTTGGTGCTTGCCCAGCAGTTCATCTGCCGAGAGGGGCTGTGCTGAGCTCTGCCTGAAAACGAGGACAGAGACTGTGAAAACACACGGGACCTCATTCACCATTCCTGTCCTTGCCAGCAGGGCAGACTCAAAGGCAGCAAGTTCAGTCCTACTATTTGTGAAAGTAGAGCAAGACTTTTTTCTTTCTTCTACCTTGTGGAGAGACAGTGGAAGAGGCAGATCAGCAATCCCTCTTCCTTGTTATTCTGAGCATAGTCCATGAAGCAGAAATCCTGGTACATGGACTTCTGCCACCAGGGCTGTGACAGTACCACATGCACCAGCAACATCACTGAGGCAAAGACCAACACAAACATTAAAAAAACCCGAATCTGATCAAATTTAGGAAGAGACACACACATTGCAATGAACATGGTTATGAACATGGTAACCCAAAGTGCTCCAGTCTCCAGTTTCTGTTGGAAACTAATGAGTCCATTGGAGGTGGGATGCTCTTGTGAAGAAAACTGCTTCTCTCTCCACTCCATCTTGACACAAACTGCATCACTCCTGGCCACTATTTCTGGCACTGACAATGCAGTGTTATGTGGTACTCCCAGCACGCAGAAACAGGATCCCATCTCACTCACCCAGTAAGCTCCTGGTATGCCAATCTACAAATATACTTTGAACATACAGAAAAGAAGGACTTCAGCTATACTTTTCAGATAACAACACAATAGACAGGGAGGAACATGGAAATGGCACACAGGTGACTGTGCACACTTGTTTCAGTAATAGACCACTGCACACCACCTTTCATTTAAGCCAGACAGGGTACAAACTTCTGTTATCCAAGGTCTTCCACCTGCATTTCAAACATCTTGTGCATTCAGCTCTGGAGAGCCCTAATTTAATCCCTAACATATTGGCAAAAAATACACCCCATAGATATATATAGAGTGCAGAGCCACATGCATTCAAATGTGTATGTGTCCTTCTAGTATCAAAATACTTCTCATATGTTGATCTTCAAGAAAAAAAAAAAAAAAACACAAATATGGGAGAACAAAGATGATTCTTCTTTAGTTTCTTTTTCTGCCACCTCAATGAGACAACAATTTCAGCAGCATGTCCCTAGAAGATGTCTCTACAACTCTGCAATCAATTCTTTGGTTTTTTTTTCCCCTAGCAAGACAGTGTCCCCATCACCTGGAACTGAGGCAGCAGAAGCAGTTCTAGCACACAAAACTCTGGCAGAAGCTGCACTAACAGGACACAGGTCAAGGGCAGGATTACCTACTGCCAGAGAGGAGGCCACTCCAGCTACTGCACCAGCGGTCACTGACACCCCCTGCAAAACACAGCATCTCCCCAAACCACAGCCCCATTCAGCAGCTGATATGGGATACAAGCCAGCAGCATTCCTGATGTTACTCAACCTGTCTCATCTACCAAATCACAAGATTTTTCTTGTTTATGTTTTTTCCCAAGTTGGTGTCTCTTGTCTTGACCTGACCCTGGCAATGGGCAGCAGCTCACTTTTCCTTGTGTAAGTTCCTGTATTTATACAATTTTTAAAAGTATCCTAGCAAGCTTTTTTTTTTTTAAATTCAGTTTCCTCTAGTAAAAAAAAATCTGTAGTAAAGACAACTGCAGGAGTCAGGTTTTCCACTTTAGGAATTTAGGATATGAACAAATAGCCCCTTGACTCTCAATTAAAGTAAAAACATGCAACTGAGTTAAACAAAGGCTGAAAGATCATCCTTAGGCTTTGGGAAAAATAAAATCCTTCTAGTGTCCTTTTACAGCCAGTTTCATGACTAGTTACAATGGTTTTGAGACACAGTATTTCATATTTTTAAGTTTTTTTACAGTCTATCTAGTCTAGAGTAGAAGAACCAGAAACAGAACAGGCCAAGGCAAACTCTACAAAAACTGAAAAGAAAAAGGCATTTTCTCTTATTACAGAGAGACCTTTGATCAACAGGATCACATAAACCAGGCCCACAGAGCACACTAGTCATAAACAACCGTGAACAGGCAATGGGCAGAGTCTCCCTGCCTCCTCTGATCATACTCCTCTGCTCATTTACTCCCTAAACAACCATAAAGGCTCATGGTTAAACTGAAAGATTTGCTAGGCAGCACTGCCTGCTTCCACATCCCGGATCAGCCACATCCTGCCTTCCCCCACGGAGCAGGCAGGGTCCTGCAAGTAGCTGGCATTTGCTATCACCCTGTAAAACGACTCACTGCCTCACCAAGCATGGTCAAGGACAGTGGGAAATATTAAACAACACAAGAAGTCAACAACTGAGGTTCATGAGGCACAGAACAGATGCCCAGGGCAAGGAGACTTGGATCTTCCCTCTGCAACCACTTCCCATGGGCAACCACTCAGACTTGCCTGAGAAGAGCTTGGCTTGGGTTTGAGGCTGGGCTTTTCCAATAGGCAGTGGGGAGTGAGATCACCACACCAGATACTGGTCAACCTCTTGCCCTTAATTTTTTCTGGTTTTAAGAGGGAGGAGTGTGCAGCTCGAGTCTGGGCAGACAGGACTGAGCTGGAGGCTGTGGGGCAGGAGCAGTCTCCTGGCCACTGGACTTCCCAGCAGCACTTAAGCTGAGACATTCTTAAAGCGGCAGCCTAATGCCTAGGCCTTTCAGGTCCTTCAAGAAGCATGGCTAAAACTTTACTCAACATTTATGATTCCTACGTGGCTGGCAGTCAGACATCTGGCCCTACACCTTCCTGACACTGGTCACCTCAGCACTTTTGGATGAATTAGCACCAAACAGATTTCTAAGGTATTTTATAGCTGAAGGGCTGCCAGTGCCCCAGAAACCAAGATGTAAATGTGTTGAGTGCAGTTTTCAGCCTGATGAAAAGGAAGACTATTTTTAATCCAAGCCTACGTAGGGTGGGGCTCAGTCTCTAACCAGGCCAAAAAGCCACTATAATCCACAAGACCAATGCCTGGCAATCTTTGCTTACAGAGTGATGTCTGTTCTATTTTGGGGATGGGAGGAATTTAGAATAAAAAGATATATAAATTAAAAACAAAGGAGGCTATGAAAAGTGAATAGAGGGAAGGGCCAGACTTATCCTGTGTATTTTGGTCTAAAGAACAGGGCTCTAAAAGAACACAAATCAGAATTACTTTCTTTTCCATTTCCTACATCAGATTATAAAGTATAATTTACAACATGGGCTGAGGAGAGTACAGCCCTAGTATATTTTGCACAGAAGGAAAAGCCAATCCATGGCTCCTTGCACAGCAAGGAGACCCTTAGGAGGATGAGGCAGGAAAATGGTCACCAGCCATGGACATACCACAGGGATCCTATACAAGGTTTCCTATCTCAGGATAGGATACCTATAAAAAAATTGTTGGGAAACCTTGTTCTTTTGTGCAGTTGGGACTGCAAAAAAAGGCAAAGCAGAGGATTGCAAAATAAGAGTTTTGTTTATTCAGGGTTTATGGCCAACAGACAACCAACCCACTAAAAGCAGAGATTTTTTGTACTCTCAGGACCCAAGATCACAGACTTCAGACATAAACATACCACTAGGTTTTATTTGTTACAGGCACTGTCCTAATTTGGCATTCAAGTCAATTCAACACAGCCCTTTACTTTGCCACATTAACTCCACCTTCCCTGCAGTGCACAGGTCATTTGTCTAAAAGCACATACAGAGAGCTTCTCTCACTGTCTCCAGATGGCCCTTTACCACTCATCCATAATCCATGCAACACTTGCATAGGCATCAGCATCTCTAGAGCTCCTTCTTCCCCTGACCAGGGCTGGATCATTAACCCAACTACAGAAATCTGCAATTACTTCTCCTGGCAGAATGCAAAAGGGACAGAGCACAAGAGATGGTATATTTGGATAAGTGGAGGACCAGCAGTAATGAACCTCATTACTATCATTTCAGTCACAGGTGTCTTTAGAAGAAAGGCCAACATCTAAGCAAAACTGTAAAGTCTAACCCAAATTTTACAAACATAGCAGCAAGACTGGATGCTGAACACCTCAATATATATATATGACCATCACCAACATCACTTCATCCTTCCTTGTTCTACCTGTAAGTGACCTCATCAACTACCTGAGATCTCACTTCCATCACTAAGGGCAGTATGTGATGAGGAAACAGTGAACGAGACAGTGAAGTCTATTTTCAGCTTTAGAAAGAAAAAACAAAAACGCTTACTTCAAAACAGCAGTAATTAGGGCTCCTGCAGAGACACTACACTTTATCTTCTCTTGAAAATCACAGTAATAGTCTCTCTTTCCCAGCTATGCAGTGGGGACTCCCAGCAGCATCTGTGAGCTGTCACTCTTTTTACAGGAACAAAAAACCTACTGAAGAGGCAGCAAAAACAGCTGTAAGCATTTCAGAGAAGGAAATGAGACAAGGAGACTGGTTAGAAGCATATGGCCCATATGGATTGACTTCAGCAATCTGCAGCAGTCCTAACCAGAGCTTCCTATTTCAGACAGTTGTCCTGCTCCCCACATCCTCAGATGCCTGTCAAATTAAGTTATTTTACTTCTCCCATACTGACTCCCAAATGTTAGTAGTAGTGCACAGGCCACCACAGCCCATGGGGACAGCCTGGATGTTGCACGAAGAGCCAATTCACCCCCAGGAACATGCACATTTGTCCTGCAGCACAGGGTGTCAGAGTATGGACCAGCCAGCACAGGGGGACACAAGGAAGGAGACCTAAGGCAAGCAGCCCACATGTCAAGAATGCTGCATTTCCACGGCCAGTGGTTGCCCTCACAGTTCACAGATGCTGCCAGGTGAAAATACTAACAGAAATCAATTGGCAAAACAAACAAAAGTGAAATAATGACTGTTGATAGCTCCATCTCTGCTGATAGACTCTCCTAGGGAGTTGGAAGATCTCTCTTCATCATCATGCCATTCACAAACCCAGTGACAAAACCAGCTTTGAGTAGCCCAGGCGTTAACCCACAAAACCCAGATGTGAAACCCTAGCTGCTAGAGGAGCACACATGATATTCTTCTAAGCAGGCCAGACAGGACTTGCTTATCATTCTTGGCATTTTTAATCTATTACCAAAAAAAGTCAACCAATTATAGATTCCCAAGAGACCAGGGGATGCCACAGTGATTGAGTGGACTGGATGTGCTGGCCACCATGGCTGAGCACCCTGTCCAGACACATCCACACCCCAATGAGAATAGAGCTGCTGGGAGAGGATGGACCAGGCCAAGCAGGCAGTCCTGGTGTCAGGGCAGCTGCTGGTCAGCAGTACTGACATCACACATGCCCACCAAAGGGAAGAGCTCTATTACCTCCAGTGCCACCACCTCCAGATCAAACAGCATGGTATCAGCAGAGTGCAGATGTGCATGTCCTCTCCTCCCACCCCACTCTCCAGCCCTATTAGGTGGAGACTTCTGTCTTCCATTGATTCACCACATTTTCTTGCTCAGCTGGTACAAGAAGACAGGCTGCTCTTTAACATGGCTGGCAACTCACACAGAAACCGAATACTTGAAATCTCAAACACAGCACCTGTTGCCCACCTTGGGATCTGCAGCCACAAACACACAAGTCCCATCTTTCAGCTGTAATCAAATCACCTCTTCATCAATTAAAAGGGTGGGACTCCATCACCCTCCTCAGGCAACAGGTCCCCAGTACCACAGCACACCCTCCCCAGGTATACTGGTGCCATGTGCCAATGGAGGTGGGGTGGACTGGGAGCTGCAGCACAGAAAGACAAGGCAGGAGGATTTCTGACAGCTGGGATTCCCTGTCCCCACATTGATGGCACAGTGTGGCAATGCCACCCAGGTAAAACAGAGGAAATCTAAGTCTAATCCAGACCTTCATTTGAGAAACATCTACA
Source organism: Calyptomena viridis (assembly GCA_013390005.1). Lineage (NCBI taxonomy): Eukaryota > Metazoa > Chordata > Aves > Passeriformes > Eurylaimidae > Calyptomena > Calyptomena viridis. Next base: position 433,385 of record WEIV01008389.1, read on the forward strand.
CAAACCAGGAGACTTCTTAAAGACCATGCTGCAGTGCTCCAAATGAATCTCACAGCACGTGACAGAGAAGTGTTATCCAAGTCTCCACTTCACAGAAACCTGACCTGGAGGCAGGAAGAGCATCCAGAACAGGAAACACTAGTAAGGATGGATAGACAAAGCCTGACCCATCACCTACAACTTCAGCATTGAAGAGCACAAAGTAGGCAGCTGCTAAGACTAAAGCTGTACTAAATGCTGTTGTCTAACTAAGCACCACCCACTCCATACCCACTCCCAGCACAGACCATGCCAGAGTTCCCTGCCATTCACTAAATCCAAGAGAGACAGTACACCCATATGAACACCCAAACCCCTGTATATGGAGCAGAGGACACAAGAGCAGTTCATTTATGACCAGCAGTCACACGGCTGAAAGCAATTACAGCCACTGTCAGCTGAGCTGCTACTGCTCACAGGACCTCTAGGGTGGCCCATTAGCAGCATTTCTCCCAGAGCCCAGATGTTGGACCATCACCCAACTGCCTTCACCTCTCACCCTTCCCACCTACTTATATACCAGCAGCAAAAGGAGTGGGTACTTCAGGCTAGAAAGGGTTTTCATGGTGCAAGCAGGGATAAACGATTCTGCTTTATCTTAAAGCCTGAGCAATTCCCTGGGATGATCAGAGGGAAAACGGTCCTTTCATGCCCTACCCTACCAGCAGGGCTGCAGGCAGAGCTCTATAAAGACCTACTCACCACAAACACAACCACTGCTGCTTGTGCAATAATCCAATTCCCTAAGTGCCAATAGGAATGTATGTACACAGATGTCAACAGATGCCTATCAAGGGGTTTGGGAACCAGGGATAGGTGATGTTGTGACATTCGTTGCAGTAACCCAACAAATACTGATTTAATTCAATCTTGCATCACCCTCATTAAAAGAGTTGGTCTCAGTTCTGCAATGTACTTGAAAAAAAAAGACATTCAGAAATGTTTTGCTCTGCATATAGGTTATTTGATAAACTTTAATTTAGTATTTAACTCTACTTTTCACACATCTGGTGGTAGGAGTTTCTGGATTCATGTTTGGCTTTTGTGATGTAATTAGCAACTTTAATTACTTGAGCTCAATGTCCAAAAAGATACAAAGATTATTTAATGCACACTAGTACTTAGTTCAAGAAGTGCTGAGCACGCAAAGGTCAGCAATTAGTTAATGTATACATACACATCATATGGTGGCTATTCCCAAGGAACTTCTCAGTAGTAGCTAATAAGTTAGAAATTAATCAGTTATTGCACCATTTGCACCATATTGCATCTGTTATTGATAGCTTGTCCATCACGTGTTTAAACAGCTGGCCCCAAGAAATGAGAAATTGCTTTTTAATGCTGAATTACTGCTTTAATATACATGGAAGCAAAGGTAATATGCAAAGCCTGAATAAAACCCCAATATTTACCATGTTTCTTTTGCAGTTTACTGCTACTCCGTAGCACAGATTTAAACCAAGTTGCGGCCGCATAAATTTCACCCGTCCCACCCTCTGCAAACTGTAAAGCAACACTGTAGCAGTGGTATCTCCCTCCTTCCATCCCCATGTTTGCTTCCCATTCTCTTCATAATCAGAAGCATCATCATGTCCGTGCATAGGGTTAAAAACTGCCTCCCAACGTGGCAGGTCAAGAGCTGCCCTTGTGAACATCATTAGAGAGCTGGGACTGTGCTTTGTAGGGCACCGATGGATCTGTACAAAACCTGTGCTGGAATAATGCAAGCAGGCTTGATGCTGCTTTTCCATCACCTCCCCTGCCACAGGCAGTACATGAGCAAGAAAATTAAGCTAACAGGCCTGTATCTAAAGAGGGACAAATGTCCCCTCTGGTCCACACCTCCCAGCACTTTATGAAGTGAAGAGGTGCAAAGCCTTGTACTTAACTTAAAACCAAACTAAAAAACAAACCCCAACCACAAACAAGAAAAAAAAACACACTGAAAAATCTGATATAAAGCAGAACTTACTTGGTCTTTGGCTCTGCTGAAAACACAGTCCCTTTGTTTTTCACCACCTATTATTTAATACTATGTAAAACAGACTACCAAGAACACTATCTATGTGCTGGGACACATCACCAAATAAATTATCACCACCAAGACAACCCCAGGTGCTAAATGAGCTACTGATCACACCATCTACTTGGATAAGGAAATGGATTGCAGTATTTATGATGGGCATACCCTCCCTAAACTCACTGCCAATGGAAAAGAAAAGCATTTCTCTTCTCCTGATGCATTACACTATATACATCGTCAAAAATACAACTCCTGTACTGATATTTCAAGTGGGGCACTTGCAGTTTTACTACACAAAAGACATGCAATTTACCTATAAAGCTATTCACAAGGCACATAGATCATTTAAATCACCAGCAGCTGCTTAAGCACAACTACTGAATTACTCTCCCTAACATCCTTTCCAATCACTGAGCAGCATTTTCCTTGCTTCCTTAAATTCATAACTGTTGTCTTTCTGCTTCTCCAAAGCCAGTTAAATTGCTGCCCTAGAAAGCCAAGTAAACACAGGAAAGAGTTACTAGAAGATCCCGCATGAGTGGATTCAGCTGCAAACCCATTTAACAAGGCTGCTACTCCTTCACTCACCATCTTAATCTCACAACAATTGAAACCTGGAACAGAGAAGTCAGTAAGGGAGCCTCAGGGGTAGGGGTTCCTCTGCATTTATCACAAATTCGAGCATCCATCAGCCAAATACCTAATGAAGTCATCAGTCTCCAGAGCCCTGTCCACTGTTTAGATAATCCAGTCAAAACTAGTAAATAGGTTTCTGGAGTTTTGGACATTCTTTAATGTGGGGAGATGTTTGCCTATTTTATAGGAAGGGAAACTTCATCAGATTAACTTTGATAAGAGAACAAAGACCCCGGTTAAACATAATTCTTTCTATCTAGCACTGAATAACTGAGTTTAATAATCACATTACAATCTCTTAACTCAGACAAAGAATGAGTAATTCATCTTTCACAAGCAGAAAATCCCTTCAAAGCACCTTGGTTACAACCAAGCTACATCCTCAAATTGTTAAACCTTTGGCAAGATTAACAGGCTGTGATAACAGCAGTGTTTCAAAAAGATTTCTTTTAGCAAATTATTCTATAACTTTTTTTTAAAAAAAGAGTTATTCAGATGCAAACCAGCAGATCTGGAATTTAAAGTCTCTGAGTGCACACACCCTACATAAGGCCATCAAACACCCTCAGGGCAGAAATCAGCTGCAGAATATTGCACCCAGGGGACTCGTCTTGTGTCCACTAATCCCCCTGAATCACTGCTCTCCACTTACAAACTACCAGCAGCTCCTCTTTGCACAAGACTTCTTTTCAAAACAGATTGAATTTCTATACATCATTATGCACAGCACTAACACATGTTGATCTTAGTAACTATTCCCTCTTTATATCCAGGTTCCAGCTGTTGTCTTTAAAGTTACTCCGAGCAAGTCTCCCAGCATTAAGGAGTTTTGCTTCTCAGGTTACCAGGCTCACTTGAGAAGTCACAAGTGTTACCGGTTGAACAATGGCTTCAAGTTTTCATGCAAAAGCAATTTATCTGAGGTATCTATTATCTTTTACAGTCTCTTCTACAGATTGACCAAAAACAGGAAGCCCAGCTCTCACATTCCACTGGAATTGTGTAACAGCAATAACAACCTCGGAGGCTGATTTGATGGCATTCGCTCGGAGCTATACCAGCGGCTCTCCTGAAAAGAAATAAATGAGCCCAAGTGATGCCCTGCTTGAAGGTATGGATGCTCTTACAGAGCAGATACATGCAGCCTGTCCCAAGGAGGTCGGTTCCTATCCACACGTCTCATAGCTATTTCTACTTAGATAAAATCTTAAAACTGGCACAGTCAAGCCTGCAGAGTTTGTTACCTCTGTGAGAACTGGGACTTGATACTATCCATTACTTACAGCCAGCGTCAAGGTGCCCCAGCCTTTCCTAAGCAAACGAAAGTCTGAAGCTTTACCTCCTGAAAAATTCCCTGCTCTTCCCTTTCCCTTCGACTTCTCAGGCTCCAAACAAGAAGCCATTGTTGGGGGAGCGGGGTGACACTTCCTCTCCCAGTCCAAATTAGAGATGTATAAAAATAAACTCATACAGCTGTCCCACGACTTCACTTTATTTCACCCCACTTCAATTAGACGAGAAGTCGCCGCTATTTCCTCACTTTTTCTGCTTTGGAAATACTATCCTGCAGGAAAGATAAATGCAAACCGAACCCTTTCTCAGTCCAGCCCTGAGGGAACCCGCAGCGGGAAGCGGCACCTCCCCGCCCCTCGGCCGGGCTGTTTCTACCAAGTCGCACAAAGCCCCGAGTTTGCAGGAGCCGGGGCTCCATCGCAGCGCGGAGCCACGGCCCGGCCGCGGGCAGCGCATCACCCGCGCCGGGCC